>JAGFPH010000464.1:283968-320924 GCA_018207615.1 Philaenus spumarius
TGTGAGCGGAAATTATAAAAGAAAGGTAATTACTTTTACATATATATATATATATATATAACCAGTCCATAAGGCAAAAACAAAAACAATAGGAAAAATACAATCTGCATGGTAATCAAATGCATACACAAAACAAAAGATAATAACTATCTTAGACTAGCAATACATAGTTAACTAAGAATATATCATATTGAAGAATTAGGGAAGGAAAATTGAGAAACAAAATTAATCCAGATTGGCCCGTATGGCCAAACTTCGGGAAATGGTTCTATGGGTCAAAATAAAGAGAAATCAAGAATTATTTATTTTTCAAAAAACGCTTCGTTTTCAAGATATTCCCCATTTTGTTTTGTTTAAAAAATAAAAAGTGATTCGCAGTATTGTTAGAGTACCATGGTATATCCGCAATGTAGATATCCATCGGGAATTGAAGGTGCCATTAGTAGCTGAAGAGGTTCAAAAGTTTGCAAGAAAACATGCAAGCAGACTACATGGCCATCAGAATGTCGAGGTAGCACATTTGCTCCGCAACGTACCACTAGTGCGGAAGTTGAAAAGAGCGTAACCTTATGTAAATTATAAAATTATAAATTGTATGTGTAAATTATATAAGAACTACACTTGCTCAGAGTGTATATTGTATTGTGAAGTGCGACACTGGACGTATTTTCACCACACAGCCTATTATGTTAGAAAAATATTGCTATATAGTCATTGACTAGTTGTAATTGTAAAAAAACATTCATATCTAGAGAAATGTTTGATTGATTGAGTTCATACTTGGCATAAAGTTTAACCTAATAATGGTGTGTCTCAAACGATTATATCAAATCATGCGTTTCAAAATGGCGGCTGTTTGAAAATTTCAAACATAAATTACTCAAAAACTGTACATTAAAAAAATGTCAAAACACCTTTTTTGTTGCCATTTTGATTTCCTATCGGATGGTGTAACAGTCAAAAAAATCGGATGAAGGATAATAGTTAAATCATCTCTAATAATTGGTTTGTGCAACCTGCATTCCATACCAACACATTAAACACAACTATATGGTGGGCAAGTACGCCGTTATTATCCATAACTTAACTATTATACTTCATCCGATTGTTTTGACAGTTTGTTATACCATCCGATAGGAAATCAAAGAAATCAAAAGGGCAACAACAAATGTGTCTTGAAATTTTTTTTTAAAATGTACTGTTTTTGAGTAATTTAGGTTGAAAAGTTCAAACAGACGTCATTTTGAAACGCATGATTTGATATAATCGCTTATTTTTCTTGAGCCACATCATTATTAGGTTAAACATTATGCCAAGTTTGAACCTAATCAGTCAAACATTTCTCTAGATATGAATTATTTTGTAAAAAAACAAAATGGCTGAAAACGAAGCGTTTTTGTAAAATATGTATTCTTGATTTTCTCTTTTTTTACCCATATTAACCATTTCGCGAAGTTTGGCTGTTTACGTATGGGACATTCTGTATATAGTAAGTAATTCTAAACCCTTGGTTCTATCTTCAATTCATAGCTTTGTATAAAGTTGTTTTATACTTGAGTACCTTATTGGACATAGTGCAGACCGACATTTGATAGGCTGTTGTACAATATCAGGATGACAAGGAATATAACAAACTCGATTAATTTAACATTATCCAGAATATTAAATTGTTTTGACATGTTGATGCAGTTATCCTAAGTTTACTTAATGAATCCTAAAATTAACTATAGTTCCGTCTTCAGTTATGATGAAATCTTGGTGTAGTCTACATTTTGAGTTATAAAAATGGGGGAATAAAGTCTGTGTCTGTCAGCCATGACTTTTTTAATTTATGTAGATAATTTGGTATAGTTATATAATAACATAAAATTATCAAACAATGAAGTAATGAAAACAGATAGCATTGGGAATTTTCTATACATTTTTGAATGTCAGACGAAAGGCAGCTTTTGCGTTGGGTATAAAAGAAGGTAACACATTGAGGATTAAAACGATATAAATTTTTATATTTCGATTCGCAGGTTAAGGCTGTCATGCACTGATCTTTAGCAAAGGCTGTTTGGTTCACATTCCTTCTATTTATACTTATTTTCATTTTTTAAATCTTTGAAATTGGGCGTACGAAATAAGATTATCATTAAAAACTTCCAATGTCGTCGATTCTAATCCCAACATGTATTCAATTTCCACAGCCATTGTCAGCATGCTTTGCTACAAAAGGTCAGCATGCTAATTTCGCTTTTTCATAGTCATATCTTTCGATCAATATCACCTTAAATTTTAATAGAAAGTGTATCAGTATTACTTTTTCCTATTCGCAAATCTTTAGTATTGTTCACTTCACTTCAACGATTCGATGTATTTTATTTCTAGCGCCATTGTTTAATAGAGCCTGTACTGAAATAAGATTAACTTTTTCTCGCCTTTTTTTAATCATATATTCCGATCAACCTGTGTTTACTTCCTAATAAAATGTGATTCTGGAACTCTTCTTCTTGCCCTCAAAAGTTACATTTTGCGTCAATGGTCAGATTACCGAATACATATAAGATTCTGTAACAACATGGCTTACATGGTAATTGCCCGAGTATCAAATTATTGCATATGTTTTTGTGCAAGATATAATTTCGTTCTTTAAGCGACACTCTAAACGTAGTATATTAAATTAGTGTTAAACAAGTTATTCAAATTTTGTAAAACTTGCACATTTGTTAAACTAGGCTATAGTCTTTAGATTTTAACTTTTATAAATTTCTAAATAACTCTTTTTAATAACAACTCCACCAAAATGTTTCGTAATTTTTTTTCTTTACTTCTCTATAACATTTCAACTAGAACAGAGAGTAGCTAGTTTATTTAATAAATGGGTAGAATCGTTACGAGACAGAAAGTGAAATTTACGTACGTCCAACTTGAAATTCTAAAACATTTCTATTAATACCCAAGCTTGATAATTTTAACTAATTCCTGATTAAAGGCAGATTTAAGCATTTTCGCAGATAACCCACACATCGATAAAACATGGCTTACTTCTTTGTTTTGGTTTGAAATCGATAGAATATTGAATACCAGTCGCAGGATATTACTCTCACAACACAAAGTAGCTTAAGTCTCTCTCACACCACAAATGCTAAAAACACATTACTGTATCTGAAAATACGACAAAATCGAATGTGAACTGTGTACTCTAGCTCACAACTCAAGTTCCTCCAAACACATAGTAAAATGTCGAAATCGTGTTGATCCTATTTGTGTATTATCTGCTCTTATGCTGTGCAAGCAAACATTCATGTTGAAATAAATTATGAAAAATGAAACTACAAATAAAACTTCTAAAAATTATTTTAGATGTTTGAGTAAAATTGAATATGTTTTAAACATAGATTAAGGAGCAGTTATAATTTTGAGTCTCGGAACTGTGATCGATGACACTTTTGAGAAATACTCTACGGTTCACACATTCGTAGCTTCGAATTCGGTTATTGTTGTTAGCCTTTTCCTTGGGTTATTCTACTTATTGTCCTGCATTAGTCCTGGAACAAAGTGAGTACTTTAAACAACAGCTAATCAATTTGAAACAAAAAATAAAACGAAATGTTTTCTAACTCTTATGTTTTTATTATTTCTGATAGTTGAGCCGACTTTAGCCTGTTTAGATAACGCTAATGAGACTCGGATTTTTGATGAAGTTATAGAATGCAACTTTAAAAGCTAAACTACTTTTGTGCTATCTCCTTAAAGTTCGAATTCAGGGGCATTTTTGGGATTTATGAGGAATTTCATATACATTATATTTTAAAGCTCACATAAAAAAAATTGGATCATTAGCCTCAAAAATAATGTCAAAGAGATAAATAAGATTACAGTTCTCAATAATTTTGATTTGATGTTTGTCAAAAACTGAGAAAATGATTGATAGTTGAATAGTATAAATATTTTAATTTTTGTTCTAATGAAAGACGAGTAGTACCTACACTAGAAAAGGTCGATGATAATAGTCGAATTCGTAATTACCGACAGTTAGTATTAAAACGATACACAATCGAATTATCGCAGCTCAGATAATAAATAAAACATTAATACTTACGTGTTACTTTGAGTGTGTTATAGATAATTGTGTTAACAAATTACATCTTCATAAGAGTAAATGTATTGTATATACTGTACATGCTAATAAAAATAATTCTTCACTATTGTATACTTTCAAACTACACGATTCAAAATTGTTACCAAATTATTTGATTTTCTTCGCACGTGAAGAATTATGAATACACCTGGTCAAACCGGGTATCAGGAAAATGAAGAACGATCAAACATAATTGTTGGAATGTTTGATTTCCTCAAATTATAATTACAGGAGTTTAATTACTATTGTTTGTTTGGTTGGAACTATATTTTAGACTCCATTGTTAATACGTCTAATGTCAGCAATGAGCACCTGATTAAGCCGTTTAGGTTGTGTTCGTGTTTAATTTTGGTTTAAAAGGGTTTACACGAGCTCATTAGAAAGGCATGCTACTTAATGACAATTTAGAACACCGTTTGACTAACTCTAATTATTAGGTAAACTCAATATTTGATGTAGTGTTTCTAGGTCATGAAAAAAAAAACCGAGTATTCAGTTGGCGTCGTTACAATACCTCAATCTATCAATGTTAAATATACATGTGTACTATGATATAGTTGTAACCCATTTCTTCACGGGCTCCTCTAGTCGTGTCGTAGCAGAATTCCGTGGTTTCGAATCCTTAATATTCATCTTTAGGTGTTTAACTCTCCATTGTGTTTTAATGGCATGACAATATTCTCCGAATATTAATTTTAATCCTCGAGGTGAATGTAAACCTTTTTACCCGTGTTAGTGTTATTCAATATTAGTTTATGTGATGGTACAAGGTTTTGTCTTGCAACGGGTATTATATCAATGATCAGTAAACTTAAGTAAATATAACAAAAATATCAAATACAGTACTTCTTTTGACCCATTTTTACTAAATATAATTTTAAAAGTTTGTCCTGCCTTACCGTAACACTATCTACACATAATTTAGGAGAACACATGGATAAGTAGGATATCTTTTTTAAATTGATAAATATTCTTCATTGTTACATATATTTTACAGAAGAAGTTTTATTTACAAGAAAGTCTGCATTAACGAGTTTTTCAAAACATCCATGTGTGATCATTTTTGTATAAAATAACGGCGGTACAATACTATTATTTGGGAATGTTAGGTAATATTACATCGGCGCTTACCATCACGAAAAAGATAAAAAAAATTTCAAAAAGGAGCTCTAATTAAAAATTTTAGCTTTAGTCTGTATCTATTTCTGCTTATTATACTTATAAGTTATCAGTTGCCATTGTCTTTGTATTGTGTGATTCATAATTAATTATTTTAATTGTTTTTAGTTGGTAACTGTATTTAATTGCAGTGTTGATTATATACAGACGAATCAAAATGCAGCATTATGACTAATTGTTATTTGCATTTATTGGATGGTTGCTAATTAAATGAAATTTACATATTATGTGTCCAATTCGCAAGGAAACTTAGTTGACAACACTAAACACTGTTATTTAATATTTGCATGCTTTATTCGTATTGAAATAAGTAAACGTAAAATTATACAAAAGTGAACAAAAATAAACTCTGAAGGATTTTGTTTTAAATTGTAGATTTTGGCCCAAAATTTGATTTACCTCAACTAGGTTCCCGGTTGCCGTTAAAATAAACAATGTTTGAGCAAATATTTAAGATCGGAAAATGTATCTTCAAAATACATATTTATTTTTATTTTCCATTTAATTTTATATCCAAACTAAAGCTTCGAAAATTTAGAGCTTTTTACGTTTGTTCAATACCCCTTTTCTAACAACATTCCCAAAAATACATAATATCAAAAATTTGGTCAGTATTTTTATAAATCTATGAATGAAGGCCTAAAATTTAAAATAAAGACTTTCTGATGGTATTTTTGTAGAAATAGTCAAATTTATGTATAATTTTACTTTTGTATAGTAATATTAGAATTGAACATTGGTGTTATATATATCTTTAAACTCTATTTATTGCACCATTAAGACCTAAATAAGACATAATTTTACTGACCCATATAATAACATTACTACGTTTCAACTACTAATTCGTCAACATAAATTGCAAAAAATACATTAATACGCAATGATATGGTATTGGTAGAGCTGATAATGGCGAAGTAATTGAAGAATGTCGTTTGGATTAATTAAAATGTTTAAATTTTGTTTTAATGTTATAAAAATAACTAATGTAGTGGTATAAAACACGAAATTTGTATCTACTATTAATAAAGTCGTATTGCTTAATATATTTATGTCATGTTGAAGACATTCACACACGTTGGCCTACATTATATTTTGTCTTCTCTGGCCTCAATTTATCCTCGCTCTCAATTATTCTACATTTCTTCTTTGTACGAGGAATCTTATCTTATTAAACGAGCAATTCTTGTATATTTGTTTATAAATTTATTTCAATGATCTCACTAACGGCTCTAACGCTTTTGATCAAAATTTGCATATAGGGGGTTTTTGGCGTCAAGAATCGAATGCGCTAGGTCTGAAGTCTGCAAAAATGCGCATAAACTCGGAAAAATAAAATTTAAACTCTGAACTTCTTTTATGTACCAAATTTGAAGTCACTAAGTATAGGCGAATAGAAAATATACAAGAATTGCTCGATTAATAAGATAAGATTTAACAAACGTAAATCATTAACAATGTATGAGGTGGTATAATTTTCAAATTATTTCTTTATTCAAACACCAAACGTAACTTAAACATTATTTTTGTGCTGTTATTAACCGTTCTGAAAACCTTTTCACCAGTTTCTGCATTCTTTGTATTTATATAAAGGTAATATAAATTATCTAATGACGATAATTATTTTTGTTATTTCTAAAATACATAAACAATATCAAATGTGGCCTATTCGTTGGATAGGTTACATAACCTACATGTACCTATAGATGTTTTTGGACGTCAGGATTCGAATGCGCTAGGTTTTATATCTGCAAAAAATTCTAATAAAATGTTAGAACTAATTACACTCATGTTTTGTATTTATTTAAATAAACAGTTCATATGTAAGTAAGAACGAAAAATATTCATATTTATTCGTAAACGATTCGTATTTACATAAATTTTCCTAAAAAAAAAACAATAAAAAAAACAAACAAAAAATACTGAGTGATGCTCGGTCTCTTATTTTATAAATGAAAAAGTTTATAAAATGTCAGATTTCTTATTTTATCATGTTTGTAAATGAAAACTGTTCTTATTTCAGTAAATAACTTTGCATAGGTTGTAATTAATCACTATGACGTTTTAAAAATAATTACTAACTATAGAATGTTTTTCAAACACTAAAATAAAATGTAATAATCGAAAAACAAAATTTGCCAACCAATGTTAATCACTAATATTTTTTAGGTCAAGGATTGTTAAACAAATTCAGTTTTAACTACTTGTTAAAACTACTACTTGTTGTTTTAAGTACTGACATTTAAAACGTTTCATCAAAATCTTAGTTTTCCACTTAAAAAAAAAAATAATACAGTATTCTTAAATTTATACTTACTCCTTTAGCTTCCTTCCCTCACGGTTTTTAAACAATTCTTTTATAAATCTTCTTATTTCACTCCTAAAACAACACAATTTTAAATATAATTTTTATCACGACCTTTCAAAGTCAATCTTGAAAATGTTAACATAACCAAGTAACATAAATACTGTATATCGGAGTGTATATATCCCTATATACAGCCCTGCTGTAGACAAACACTAAACATCGTGAAGTTTTAATGGACATTTTTTCTTAATCATTTTTGAAACTAATATTTTAAAATGACATTACTGTTTTTGACTAC
The DNA here is from genome assembly GCA_018207615.1 of Philaenus spumarius. Classification (NCBI taxonomy): domain Eukaryota; kingdom Metazoa; phylum Arthropoda; class Insecta; order Hemiptera; family Aphrophoridae; genus Philaenus; species Philaenus spumarius. The sequence continues at coordinate 291,877 of JAGFPH010000464.1, forward strand.
ATTTACGTGTTCCGTTCTCTTGATGCAGTCACAAGTCTTCTTGAGTGGAAGGAAGAACCTGCAAGAAGTAAACCTAAGACTTCGAAGACTGGTTATACTGGTCTCTTGATTTATCGAGATCCAATGGGCAGCTTCCGAGTTACTCATTCTTGTTTTGCAAACAACTTTTTGCGTCCTTCATTCACTACTGTTGGCCACATTCGCTTTGGTTTGAGGCATCTTAATACGATTGCAAGTTTGTTGTTCTCATACCTTACATTTATTTCGGAAAGAGAGCACGTCTTAAAATGAAATGGCTTACGAAGTTAAAAGTTGGGTTGTCGAAGATGGGATAGCTTAGGGGAAAATAATAAGGCCCAGTTTATTCATTACTTCTTACATATTACTGACAATGTCGCAAAGTAAAGCATTGAAACAACTAAAGCCGTTGATTGTACTGCTTGACATTTGGAATTAGTAGGTAGTTCTTATTTTGATAGACAGGCCATTGATTGCGAACTAATGGTTGAAGCGTGAAGCACGCAGGAGTTTCACATAGTTATATTATTATATTGGAAAGTCCATGTAGATACAACAAGCAAAAATCAAATACAATAAACGGTTGAAAAAAAGTCCCATTTTGTTGGAGAAACGATGGAATTTTATAACTGTAGCACTAGATATATCTTCAACTCGTTGAAAGCAAATTCAATTTGATTTGTTATGCTAGTATGTTGAAAATCAGCTGTTATTCGGTTTTGATAAATTGGTTGTAAGGCTGCCAAGAAGTCCCTACTAGAAATATCATCTCGGCAATAACCTCTCGGAGGTCGAAAATGTATCCTATAAATTAAATTTAACAAAATACCTTAGCCCAACAAAATACTAAAATATAACTTTGCGACAAATTATTCACCGCACCTCTTAGTGTCTTGCCGCCAATATTTCTTCTCTTGTCGTTGAGCGTGTATTTTTTAGTGTGAAATAAGTAAAGAATACAACAATTTTTTGAAGTTACAGGGTGTTTTCTGAAAGATTAGAAAGATTTTCCTACATACAAAACTCTATATTTTTTGTAAATGGGAGTTGTTTATAACGAACTAAGTTCAAATAGTAACGTTATGGAATATGGAAGAACCTATTTCCCGAATGATTATATAGTAAGTCGGAGAGAGACTGCTAAAAGCACATCCTACTTGAGTTCGAGGTGTTGGGAAAAAGCAAATGAAAATAGTTTTAGACGCCTATACTTAGTTTTAGCCTGGTGGGGAATACCTAGAGTTAACGAAAATCTAGGACTAGATCTACCAAAACTGAATGGTGTGCACAAAAAGTCATAAATGGCTGAACAACCCTATCATCAATATGAGGTGTCACCATTTAGAGAGTTGAATAAACCATTTTAATAATTTTTGACGTACTCCTAAACGGTTAAGATTACGAAATACCTTATGACTTAAAATATTAGGTTCATATGTCACGATAAATTTGTCACTTGTTGCAAATTTTGATTACCTCTATAAAACTGCTGTTTTTATGTAATTTGTATGTACCTTGAAATAATAAGGTACGAGGTTTCTATTTTTATCTCGCCCATAACTTTATATGTATTTGATTTTTTCAATAAACCTGATTTTGTTGGGATTTGCCTAGTCAACACTTATTAATCTCATTGTTGTGAACTAGAGGCTTAAGTTGTCACGTAAGCATAACATACTGCAACACTTTGCGAGGCGACGCTGATGTGTGTTTAAATATAAAGGTTAATAGTTCAACGGTACGTTAATTCATTATTTTTTTCTGTTTACGAAGTGTAATTGAAAACCAGTGACGGTTTATCTAATAACTTCTGTGAATTGAAATGACTTTTAGACTGAATGATGTCAGCGTGCCTCCATATTTCTTGGAATGAGACGGTATTCAGACGATGAAGTAATTTGGCACTGTGCGATTTATTTATCTTAGGTAGGGTTAAATATAACCTGCACGACACCTGCTTGTTTTTCAAGTTCAGTACCCGAAGGTCAGAACCTCCCGTCCCGTGCAGTTTTTATACGATACAACGTTTCAGTATTTACGAAAATTTTAGGAAGTTATTTAAATCCCTTTTGCACCCCACCAAATCCATCCTAATGAATCTGCTACAAAAATAAACAGTTTTGTAATGTTCCTCAGAATTACAGTCTCTGGCTTGTTTTAAAAATAGAAAAAATATGTTTTTCCTTTTTTAATGTTTTTACTATAATGTGTTGTTGACATTTTATTGTTAATATTGGCTTAAGTTTAAGAAATCATCTTAGTTTTTGCAAGAAATTAAATTCGCAAAATTTTTTAAGTCGGATATTTTTACATTTAATTTGGTAGTTTTTTAAGGTGACAGATCTATCTGTAAAAGTAGCGTTTTTTTCCGAAACTGATAAAAATTTGAAACATGAAATTTAGCATATTTGTGAAACATGTTAATCCGAATATATTTAAATATACAGATCGTTACAAATATTATGCTATGATTTTGAGGGGGAATTTCATATTATAAAAATATATTGGGTGATTCTGTCGTGTCCGTAACTTTTCGAAGTGCTTTATGTAAAGACATCGTACCTATGTTTCTTATAATTATGTAATATATAATTCTCAAATATTCCCGAAAAAATAATTGTCCGAATATAATTGTTACTAAAAAATGCTTAAAAACTCCGATAATACTGCAATTCAAATTTTGAAGACAAGTGTTACAGAAAAACTGCAGTTAATCCCAACTTCTGTGAAACATTATTACAAACAGTATGGTGTACGATAATACTGTGTTGGGGTCACAATAGTCATTATTGATATTGTTTATATTGTTGGTAATAGGTATATCATTAATAAACAGAGAATTCATATAATTTCGGTAAAACTATCGGCAGAAAAGAACACTTTATGCCCCAATCGAATTTGCAGATTAAAGATTATTTTTAATAATTAATTTTTGTTTTATGAGGTTTGTACCTCTTAAATAAACTTTTTTCAGTCAGCTTATTCAAAAATATTTTGCCGTTTGTGTTATATTAATCTATTTTCTTTATTTTAATATTTTCGAGAAAATGAAAGACAGTAAATTTATATTAGAGTTACTTAATTATTTAACATAACTAAAGTAACAATATTTGTAAAGCATGAACTATTATCTCTTATGAAGAGAACATTTAAATTATATTATTCAATTGAAGAGTAAATACAGTCGCACAGAAGCCTTTGCTCATTGTTAATTTGTTGTTTGTTTGCTAGTTTTTGTTGTTATTCTGTACATTTATTACACGAGTTTTAACTACATATTTGACAATATCGATACTTTTCTAAATCACAATACTCATTTTAATTAAACCATTTAACACAAACATCTACATAGTTAGTTCAACTCAAACAAAGCTGTACTTCGTATTTTCTTAAAACATTATTAATATTTGTTTAACTATCAGTTAATCACAATGAAATTGATTTCCAAAATAAACCTAAATAAATATATTGTTTTAATGAAAATGTTACGTATATTTGGCAAGTTAATAAAGAAAATCACAAATGGGAGTTTAGACAATTTTTTTCAAATTTCTATTCCAATGGTTGGATATTTGTTTGACTTATATTTATATCACACATTTGTTAAAGTTTATTACTTTTTGTTTTACGTATTTTAGTTCATTTCTATTGATATTTATGTATGGATGTGGAAGATGTTGGTTTTGTTCTTAAACGAGTAAAATATAAATTCAGCCGTGGGCTCTTTAAGCTTTTCCTAGCCATAAATATTTTTTGTGTAAAATTGGATACTACAAAATATTAGGCTATTTGATGCAGCGACTATATGCCCGATTCATTTCCCTCCCTGTTGTTTGTTAGTGCTGTTTTATATCTGAATTAAAAGCTATGATGAGGAGGAGCACAATTTACTAATCGCGCATACGAATAATTTTTATTTTGTAAACTCTGTTTCCACTCTTTTAATCTTAAAATAATCTTCAGCTATGTTTTTCTTTGTTGTACGTTAGGATATATCTTAAGTAAGTTGTCAATTCCGTTAAATTGTTAATATGCCTATATTTTTGAAGAGCAGTAAGCGATAAGCCTGATATTTAGTGGACACGATTCTAATGGAAAAATATGAGAAATTATAGCGAAGGTGCAGAAGAGCCAAATTGAGTTATAGTAGTGATTTACCAATTTATATCTTCCCTAAAGTGTATGAGCAGTCTTTAAAAAAACTAGTCGTGCTTGAGTTTGACTTGCGCGCCTTGGGAACCGTATCGTATAAATATATAGCCTATACATAATATTTGTGTTGTATACTATTAGACTAAGGGTGGGTAAGCCGATGGACCATTTTCAAAAACATTGGAGAATAGAAAGATTTATTTTCTCCCATGTATTTGGACAATTTTATTTTTAACGGAGGTTGATGGGAAAACGGAATGGTTTCGAAATGAGCCCTGCCAAACTATAACCCACTAGTTAGCTCTGTGACTTGATTGCAAGCTCCAGATTGCATGTCGATAAATTTAACAATTTAAAAAGTATCAGAACGGTTGTATATTTTTTTAACGAAGGCATGCAGAAGTATGCAATTTAGCACCGTTTCTAGGGGCTTTCCTAAGATATATATTTAAGAATTTGATAAAAATAATTATGCTGCAACAATAATCATAACTTGAGCTTTTGAAAAAGTTCTGTTATTTTTTAACAGACGCACAACTTTATAAATTTGAAATTAACTTAATTTCGGTCCACCTTTTAGATACTGTTTGCAGGAATGTTAGCTCAAATTGCTTTTTAATTTAATGTGGAGCTTCACCTATGATGATTTTCAAATGTTTTTCAAACCTCCCACCGTATTTCTCTTCAAATTGTCAAATTGAGACCTTCTGATACTTCTGAAAACCCTGCAAAATCGACAATGAAAGAGAGGAATAGAAGACTCATTAATGAGGTACATTATGGAATCCTGAAAATGATAACACCCGCATTCGCGTGTTCTTTAAAAGTATGAGAAAACAGAAAGTGCAATGACAATCGTGTTGTTAAACATCAGTCTTATCTAGACTTTATCAAAATTGGCGGGAAAGCCTAGAGTTTTAAAATTGTAGAAAGAACTCTTTGCTTTTAAATATTATTATTTGGTAACTATAAATGTGAAAGACACATTATTGATTTATTTTCCCAATTAATTATTGATTTATTATTTACTAATATGCTATTTAATTATATCTGCACAATAAAAGCCAAATACCACCCGCTCTTCCAACAAAAAAACCTCACGGCTAGAACTACCGAGTTGCTTTCAAATAAATAGAAGTTACCAGTAAACATTTTGTAATGACTTTTTACGATACCTTGATGTGGAGGTTTAAGCCTGGAAATTTATTTATATATTTCAAGTTAGGAAAATGCATGCAGTTTGTGAACTTTTAACCTCGAAATACTTGTGTTCAATATTTTTATAAATTTGTAACGTTTCATTAATAGCTTAAAAAAATTACCAGAACAAATAAGGGCTTAACAAAATTACCAGAACAAATAAGGGTGAATAATTGAGCTTTAATCTATCGAAAAGGGTAAACAAATTCAAATCTACAAAAACAAGATATAATATTATTATGAAATAAATTGACTTAATACTATGAAGTTTACACGAGAGTAAAGAGGGGGATGGATAAATTTATAAAATTGAATTAAATAACTCAAATAAACCTAGCCCAGCCTGGATCAATAGGTCCAATTAGACTTAGAAATGTATTTTAAATTAGGTTTGCCATTCAATATGTTAAACTAATGCTTTACTTTATCTGGCGAAGGAAACTAAGAAATTACTTCCGATTTCATAATAGTAAAATTATAATTTTCCCTATAATATGTCCGTAGGCCTTTGCTGGTAAACTTATCTGACTTTAAAATAACTAACGAAACAACCACACTTTTTGGTTAATTATCAAATAATATACACCACCTAAAGGAAATTATTTACAAATTGATGAACTGAAACATGTACAGTTTGTATTGTGAGTTTAATAGTAACAACTTAGATTATACCGTATGACATATAAGTGATTTAAATCTTGAATAAACATTTTACAATGAACTTCATAACCCTTTATAGAAACCATCCATTTCCCCATAATGGCGGAGGTGCAACCTAGCCTTAAGCAACAAACTGCTGCCGATATTTATCCAAGTTACAATCGAAAACATATAACCGTTAATATTCTACGGCAGCAGTTGCTAGTGCACATTTAACTTTAGTGTCCCACAAAATTAAAATTCAGCTCACGATATTGTGCAGGTGTTGAAGCAGGAGCCAAGAACTCAGCTGTTATGCACACTGTCCCATGCTATAACACGTGTGTATGTATAACATAACTACCCTTTGCTTATGCAATGTGTTCTGGTATATAAATAACACTCATGTGTTTATCAAAAATCTAGTATTTAGTCTAGGATCGGATAGACTAACAAGCTGTCGCATTATTTCTGTAGGATGGGTTATTTGAGACGACGGACTATAGAGGAGGGCCATTAACCTTTCTTTAATGTGACGTTGTAATGACGTATTAATTGACAAGTTAGTTAATTACCTGAGAATATTAGGGGGTCGTTTAAACTGTCTAAATATTGTATTGCTTATTTTACATCCGTCCATCGTTAAACAAATAATTTCCTAAATCGGTGAAGAACCTTTATAAAAAGTTCTTTGTGTAACTTTTAGGACTGTAGACATGTATATCAATATCAGTAAAGAATATTCAGAGTTCCGTAAACTAAAAAGAAAAACTTAACCTCGTTCACTCGTTTGCCTGTCTGGCACAAGATATCCACAACATCCTAGCCTGCATATATTCCAATAATCAGAAATAAAAGCATTCCACGGATTTTGTGAGCCATTGTTTTAAAACCTCAAAAATAAACACTTTATTATATTGCTGTGTGGTGTGAAAGGGCTTTATTTGGAAATATACTACTTTTATGATGATAAAAAAACTACCCCGCTATTTTCGAAGTTACAGCAGCTAAAACTTTGACAAAACCAGTAGTGTTATAGATATGTATATTATATAAGTTGCCGGAACACTATAGCAAATACAATTTTGTGGAAATTTGTTAAACATATAGCTTTTATTCTTTTACATTTAATTTTTCTTTGACGTATGTAAGATATTTCCGCCGTGATTATAGTTGGAGTTGGTGCTACTTTAATTAGATATTTCATGACTAATGACCCTTTGAAAGGGTTAAAAGCGAATGAACACCATAGAGAGCCAAATATGTTTTTTATGTATGCATGATATTATTATTATTATTATTTTTATGTATTTTTTATTTATTTCATGCTCAACAATCCTTTTAAAATAAAATATTCTGGTCGAACACATTGTAGGCCTATACTAAATATATTATTATTACTGAATTGCAAGTCCCATTTCAGGAAGAAAGCGTACTTGCTAATCTTTCTGTTTAAACATTTTTAGTAATACAAAATTTTACTCAGTGTTGATATTTTATCAAAATTAGTGTTTTTTATGTATAACTAGGATTTACATAGAAACCACTACAACTAAACAGATAAAACAGTTGATTAAGCTTAAAAAACTTGTTAGAATTATAAAGGGTAGCTCTAGTCCGAACCAAATTGAACGATTTAGACTTAAAATCAATTTCGAAGTAGAGGCAGGCCTAAAATATGTTTAACTAGTGATTAACTTTAATCGAGAAGGAAGTTTAAGAAATTATGGTTGGTTTTATTACAATAATTAAAATTATAAAACCACTGGCATGAAATGGTTAACCTAACTTGATTCAAAAACCTAATGATAGTTTGTTTAGGAATTACACTCATTGTTCATAACTTATTAATAAACTAAACCAATGCAGATTTTTATTGTGTGTGTAATATTTAATTTATTTTGTGTGCTAAATGTCTCGAAAGCTGTAAATTTGTTTACTCTTTTCAATAATTAAGATTTCTGACTCAAGTGAATGAAAAGTGAAGATGTTAATACATAATTAATCTAATTCTTGGTAATTTTATAGAAATACATTTCAGAGATATTCTGTTTGTATCGTACTTTATGATTGTCTCGACCAAAGGAATAAAGCGGCCTCAAAGAGTTAAATCACTTTTTATATATCATGCATGTTAACAAATATCCAATATAGTTAATTTGAGGTCAAAGGGACTGACAAACCAACAGTCGTTTTGCATAGGGCCTACGTTTAATACAATCATCCAAACTAATTGAAGTGTTATTAAAGCCTTTGGAAACATACTACATACTTAATAATACTACATAAATGATTAATTAATGAAATAACAACAAGACATACTTCACGAATTACCAATGGAGCTTTATTTTACTAGATATAGTAAATGGAATAGTACAAGATGTTTTATCGTTGCTTTTAATACGACCTATATTTAAGTTATTATGGGATCCCCTTTGAAAACTTTGTCTTTGATATTAACATGTGGAAGTCGTAAGATTGTAAACACTGCGATTTTGTAGTTAAAATCTTGTTTCCATACAGTTCAGTTTCAAAGTTAAACCCTCAACTTTCGAAGCAGTTTAGTCTTCTAGCTTTTATTTTAACTGAGGTAGGCTTATGCCGATGTGTTTCACCATACGATCTAACTAGCGATGCGTATTATATTTCAAGTGCTTATTCAGGAACGGCAATACAAAAGAATTAAATATTTGCCTAGTCTATGCCGAATCGTACAATACAAAAAAGGAGTTCACCAGTGAATTAGATTTGAAATAAGAGTTCAAAATGCAGTATGAAAGTGGGTTGAGCAAAACTCTGGTTGAAATAAAAACTTACTTTTGAAAAGTGGAGATAAATTTGAAAAAATAACGCTTTCTTATAAATAGTTGGTACTAAATTTCGAGGTTCTTAACTCACTTGTAAAATCAAATAACAAAATGGCGATTTTATATTGTTGAGCTCTACTTGCAAAATATTTGGAGTTAACTAAGTTTCGTAAAAGTATATATTAATTTATGTTTTAATTTATTCAAACTCTCCTATTTGATTGCAAGAATTTTAGTTTGATGGGCTAAAACTGACACAAAACCAAACATTTACGATTTGTGAGGTTTTTAAAAGGAGGCTGCGAAAAACTAAAATAATTGGATATCATTATATTATTCTCATACATTTAAGAACGTTCATAGTAAGAACAAAATAAACAACTTGGGACGAATGGGTAAATATGCATTACAATTACTTTGTTAGGTTAGTACGAATCTACCAAAGTTAAATTGTTTTACGTTTTATTTCTAAATATACTTTGACGATCCTCGTGGCACTAATTGAGTCTAATTACGAGTTAATTGTTGTGCAGTTGCTTTCTAACATTCACCGTTAATTGATGAAATGTTTAACAAGTACATTAAATTGACGTAGGCCTAACCGATAGGGGGAAAAACAAAATGTTTTAATATTTAAGATGTTTGCAGCTAGTTTGGGATGGGCGTTTATAAATACGGGTTTACTTTGTCAGCATTGAATCAATAAAGGGTCAGGGCTTCAATATTTCGTAGAATGAACATTAAACTTGGTGTTTACACCAGTATACATGAAATTCTTCTTTGATTTATGCCAGTTAGACTAATGAAATCGGGGGAGCAGCGTATAGCTCAGGTAAATCGACAGTACTTAACTAGGTTTGAAGCTACGAGGTTCAAATTGTAGTAGACTCGGCTAACGCCTTTAGCCTTTCAACCGGTTCGATTAGTCTAAAACTAACTAGCCCTTTTCTGTAAGTAAGCTATATATATTAGTCAGACAACATCCTGTCTGTTGGTAGCGCTTTGCCTGTCTGGATTGTTTCTGTCAACACTTTTAATAATACTCTTTTTAAATATGTAAATATAAGCCTCAATGTGAAACACAAGATTATGAGACATGCATATAATTATTTTAAAAAGAAACAAAATTAAAATCATGGAATTGTAAATGAGTATTGGTTAAACGCGTTAGCCATCCTTAGTCATATTTACGAAACAGTTTTTGTTGATAATCGCAGTACACGAAATAATAGGTTTACAAATAACCGTTGTTGATGGTGTGCTACAAAAAACTCGGCCTTCTATTAGCGAATCACAGTTTTCCATAATTTAGCGCGTTGCAAATTGGTTCATTTGCATGAGTTAATAGGCAATTTTAAACCATAAAGGGCATTTAACAACGTGCCTAATTGCAATGGCAATAGGAAAGGAAAGTTTGCCAAACGTAAAATATGCAAGGGGAGTTTTATATATTTATGGAATTTGAGTCAACTTATATTTATTCATAACTAACTTTGTTTATCATGTAGATGGTCATATTTTACAATCTAATGTTTTAAGTAATGTTTAGTATAACTAATTAAAATTTCAAACCAATTGTAAAAATTCAACTAAAAGTATAAATTTAATAATTACAAAAAAGTAATAGAAGTATAAATAAAGTTCTTGCAGACATATAACATACTGTTCAATTATGACTGGCAGGGTAATTGTTAATTCCTCTTATTTAAATAATTTGTTCGGAAAGACAGACAGACATAAAACGAAGTAATAAGTCTAAAACGGCTGAGAAAAATAGTGAAATTAAGTTATGTGAAATGGAAAAAATTGATATTTCATTTGTTAAACAATTGTCCAAGTACAGTATACTTTAACTATAAATATTTTGGTAGAAATAAGATGGGCACTATAACGATTGTAAAATGAATGTGCTAACTATAGTATACATGTTTAGTCAGGTTGTAGGTAGGAATTAGAGAAATTGGGAAAGAAATAGGTTACATATTTGCATGTGTATGTGTATATGAAGTAAGTAAGTGTAATATGAATTTATAATGGTAGTAATGTGTTATACCATATTGTAGTTATATTATTTAGATTTTTTGGTGTATATTATTTTATTGAGTTTTTGAATTTGAACGAAGTAAAGATGTTTTATTTTTTTTTTAAGGTGAACCCACTAGCGTTTATTATTGTTGGAAGAAGACACTTCAATCAAGATGAACCTAAAATGTTAAATAAATAAATAAAATCTTCTATTCACCTTCGATACATAAAGACTAGCTCAAATTTTGGAAGTAGGAAAATAAAATTATATATTAATAAAATGTAATGTATAGCCTACTGCTTGTAATTAATTTATTGGTAGCAATATTTAAAACGTGTTTGATAGAGACAAATAGATTCTGATGAACAGTTCTTAAGTAACTAAAAAAAGAATAGAAAAAAACATGTAAAACCAATTAATAATATGAGTACAATCATTAATAGGTTCTATCCATATTAAACTAAACAAATGTATTTAAAAAAGTGCTTACACAAAGTGTAAGTGGAAATGAGTTTGTTGTACCTTGTATTTATTGCATGTTGCAGCCGTAAAGCAATAATCATCTTTAAAATGCTGGTAAATTTATTTCATAAAAGCGTTGTTTAAAATGTCTGTCAAAGGTTTCCTTCGATTTTCTAACAAACCACAAAATTGACTATAGATGTACTTGTACTGGACAAGTTTAAGCCCAGGCCACACCAACGCTGGCGCGGTCTAGTTCTTAGAAATTTACTAGTGATTTTTCCGCGGGTAGATTGCTAGCGGGAATTGGAGACGATACACCGGCGCGGGAACGGGGGAGGGGCGAAGCGGGAGCCAGTACTGTATATGGTATATAGTGATGTGTAGTGTAAGTACACAATTTGTTTACTGAAAAAGTGTATTTAGTTCCATGTAACAATCTATACATTCGTATAGGGTTTATATATATATATATATATATATAGTTATCATGTCGTCGCCTGATGAAGAAGAGGCCCCCCCCTGCTGTTGCTTGTTGTGGCAAAATACGAAAAACCCAAGAAAATAAATAAAGAAAAGCTTAAATTTGTAGAGTACCACACGCTCAAGCCCCAATTGAGAAATTATGATAATATGTTTTATATATCATTTTAAATGCCCCAAGAATGCTTTGAGTTGCTGAGTTATATTGATGATGTTATTGACAAAGAAAACATCAATAACCATGAAGCTATAAGTCCCAAGGTACGATTAGCAAATTAGCAAACTAGTTCACGTTTAATCCACCGTAAAGATAGCAGCACGAAACGCTGCATGCATGCGACCGCAACCGCTTCCCGCGCCGCGCCGGTGTGACTGTTGCCATATCCCGCCACGGTACACGTTTTCCCTACAGCCAATTCCGAGAAAGAATACCGCTCCCGCTTCCCGCATCGGTGTGCCCGGTCTATACGGTCTATCTTTATGGTCTGTTTTGAATCCTATTGCAATTTTTTAATAATTTTAGACATTCGTAACAAAACTGTATTGCTTACATGTTCATGTTATATAAGCATAAAGTCTGTTTAGTATTTTTATGTCTGTAACTGATCATAAACCTGTTTGAATTGTATAAGTAGGACATCCTACGGCAAAATAATATTCGTAGGCTAGTAATATTCCTTTTTATTTTCAAATGTATAATATTTATTTTATTTTGTTACAGGTAAGGCGCCTTACGTTTGCACCTTAACATCTGTTTTCGATAAGTATTGATTGCTTGTACAATATTTGTGTGTTTTAATAATAGATACTAAAATTAAATTCATTTTAGAATTGTCTTAAGCTATTTTGACTAGGAGATACCACTGTTTTCTGTCCCCATACTTTACTTACGTAATGTTTATTTTTTTAATAAAGGTGTAGGATTAATCATAACAAATCTCTAAATCAAGTTGACAGTATAGCAAAAGTTATATTACAGGTTAAACATAACAGCATGAGTTAGGCCTACTAGTATACATACAAATATAAATTGTTTCTAAGTTTGAATTAATATTTTAATAGTATTACTATTTAGAAAAGTATCCTTCGTGGAAGTTTATATGTATTAGAAGAAACAGCTAATTATTGTCACAACACACACTATTATTGTTTACTACCAACACTTAATATCTGCAAATAGATGAGCTATTTGTATTTTTGATTAATAAATGTTTAATGGGCAATTAGCATTTTTTTTATAAAACATGTAAATAAGCATAAGCTTGATTTTAAGTTATTAGTAAACTTTGGCATTTTTTACGTACTTGAGGATACTTTATTTAAGGATTTATATTTAAGTGATTTTGCTTACCAGTTCATACTATATGTGTGGATTTATTATTAAAGTTATATTTTACACATAATATTTATTATACTCTTAGATGTTACATTCGTTTGGGGATTTAATTTTAATCAATATTTGATTTTTTCAATTTAAAGAGTCTTAATTATAGCCGTCTCTAACTTTCTGTTATTCTCATTTTGTTTAAATGCATTCATATGCATACACGATAATATTTTAGCGCAGTATCCGCACATTATTGGCTGCATACTGAATTGAGTATGCAAATTTCTTTTATCTTGCATTTAGTAAACCCAACAATCCAAACAATCAAAAACACTCACTCGGTCAAAAAGACAAATTAATCGATTTCATTTTTAGATTTAAGTTTATTTAAAACGAATTGAAAAACCTAAACGAGTTTGTTGTATGGAATGTTTTTTAGTTATATTTTGAGTCAACCACGACAACAAATTGTCTAGAAAGATGACTTCGGACTTTCACAACTGGGCACTGTAGTGTTGTGTAATGTACAAGAGAAAGTAGAAATGTTCCATCTTATAAAGAACCATCTAAACGTCACCTGACACCTACATCAGTTAAACACAGCATTTATTATTTGTAAACATTTAGTAGTCAATTGTTTAGTAATGGCGCTGGCATTTGGTCCATTTATTACTTTGTAACGAGTAAAACTATTTTAAGTGGATAAATCCAAATTATTTTATATGTGAAAATAAATCAAACCTTATACTTGTATTACTTTTAGGAGTAAGTTATTGGCCATTGGTGATCTTCGAGGGTTTGGAATAAGTACTTTTGGGGCTATCAAAAAAATATCGTATTCTCCATAAAACATACCAACATGAATAATATTAAACGTACACAATATAGATCAGTTGATAAGGCAGTTTTACCGCTTGTACTGATGTTGGTTCTAATCTAGTTTTTGGCGTAAACCTTTTGTAATGTGTTATTCAACTCTCAAGAAATAAAGCAGGGCATTAAGGAGTAATCAACTACGGGATTCAATTATACTATTCTATTATACTGTGTTTACTTAATAGCCCAGTCGGTATTGGTTACAACTACCAGTAATTTGCAATACGGCTGATTTTTTTTATAAGTACCTTAAAGTTTGTAGATTAACATAAAAAAAAGTTTACCATCTATCGATTTCCCAAAGTCGAAAAAAATCGATTATCATTTTTTTTCGATTATCCTTAATATTTCGAGCTGGGATGAAGATAGAGAAAAATAAAAAATACCACCGTGTAGGGGAGGCGTTTTTCAACAAAAAAGGTCATATGTATCTATTTCGCCCGAGCAATGGTTTGTCTGGAAAAAATTCGATAATGCAGGTATGTATTTTGCAGCAGGGGAAATCACTAAAAGGGGACATCTTATTCATATATTAAGCGTTGGCTCATTGTAAATTGGCTGAATTTTAATATATCGAATTTAAACTTGGTATAGGAGTTAAAATATATATTTTAAAAAGTTATGCTGAGTCTCAGCTTGTTATCTTGAAAATGAACCGATCTAGGAGTCGATTTAGATTATCGATTTTAGGAGTACCGGACCCACAAACTAATTTCAATCTATTCCAGTTTCGTCAATTTTTGAAATATCAATATAAAATTTGTTTTACAAGTTGAGTACACCAGTATAAATGTTCTTAGTAAGTATGAACGATTTTTTCATGTTATTTTTAAAAACGAGGCGCTTGAAAATAGTCTTCTGTTTTACCTATCTCGTTTTAACTATAACACCTTTGGATTCAACGACTCCATTTTCGACATTTTTGAACATATCGATTTAAAAATTGGAACAGAAGTTAAAAACACAATAGTTTTTTGCTATACTGATTTTAAAAACTATATTTAAAAAATTTACTAATCTGCAGCCGATTAACTCAAGCGTTTTGATGAAAAATCTCAAGCTGAGACTCAGCATAACTGTTTAAAATATATATTTTAACTCCTATACCAAGTTTCAATTTGATATATTAAAATTCAGCCAATTTAGAATGAGCCAATGCTTAATATATGAATAAGATGTCCCCTTTTAGTGATTTCCCCTGCTAAAATACATACCTGCATTATCGATTTTTTTCCAGACAAACCATTGCTCGGACGAAATAAATACATATGACCTTTTTTGTTAAAAAAAAACACCTCCACTACACGGTGGTATGTTTTATTTTTCTCTATCTTCATCCCAGCTTGAAATATTAAGGATAATCGAAAAAAAAAATGATAATCGATTTTTTTCGACTTTGGGAAATCGATAGATGGTAAACTTTTTTTTTTATGTTAATCTACATACTTTAAGGTACTTATAAAAATATCAGCCGTATTGTAAATTACTGGAACTTTTGGTCTAACTTTACCCCTACCGACTGGCCTATAATATACAAGTAATACATTAACAGATTAAGGTTTGGCTAGGAATGATTGGTTGAGGCGAGGACGGAATAAACCTCTTCAAAATTACCCGCTTACGTATCTAGTCTAGTCATTTGAAATCCTAATCAACCACTCAAAGTGACCGTATTCACTCAAATTTGTTGTGATGACAATATTGTTATAGTCTGAACCTACTGAAGTTTTAAAGTTGGAGGGGGGTATGTATTTTGCCGTAAAACTGAAAACCCCGACATGAGATTCCTTATGGTGGGGCAAAAAAGTTAACTTGCTTTAAGACAGAATCACGTCTTTAATAACTTTTAGGGCCCTTAATACCAAACTAAATTAATTGGCAAAAAACAGAAACTTCAGGATGCGTCTTAAGCATTTCAAAATTGCCGTGTATATAATCTCCAATATATAAATTAGATGAGGTAGAGTTTGTTGATTTTTCGATGGCTACATACGCAGACGTTATGTCTTTCAGTACCAATATTAATAGTAGGACTGGATTTCATTGTTTCTTTATAGGTTCTCGGAGTAGTATAACCTTGACGTTTGGTGGTCTCTGTAATGTGTCCTTATTGCAAGCTGAAAGATAT
Organism: Philaenus spumarius; assembly: GCA_018207615.1. Taxonomy (NCBI): domain Eukaryota; kingdom Metazoa; phylum Arthropoda; class Insecta; order Hemiptera; family Aphrophoridae; genus Philaenus; species Philaenus spumarius. Next base: position 307,995 of record JAGFPH010000464.1, read on the forward strand.
TGCATTATTTATTTATTATGATATAACTTGTAAATCCTTTTTTAAATTGGGGAAGACTCTCCTTACTACAGTTCCAAACACATATTTTAAAAACATGATTTTTTTAAATAAGCTAGGATGGTAAATATAAAAAGTCTAAATAAAATTGTTACGTTTTTGATATAACGGAAATTTATTAAAGGTTTAAAAGAAAGGTCTACTTCTAAACACAAACCTACCATTTTGAAATACAAATGATTTCTGTTTTAAAGCATGAAATCATGTGTTAATGACAATAAACAGATGATTGCTGTACCAACACTCAACAAATCAACTGAACCATATAATTAAATGAACAAATTGACAAATAATTTTGTGCAACTATAACACACTGTACATGCCTTAATTATCTTTTAAATTATTTCTAAATTTCATAATTTCTTCTAATAACTTCAGGCTATACTCTTTACATTGATATTTATTGAGTGAATAGTTTTTACGTAATTTTATTTACTAATTTAAAGTTTATGTTTGGATGCAATAGTCTAAGTGTATTTGTTAAACAAACTCATATAAGGGATATTAGACGCGACCTCATGGTACGTCTATTTGGTGAAGTAAGTGTTGAACAGTTTAGCAGCTAATCTCGTTTCCACAGTAACGCAGTAAATATCGTTATGTTGCGGCCAAAACGACTGGGATGGAAAATCACTTAAGTTATGCAAACACAATATATGACGAGCACTCCTGGAAATCCAATAACCTGCTTACATCGCATGCGGGCGTTATCGGTTTTAAAATTAATATATTTGCTTTTTCAAGAGGAATATCTTAAAAATTAAGAGAAAATTGTGTATTACTTGCATTAAAACCTAAAAAGACCAGAGAAAGTGAAAATCTAAGACTAACATACGTATATTTTGATTATATTATTTGTTGTTAATTCCTTTTATGTACTATGCAACTGTATTAATCTATCAAATAATTTGTTTACCTAAATTGAAAACAACTACAAAATTTTGTTTTAAATAGCCTATAGTATTGTTTTGTAATGATTAGGTTTATAATCCAATAAAAGTTACACAGATTTCAGGAAAAGACTTTGAAGATATGTTCTAACAAAAACAACGTCTCTAAACCCCCCCCCCCCCACCCCCACCGCCAATTTGTTATTCTACAAATGCAGTTTTAATGTAGACGATTTCCAAATTTGGTGGGCTATAGGCATATTTTGTGTAACGTTAACTAGTAATATTCTAATAATGTATTTATTCTATTTTCAAAATGGTCGTTTAAAATCAAATATTACCGTAGAACATCTCAAACCCCGTTAACATTACAATACATGTATCACAAAAACGTTGACAAAAAAGTTTTAAAAGAATTGTCAGAAGGCAATCCAGTTATGGACAAAAACTGAATTTCTTATCAATGGTAGTTGTCTACACATCCTCTATTAGCCAGAATAGCTAGAATTGTATAGGTCTAGCCTTATAAAAATGTTGAGAGTTCTGATAAGTTAAAACAAAAAATAATGACACAATTTTTCCAGATTTTACAAAAACTGCAATGTAATCCTTTTAAAATTATTTCAAAATGACGATTAACTTTTTATATTTGATGTTATTTTTTACGCTTACTTGTTTGTCCTTTAAGATAAATTATAAAAACATTATAAAAAGGGGTTTTTGTGACTAAAAAAGAAAAAATTTGGTCTCTTGTAAATTATCTGTAAAATTTATCTGACTCATGTTTTTTTAGATATGTTAAATATGTTAATTAATCGTAACTTTTAAAATTCAAACTCTTTTTTAAGGTAATGAGTAATATTAAATGTCTAAATCAAATTATTTTGGTTATGATATAACAGGACTTAGTAATAAAGGTTAAAATAACTATCATGACTCCTATACAAAAACCTAAACTAACAATTATAAATACAAATGTTTCAAAGTATAAAATCAGATTATTAATAAATAAATATCCAGCTTGAGTTGTGAGAAGATATAGGCTACTTAATAGGATAAAAGACAATATTGTTACAACAAATATGTTTATTTACTCAAACTCGTTTCAACGACAATGTCATAATCTACGACTATAAGTTTTAAGTTCGGAATAAAACTGACCGAACATGACTTATTCATTATTTTACTCGATAATATGTCATTCAACTTATCCATTTTTATTATAATTGTTTTGTTAACTATTTTTGAGAACCACAACCCTGCATAAATAGCTTACACTGTACCTTTTCGTACCACAAGACGACAATTAAGATAATCTGTTTTTATTTTCAAAAGATTTTATCGTGATGTTACTAGGTTTCTTTCTAGGTCTTTTTTTCTCGTTTGTGATGTACTGGTCTTATTAAACTGGTGTTAGGTGTCTTAGGACCGTTTCCGCGTCATTTAGAAACTCGTTTCACCGTGTTCCACTTTACTTTTTCCATCCGTTAGTTTCTTTTACTAGTTTTGTTTTGTATTTAGTAAAATAGATTAGGTTAGGTATTGCTAAAGTGTAATCAGGAAATATGCGTAAATAAAAGTGTCAAATATTTACGTAGGTGTTACACACGAAGTAGGCAGTGGTGTTGTCTACTGTACGATTACATTGTCCAACTTATTGAGCGAGGTTACTGACCGTCAACGCTTTCTCGACGCACGTTCTTGTTGGTATCACTATAGTTCAGTTGTAGGCCTACCATTTAGCATTCAGCCCAATTATAGCTCGATACTACAAGAAAAACTGCTTCTACGCCTAAGTTTATCAACTGTTATCTTTTGAAGAAATGCTGTATGTCTGTCTTCATATTAGTTTTCGAAGGAGACTAAAACCAAGTAATTAAAATGATCAAAGAATTTTCTTTTTTATTCGTAAAGGTGTCTAAAATATGGAATACAATAATTCAGCAAAATATATTGTTTGGTCAAATATATTTCAAAAGATTAAATTTTGTTATGTATAGCCTACGTTTAAATATACTGTACGAAATATGAAGGTTTGAACATGAAATATTTCAAAAGTATTTTAGATCATTTTGAAATTGTGTTTACTTTTATGTGTGTGTTATGTAGTGTTATTGTACCTTGTATGCAATTCTTGCATTTTTTATCACTACAGATGTTTTTTCATGATATAATACAATTACAATTACACATCATATACAGACACAAACATTGAACGCTTGAACATTGGCTTCAGTAAGATCAAATTATTATCACTTTAATCGTCCTTGATGTCTACAGTCGGGTTTGTAACATTCTTCTAAATAAAACTTATATAATTTTTGTTGAGCTGTACGTTACAAATTGAAATACAATGAAGAGAAATGGATGTTTGTGCAGCATCTAACATTTCAAAAGTATTGGATGAAATTTGTTCAAATCTTGTTTTATTCTTTTATCTAAACCCTAGTGGTTTTTGTTGAGAGTTTTGTCGCCCACACATCTGATAGAAAGTAGAGGTAGGTGCACATTCAAGTTGAATCGCATATAACTGTATTTTAAAACTTTAAATCGGAATGTTAAAAGGAGAACTATGTAGGCGCAAATAGTTTGATAGGCCTTTTATTTTATTTGATTTTGACAAATTATACATAGTAAAATTTAAAATAAAGTAACGTAATAAAATATATTACTTATTAAGTAGCCAACTGCATGAACGTGATACGAGCAGTTTGATAGTACGTGGTACTGGCATAATGGCATATTTATACTATATACTGTATAACACCATATTAACGTCGGCATAATATTGTATACAAAAATGTTTCTGCAAACATATGACACATTTCACTATGTTATAAAACTATAAATAAACATCGTAGAAGTGGTATCACACCGAGTATGGATGCTATATGTACTATAATCGGCATACAATAACGTAGATGTGGTATTGCATAAATATATAGTACTACAAGAACGTGGCATAATACTAAGTTAAGTTCTACCTTATGCTCGTGGTTTAATAATACTTAGTGATGCATAACTATATACTTTGTGGGAGAGTATTATTACCAAGTATTTCAAGAATATTGGTGCACTATTCTGTTACTATCCAATGCATGGAACGTAGTAAGAGTGAATAGTAAATGTGTAGATACTGGATCCAGATAGCGGAAGTATAACGAGCGAGGCAACCACTTTTCAAGTACTTGAATAATGCAAAACAGATGGCCAGGCCGTACATTGTCCTTCATCCGACATAACAGCTGATGTCACGTGCTCAGCTGACTGTAGACTATGTTGCCAATTGTTTAAGCATATAGGTTAATTATTGATTTAGTTTGAAGGTCAGATTATTCACCGATAATATTTATAAAGTCTACAGTCAATAGTCTATATTATTGGCGGTGCATATATTGTCAGTGTACTATAAAAGGTTTCGATTTCGTTTGAAAATGCAATAGGTATTGTGTGTATTAGAATACATTCATTTTAGATTTAAATTTATTGACTAAATTTATTTCAAGAAAATCTGTCCCATGAGAAACATTTTAACTTCACTCTAAACTTGATAACATTCAATACCATAATGAACATTTTCATTTCAGAATGTTAGTTACGCAGAACTGATGAGCAATTGAAACACATCCACGGAACGTAAAAGTGAAAAACTCAATCACACATTTCACTAAACATTTTTAGGGTTTCCTGCCGGAAAAGTAAAACTGAAGCCTTTTATAGGACCACTCATTTGTGTCTGTATGTCAAAGTCGCAATTCAAAAACATTTTGTCTTATACTGTCGTTTTGTCGTATGGATATCTGTCGAAATGGCTTTATTTAAGGATTTTTGTAATTTTTCCAAGAATCGAGATATTTTAGAAAATGTCGCTAAAAACTTAAAACCTATGGTGTTAGATGTACAAGTGTAGGCCTGTACGTTACAGGAAAACTATACCAGATAAAAACTTTAATGTACCAATTAATTATAAAACATATTTTCAATTCATACAGTAGCCTCGTCACCTCATTTCACTGGTCCCAACTATCAATGTATAATTTATTTCCGTCGTCGTTGTTGTTGTTACTGGTATAATGTTTGGTTATATATGTTTAGTCAAGTGTAATCAAATGTTGATGCGTTGTTGTTATTAAATATACTTTCAGTACCGTTCTGAAAACTGAAGTACAGTACAGTTTATGTGTGCCGGTTAAAATGATAAAGGCGGATGCCAACGTATAACGCAAGGAAATCTAAAGCCGCGCCGGTAACTAGTTTCGAACCTACACAACACCCTCTTCCGTGTACGCAGTGAGATTAAATGTAACTCGCTCTTTTTCCACAAAATATGCAAAATGTTTATTATAAAAAAAATGTCACTAGTAAATTAATAAAGAAATAAAGTTTGTAGTCGCTATTGCTGACCTTAACTTCATTTTCCCAAAAGCCCTAACTTTAACGTAATCAACAATCGAACCATAACTTTATACAATTGATTCTGTTTTTTTGAAAAAAACACTTATGTCCGAGATCAACGATTTTCCAAGAAAGGAAAAACTCAATTACCTTAATTTATGAAATACTGTATTTGTACATTGATTTTTGTTTTAAGATATGTTAAATACCTGTAAATGTATATAAAAAATATACTGTATTTATAAATATTTTAATAAATATATAAAGTTTTAAAATAAATACTGTACTATGTTTTCAAACAACAATAAGATTTATGTTGCATAATATGTATGGAATATAATAGCGACATGAAAAAGGGCGAGATAGTCAATATAACATTCTTTATGTCTCGTTATTCTTTAAATTTACCTCTCTGTGCAATATATACAGAATGAGTGAAAAACCAAGCAAGTTGTTGTAACAACTCCTAAGACCTGAATGGTAGTTAAATGAGCCCCTTTCATGCGCGTTGCCACTTTCTTTTTAATTATTCAAAAGTTGTGTACATATAAATGTGTGAACAGTTTCGTGCAAACGGGTTTCTCACAAGACCAATTCGAGATGATTCACAAAAGTTGTTAAAAGTGTACATTTCTGGTGATGCGTTATCTGTAAGCAAATCTGAAAATATAACGGCATTAGTGACTATAGTGGACATATTATATAGTAGGCCTAAGTATATGCAATTAAAATATCAAAGCCACGTAAACCAATTTGCAATTAAAATAATCCGAATAAAGTTGTTTTTAATAATCCAGAATACGCCTAGCTTCTGTTACAGGAATTCTAAGCGAAAGTTTTTCCGCGAAAACTGTACACATCAATGTTTGTGTAACAATACACAACTGTAAAAGAAATGTATTCTGTTGTAAATAACACGTTTAGAAAATGTGTTTGGTCATCTTTTATCGTATTTAAATTTTGTTGTTAGTCACTTAGCTTTTAGCTTCGTTTACTAAGTTTTGTTTTAAGAGAAAGGGTCCTTAATGGACGTCGTCTTATCCAGAGACGTATCCCTGGGTCTCAGTAAGTCTCATACTGAATGAAACACCCTACTCCAGAGTTTCTGGTCTGGGACCACTTGCGCACTACTTCAGTGTGGATTATTATTGTTCTCTATGTATTTTTTTTTTAATTCTTTTTCTAGGCCATTTTTAGTCTTATTTTTTGTTAGCACAACTCTAACAAATTGGTAAGATCCCTTACCTGTTGGGTTTTTTCGCCAGCATTATAAAGTAAGTAGGCCTAAATAAGTTTTTATATCGCTTCTCTACAAGACCGACAGCAATATAAAATCTTTAACTAAACATACTATATATCTTATATCAATTATATACAAAATTTAACAACTGTACAGTTAGAATATAATAAGTTGTAATTACCTTCAATGAGAACAAAAATTGAAAAAATAAAAACCCCGAGGTATATAAAACACCTGTTTGGGGCAACAAAATAATAATAATAAGAAGCAAATAAATAAAGAAACAATATATTTATATGTATTTCCTGCTAAAGCGAGATGTGAAGGGAAATGGAGTCGATGCAGTTCACACAAATAAGCGTTATAATTTCTCAGAATCTAGAAAAATTAACTCAAACAACAGCTTCTAACATTTACTTACATAACATCCGCAATGCAATAAATTGCCTAACAATGAAACAAAACATAAAATTATTATTCTGAACATTTAAGTCTATAAACCCACTTACATCACTAACCTAGCATTCATTCATACACACTCAATATCACTACTCATCCTTTCCTTTTTTATTCTCTCAAGAAAGATGAGTAAAGAAGAAATAAATGTTTTTGTTTCAAAAATTGATTCCTCGATAATTATTTAAACCTACATTTATGTCCACATGTTTAATATTTTTCAGTAAACAATTAAAAACCTTCTGTGCTAAATATGTATAAAATTTCATAAATACTGAAAGGTTGGGTTTAGGTACATGGACATTAAATTTATTTCTCAGTTCTATACTCCTTGAAGCTACTATTTTTATCCCCACTCCTGCTAAAGAAAGTTCTCAAAACCTTATATACATACTCGTATAAACTCCTCAGTGGTAAAATATTCAACATTTTAAAAAGGGGGTGATGTGTAATCATTTTTCTGCTTGTTTGAAACAATCCGTATACCCAAACTGAGAGACCGTACTCTAACTTTGAGCTCACCAGAGCGTAAGAAGAGAGTATTTAAAATATTCCCATGTATGGTTTAGCATATAAAAACTCGAATGTATTCGATCAATTTATTTTTTAAGTAACGTAAGTGTTTTTTCCTTGTCAAAATTGAGTCAACAAACAAACCTAAATATTTGATGTAATCAATCTGAAAGGCAAGTGCATTTAGTTATGTAACAATTATACTATGATACTTTAAGGGTTCAGCAGAGAAGGAGCTTTGGGCAATACGTTGTTATTATTTCTATAATATTTTTCGCAATCGCTATCCTCGTGAGAAAAAAGTCTTTCCCGTTCCGTGTCCCACGTCGTCTATATACGCTACGCTAAGTACAGATTGGCGATATAAGGGTAAAAACACACCAGCAAGCGGAGCGGGGCGTAGCGGATAAATCAAAATCATTTTTGCTAACGAGGCAATACACACTGAAAGCGCAGCGGTTCAGAACAACCTAGTTTGTTTTCGACAGCGGAGCGGAGCTGATTTCCATAACCTCATACATGCATTTTGAGCTATTGATAACAGATGTGAGGTGCGAGGGCACCGTTGTGGATGGCGAAAACAAACTTCACCACAATCGAGGTGCAATTGAGAAGCTGTGGGTGAAGTTGCAAAAGCTTTGGATATTACAAGTAAGTTTTATTTTATTGAGAACGTAGCACTACCTACAATTTCGTTATTTGCAAAACAGAGTAGATAGAACACGAGTAATAAAATTCGTAATTTTTTGCTACAACATCCACTTTAAAATTTTCCGAGGTAGCTTTGACAACGAATGTTGACGAATGCGCTGCGCTACGCTGCGATGGCATTGTGAAACACCATCCGCTCCCTCCCATAAACGATGCGCTGCGCTCCTTTTTTTTAGGTAGGCGATTGGAATGCATTTACGCAGACCTCTCTCCTGAGAAGGTACTGTGTGACTCGGTCCGTAAGTGCAATGGACCAGCTACCCACTAAACCAACCTACCCTCTCCCCGATCCTCCCTAATGGCTGCAAGAATCGATATAAAACTTCAATTAAACAAACAAGAAATGTTAGCGGCATGCAATGAATAAATCACAATTCCAGACCGGCCAGCAAGAAAACAGCAAGACCCATGCCTAACGTACACTGGCATGCTGGGGGATCCCGAAGCTCCGATAAAGGCACGATCTCAAATACAGTTGAGAAGAAGTCGGGCTGAGTGAAGAAATCGTTCCCCGAGGCCGGATCAGCAACAAAACACCAAGACCCATGCCTAAACATTCACTGGCATACTGGTGGATCCCAAAGCTCCGATGAAGGCCCGTCTCGAGTTCGGATGTGAAGAGTAGCTGAAACAAATAATGCATTTAATTAGCTCTAGTAGTAGAAGTCGCTACCCGCAGTCCGACCGACAGGATGAAAGTCCTAAGTTTCCTGATCTAGAAGAGGAAGCTTCTAAAGTATCCGTGGTTTGTCGGTAGTTCTGCGAAGTATAAGTTTACCTCCCTATGCTTCCTCTGAGCCCAGCTTTTGAAGTCTGGTATGAGACACCTTACTGTGGTCTCTTCACATGTATTTAGTTTTTGGTTCTTTAAGCAAAGTCTGCTGTGATTTCATTTATTAAGTTTTAGTTTTGTTACAAATAGAATCAATATTTAAAATCAATTGTAGATTTTGTTTATTTGTGATACAGTTTTGAGATTTTTTTTATAATTGAGAATGTAAAATTGAAAAGTCTTTATTTATCTAAGTATAGTTTTTAGGCCTAAAAAACTTACGTCCAATAGGATATTTGTTTTCTTGATTGACACGACGGCCATATCGACTCTTCATCCATTTTCTAGTGTTAATTCAGGACTATTATCCTTTGTCATTAAATCGTCATCACTCACAAATAGCTGAATAGTTGAATCTCCTGCCATGAAAATCATGAAGAAAAAAAGATGATTGGACAATAAGTTTGAATAAAAATTATACTTAAATTAACAATAGTCGATTAGCCATCCTCAAACACAAGCTTTCTCAATTTAAGAAATAAATTGTGTGCTTTGTTTAAATTTTCCCTTTGTGACAAAAATAATTAACGCATTGCACATTTTATTTTTAAATATTGACTTTTCTTGTGACAAATACGTTAGACAAAAACAGAAAACATTCTTATTGACTAGTACTTTAAAATGACCGTTTAAAATGAAAACTTTAAAATGTGTTTAATATTATTATTATGGGCAATTACAACATTTAACTGTAGCAGATCCTAAACACAATGCAGTAATTGTACTTTGTACGGAGGCTACTCGTTCTAAGTAATCCAGAAGCTAGTATTTATGGTTTAATTGTGTTGTCGTGATCCCTATATAAAGCCATTAAACACTGGATATTGACGTTACCTTCTTTGTTCATTTTAATGGTAATACGTTTAAGAGCTCTTCATATAATTTTATACAATACTTGTACAAGATGAGACATACAATGCGTAATAAACTGGAACTACTTTATTCCCTAATTAGAACAGATTGCAGTAATTAATGTATTTAAAACTGTTGTTTAAAATAAATCATTTTCACTCATAAGTAGAGTATCTAACTGGATATTGTTAATTTCTTCGCGTTACGTTGCTCCACATCTTCATAAGTCTGATCATACCTGATCATACCATAATTTTTAAGCATATTTTTGTGTTATTTTCGTTAAAAGACGAAAGCTGTATTTTTTTTTCTTTAAGTAAAATAGATTGTGGGTGTTGATTGCTAAGGTTGTTTGCAACTGAGTAAAAAAAAAAGAAAAAGTTTACTGTTTTTATAATACGTTTACGAAAACAATAAAACGGTTTTTGAAAATGTATTCTGCAATCAACATCCGCATATTACAGTACTTCAAAATGAAACCAATTTTAAAATTTATTTCACTAATTAACGGGAAAAAATTACTTATTCTGTACTATTGCTCTTATGGGAATCAGATTCAATATGGCGGACAGAGTATCCTCCCCTTAAGGGGGCGCTTCCCTGCCCGCCATATTGAATCTGATTCCCATAAGAGCAATGCTACAGAATAAGTCATTTTTTTCCGTTAATTCGTGGAATAAATTTAAAAATTTGGTTTCATTTTGAAGTACTGTCATATGCGGATGTTGATTGCCGATTACATTTTCAGAAACTGTTTTATTGTTTTCATAAACGTATGATACAAATAGTAAAAAATAGTAAACTTTATTAATTTTTTTCTCAGTTGCAAAAAACGATATTGCAAAAATCCTTAGCAATCAACACCCACAATCTATTTTACTTAAAGAAAAAAAATACAGATTTCGTTTTTTTTAACAAAAACAGCACAAAAATATGCTTAATAGTGAAGGTATGTTTTGGTTATTTAACATTGAAATTGGTACCCAATATCGTAGTTTTGAATGTGGAGAGCCGAGCCTTAATACGGAGTGCGACTGTTTCATACAACTGTAAAGTGTTGCCAAGTTAAAGGGTAAAAACGAGTGGTCACTATGTAGCAGCCGTTCAACTAAGACGTTTTATTTTGATTCAAACTCGTTATGCTTCTTTTATTCTATAGTTAGAATATCTGTGGTGTAAGTGGGAATAGAAAGAAGTTCAGAAATAAAAAGAGTTTCTTTTCTTACGAAGAGCACACATGTTTAATATATTTATACTAAAATCACTAACATTCCATTTTTTTTTGCTTGGCCTAATTTATTGTATGCTTAGTTACTTTGTTTTCAGCCAGATTTAATTGACCTGTTATTGGATTTTTATCTTTGTTTTGGTTGTAGTTAATATACTTTGAATGTTTCGTGTTTTAACATTTCATAATTTACTGAAATGAATGAAAAATAGCTTTCCTACTGTCCTATTTTTTTTTTTCGAATGACCTTCCTTCAAATTATTTGATTAAATTTTATTTGTATTATAACTTAACATGAAACATTTGATTCCTAATATCCTTTGTAAATATAAAACTTATACTTATTTTTGTATATCTACGTTTTTTCTTGCTGTCTTGCTTTGTGTTTTAAAAGCCTAGAGGCTCGAACTTATTAACGTTGGTGGTTCTGTTGTCCTAATTAGGCGGTTTTATTAATTAGAAAAATGTAATTAAATTTAGGGCTGCAAAATATATAAATATTATATGCCAAAAATAACGCAAACTTATTTACATTTATAGTTAGTTATATTTAAATATTTCGATTTACTTTTGTATCTGAACTTTAGACGATGTATAGTTCCATTTTATCACCACTCGTCCTTTCGAGTTATTTTTAAATACAGTCGAGTGATAATTATCACAGATTGGAATGAAAGATATATTTTGTAATAGGTTTATCTTTGTCTCTGGCCCAGCGATCTTTCTAAAACTGTTAAATACAATTTTATAATAAATAAAGATAATTATATCACTGACATTTTTATCTTTCACTTGGGAAAAAACTTTCATTTGGCACTCCAAATGACGGCATAGTTTCTAACTTTATTTAGTTTACGGAACAAATCTAATGACACTCAATTTCCCAACTGTTTTGGAGTCAGTAAATACAAATCTATCATTGATTTTGGCGAATTTCTTAGAATAAAGATTTTAAAAGAACAATTTCGAAATCTTTGGAAATGGTGGTGAAAATCAAAATGAAATAATCCGACTGGGTTAGTTAAAATAGCCTACAACTACAATCAGAATAACATAAAACATATTGTAAATACAATATACAAATTTCATGATTGTAAAATGAGTTACGTTCAAGTATTAACAGGCAAGTTAAATGTGTTTGAAGGCAGTTAAATTTCGCCGGAACGTTGAGTAATGTTTGTACTAGGAGTAACAGTATTGCAGAGGTCAATGCACGGTTTCACGTACTTTGAGCCGCTATTTCAATTGTTTAAGCCTTCTCTAAACATATAAATTTGAGTGGAAATCATCAGTTATTTGATTAGTGGTGAAGTGGAATTAGTTTGTTAAATCCTAGGTTTATACGTTATTGGAAGCAAATTAAATTTTATACTAATTGATGGTAACTACATCACTTTTACAAAATTATGGTATTTCTACGTGATTTTAATGTTATCTCGCATAATATGTGACATACAAATTTATGTTTGTCAGGGAAAAATATAAGTAAAGTTTAACAAATCAATGAATTATCCGACCTAATAATTTCGTTTTACTTATTTAATACTCAAATAAATACTAAAGTACTCAATAATACTCGGTACAGTTCAACCTTCGAAGATAAGAGTATTAACAATGTTATCAAAATTTATAGGATTGTAAATAAACAACGAAGTTGGTGGGAAAATATTATATATATATATAGTGTTTCCAGAATCGAACTGACTATCACTGTTCCTATCTAGTCTCCCAACTGTCGTGACGAAGACGACGGAGT
>JAGFPH010000464.1:356887-379428 GCA_018207615.1 Philaenus spumarius
GCACATTTCGTCTGAAGGCACTACTTGTATACCAGGCTCGTTTACCACGGAGGTGTAACTGGATCATTTTTTCTGAAAGAAACGTTTCGATGTGGGGGTGCTGAAATTGAAGTGGATTTGCACATTTCGTCTGAAGGCACTAATACCAGGCTCGTTTACCACGGTGGTGTTTATTATGCTCAGGCATTAACGTCCAAAAATGGGTTTTGCTTTTTAATATTCTTCTAATATCTCTAACCGCGAATTTAACAATTAAGTACATTTTTAATATACAAATTAGCCACTAATTTTTCTTGCTTGAAAGGAAAATACTTGTCTTTAGCCAATACCAAGTTGTTCATAAAAATCATTTTATGTCATCACTACAGATTGAATGAAATTTCCATTGACAATATTCAAACAGTTTCGTTAAAATTAATGTACTCTAGCGGTAAAATCTTTCATAACATCATAATTTATTCATAGAAATTCAACAAAATCGAAGTAATCAAATATGGTTCATGAATAATAAACTCAAATTCTTGACTAAACTGTATAATTGCATTGGGATGTTATTAGATTATTAAGTTTATATTTTTAAATTAGTACTTTCTTTGAGTTAAAGGAATATTGTATTTAAATTCAGTAACTTTTAGTTGATTGTTTTCGAATAAAAAATAACGTATAAAGAAAATGTGATTCTTTTCTCTATTCTCATCGTGTAAAACTTTATTTTACGGTTTATGTTATACATAAACACTGACAATTTAATGAGCGTTTGTTCGCAATGTTGTATCGCAAATACTCTACTTCTTGGTGTTTACCGAAGACCAAACAAACCTGTTACGTATAATATAATACTGGAGAAGTGAAGTTGTAACAGTAGTTTAGAAATCAATACAATTCAGTAATGGGGAGTTGTGATAAGCAGACTGGATAAACATGACAAACACGCAATCTGCTGTCTGCAAGGTTTGTTGTTAACCTGATGCATATTTGTTATGTGTACTAGATAAGTAGTTATATAACGTCATACAGTATTAAAGTGATTTGTAAAGTGGTGTTGCCAATTAATTACCTCTCATTATTCGCTGCCTACAATATTACTTAATTGAACTGGCACTGTTGTGTTTCAAGCGTCTCTTTGTTAGATTCAACGTTACAACGGTATTTGAAATGTTCTAACGGTAACAACTGCTGCAATGATCAATAGGCGCTAAATTCTATTTTAACTGCAGTGAAGAAGCTTTTCGTAAACGTTTTCTAATAAATTCTAATCGCCCTATTCTAATAATAATAAATCTATTTAAGATCATCACAGATTAATTAATTTACATGTAACACACTTCAAACTTCAACAGTAATTATTGTCATTGTGATTTGGTTTTAAGGGTGTGCAATACACGGACAAAACTTTCACAGACACCTCCGAAGTCTTTCGAATCTTTCATTCAATTTAGGAAATTAACTGTTGCAAATAAATATGGCTGTAATTAAAATTTAGACTTCCATTTACATCAAGGTAAATGCTTTACACAAGCTATATTTTATGCGATTTTAAAGGGTTCGATTCAATTACTCGATGAATATAGGTTATTATAACAAGAAGGGTTGCAGTATAAGTTTTTATTATTTAGAAACAACCTATAATTATGACACTTTTCTTTTTTATTTGTGAGTTTTATTTGTCTAACCAGGTCTCCCTGTTTAATGCACAGTTTGTGAATCATTAGTTGGAAGAAGTATTTGTTTTCGCACTTTTTACGATGATAATGTCATGGGGGAAGTAATCTGTCAGAATAAAGAATCCTATACTCTAATACGAGCAATGTCTGTTTGTTTGTTTGTTTGTTGGTTTGTTTGTGTGTTTGTACGAGCAATCTCGAGATCCAGCGGAAGGATTTTGCTGAAACTTTGGGATTAGAGGCTTTTGGGACTAAAAAATCGATTGGTGAAAACCACTACCTCAGGAAAACTCGTATTTTTCTGGAAAAATCATTTGAAAATTGAAAATTTTTAACATTGGGGTTATGTAATTTAAAATCAATTAGGATACATATGACAAACATCAGCTGTTTCCTATAATATTTCCATCAGCTGTCTCCTATAAATTTTTTTTTTTTTTTTTTTTTTTTTTTTTTTTTGTCTTAAAGGTTAGAATTGTTTTAAGCTTGAAATCAGCTGACCCGTGCTAATATTTCGCGAGTTATGAGTAGGCCTACAAAACAGTACTTACCTGATTTGTATTTACATACATTTTCCTATAAAAAAAAACACAATTAACAAAAATACCGAGTAATGCTCGGTCGCCCAGGTACTTAGTTTTATAAAACTAAACTATCAAGCTCAGAGTAGTGAAATTAGGTTATATAGAGGCGAAACATTGCATCGATTTGATATCTCCCACGGTTGAGTGAGGAACACCTTGTTGAGGCTTCTAAAATTTAAAGTAAAGTTTCTCACAACGTTTATGATGTCCCAAGTTTCAGGTTTTTAGTAGTTACCCTTCTATTTTGTATGTATTACATATATATTTCTATGATTTGTAAAAATACATATAATTGACTTTAGAGAAAGTATGTATCAGCTGAAAGTTAATCCGCCTTTGTTTATTCATAGATGGAACAAAGCTCAACAGCGTAACCACGTCTATTGCTTCCTGACTGAAGCAAGGATCAATAATAATCATTCCCAGTCTAAATATTTGACCGTTGTTTGTGTACCAATACACACTGCGGGCTACAATAAGTACAGTGCAATGAGGGCAGAAATATTGTAATTAATTAAATGTAATGTGATGTGAATTTAGTGACAACAGGTGTGCGAGTGTTTTGCGCATGCCCGAGTAAAGGGATCGATCTGTGACACTAATACACTCCAGGTGGTGCCCTCTACTCGTTCTCTTTATGCTTCCCTGTCACGGACCTTTAAAAACAAGTAGTTTTATTTACGTCCATGATATTGGTTAACGTTTGAGTTTATAAACTATTGAGTTAACCTAATTAAAACAACATCCCCTCGTGAATTAATAATGGCTAGTATTTAATATTAATGAATAGTTCGGAATATATCATGTATTTGTAACGTCTGTTCTCATCCTCATTAAGCTGTAAATTAACGAGAATGTTGTAAACTTATCCAATTTGGAATGTTATTTAATTGAAATGTATTTCTGTATGAATCTTGTTTTTATAATGTTAGTATCTTGTTGGATGAAAGTGCTTTTTAGAAACTAGTTTTGAAAAGAACGTGGTTTTGTGTAGCATTCATGTATAGAAGTCATATCTTACATAGTTTGTTTATCTTCAATACTTATACATTGTATTGTAGCATGGAATGTTTTTATTACTATTTCACATGCATGCAATAAAACAAGAGTTGGGCGACACAAATAAATGGTACGCTTGGGAGATGCATTTTTCATGACCAACTTCTCTGCATTTGAATGGAAGCCATGAACATTTTGATTTATTTACCGTTGTTAACGCTATACACAGCGATGATATTACAGTTAGTATGTGTTCGGGGAATCCCCGCTGTTTATAAAGATGATATTATGGGTTACAATAACAAGACTATGGTGAGAGTTTTGTTGTTATTGTGCAATCTGGGAACAATTATTTTATTTCTGCTTTTCTTACAAGAGTAGGCCTATTTGTGTGGTTCAAAATTAAGTATTAAATAAGTTTAAAAGTGTGGGAGGAAGGGTTAGTGAATGTTTTAAATTGTTTTTGTGTTATAAAACTATTTTCTAAATAACTTTCTCGCTGTACTTGAACTCTATAAAAGTCAAACTAGTGGACAACAAATGCTGGCAATTACTCATTATTGGAGTTGTGCTTAACCGTTAAAATTTGATGTTCTAGAGTTTAGAGCAAGGAATTAATGACTAAAAATCCGATAAAAGCAGTGTAATAGCTGGTATTTGGAGCTTAGCAGTAACTATATGAGAGCATAAACTTTAGTGTGGTAAAAATCTATAAAATTATATGTATTCTACATTTTCTGTATTACGAATAAATTAAATCTTTGTCTTGGATGAAATGTCATTTCCTGTGTTAATAGTAAAGGTAAAAATATACTCGGAAGTATTATATCGGAAAGCATCGTATATAGTTTTATTTTAACTTTTTTGAGTTCTAAAATATTTGTACTGAAGTAGCACACAATAATTCAGGTTTATGTAAGTTTTTTTAATATATGTGTGCGTCATAAGAAGTAAATATGTACAAAGTGATACTGTAACAACGGTGGAAAAACAAATATCATCGTTATAATAATCGTTTGTGTACATTTACAATCACGATACCAGCTTATCACGAAAATCATATTTTATTACCTTGCATCAAAACAGTTTTAAACACTAAAACTCAAAGGGAAATACTAAAATATCACAAACAATCAAAATAATAATCTTGGTAATAAATTAGGATGGGACACATAGAGACAGTTTTTACCAGTTCTGTTGAAATATGGTATTTTTATTTAGTACTAGCTGCCCGATCCGGCTTTGCACGGGTAGACAAATCAAAGTTAAATGTATATTAACAAAAAATATATCTCAATAAATATATTACACTATGTATTTCTTATGGGGATTTTTAGTAACTTTGACCCCCAAACCCCCTCTCACTAAAATTACAAATTTTTTGATAAACTTTCTAAGCGAGCACCTAGGGCCCTAAAGGAAGCTACTTACCAAATTGCATTCCAATCCATTCGGTGTTTTTTTTTAGTAACTTTGAACCCCCAAACCCCTCCTAAAATTTCGAAAACCTTTCTTCGCGAGCACTTGGGGCCCTAAAGGAAGCTACATACCAAATTTCATTCCAATCCGTTTAGTAGTTTTTGAGAAATCGAGATGAGTCAGTGAGTGGTATTTGGCTTTTATGTATATAGATTAAATGCGCGAGGCATTACAAAAGTTTAAAACTTGATTTCAAAGTCTGATAAAACAACTCGTATTATTCAGTTTAATTAAGAAATCGTGTTCACACGATTGTTGAAGCATATTAACTCTCAAGAATACAAACTAAGGATGGGCTGGTTTATAAAAACCAAATATATATGCTTATTCTTCTAGGATACCCTACAAAGGTTGCAATTGCTGGAATTCTAAACAATTTCCTTAAATTAAGAGAAAAGTTTAGCAGATTCTAACATTTACTAGCATCTTTTTTTTCTTCTTGCAGTTATAGAAGTTTATACGAATCTTAAAACGATTAATCTGGCTAGGGGGAAATAATTTGGAAAATAATAATTATAAACAATTGTTTATAATTAAGTGATTACTTTTTAGGGAATCACAAACAAAATCTAAAAAAATTGTGTAGATTTTAAAATTCTAATAGATAGTTAAGTTTAAAAGTTTAAACCTACTATTAAAATAATAAAATAATACGCAAGTGTTTATTCTACTCATGTTTACCTACAATTTAATGGAACAAATGGGATGTGATTTAGGTATATTTTAGTGAACATTACAGAAATTACCTTAATAACTGTACATAATACAGTATAAGGGTTTAACAAGAGTTACAGTTTGATGGAGCATAGTTGTTATGAGCTAGAAAAGTTGAACTAGTAGGCTTTTTATTTTACGTGTGTTTAAAATGGACTGCTAAATGTAGGGTTTAAAAAACTAGTAGATTCTAGCTGTTTATTATTATTATTTTTATTTTATTTTTTGCAACGGGCGCTAAAGCACACAGATGCGATTAATTAAAAGTGGAAATAAATGTGTGATATAAACTATAAAAATCAATAAGAGCTGGCAAAAGCTACAACAAGCAAATTTTAAAAGGCTGTTAACATAGGCTACAACATAGCAGATAGTTGCAGTTTTCATAATATCTCGAGGCATAATCCCTTACCTTTATTGAAGCGGATGCTGAACGTTTTGTTTTTGCTTGAGATCATATCCTTAATTTGTTCATAAAATTTTTGTTAATTATAGTACCTTACAAACTGAAACAGTAAATTAACCAGTTAAACATATTAAAGCCTAATACAGTAATTTAATATAAGGAATGTAGTATAATCCTCCATTCCTAACTAAGTAAGGCTAGTTTCCCGAGTCCTCTCGAGTCCCGCGAGTGCCGTCTCGTTTACCATACTCTGTTATGTTTTCCTTTTCCAAAACCAATTTGTCTAAAGTAAATAAATCCTACAAATAGTAATACAAAATATAATTTATTATATTCTCTTTAGATAGTCAATTGTTTAACAGGGGACTAAATGTCCCTATCAATAAAAAGCGATATAAAATTACTTTGAATTTAATTTGTAGATCCCACGCGGTTAACTGTCAGCTGGAAATTGTTAACTGATGTTATTTATAGTTAATTAAGTCGGAGTTAATTAAATATTTCGATCGTTTTATTGAGAACCAAATAAAATTTAAGGGGAAAAGTAGAGGTTTGGTCTGATCAAATTGTGAACAATTCATTATTCCGGTTTAATGAAACAGTTGTTTAAATTGCGAATCTAATTATCACAAAATAAATATTTATTTAAAACACTATTAACATTAATTGGAATTATCCGTTTCGTACCGTACTAGCACACTTTTGACATGAAGAAAGTATATTCAATTTAAAGCATTAATTTGTGCTAATTAGGTTTGTAAACAACCTATTGAATTGAGACAGTCGTTCATACTAGTTTCTGGATAAGAAGTGCGAAATCTGTACCTATCCACATTTATTTATAATTTGAAGTAGTAAATAAAGTTACGTAAATAATTTAACTTACTGTCAATTCATTGTCTAATAAGAGGTTTTAGAGAAATACAGAAATTTACAATTTTAACTTCAAAGAAGGGCCTTTTAATAGTAACAAAATCCTATTTGAGAATTTAAAAGATAGTTATGGCTGATAAAAGATTTTGAGTAATGGACAGTAATCAGCTATTTACTCTTAACACCTAAAACTGAGTGGTTATTTCTCAGTGGAATTTCCATTAACAGCCGATTTCATACTTTGAAATAATTGTTTATGTCTAATGTTTAGGTTAGGGTGTAACTCATGTTATATCGTATACCTAATAATTTTATGTAGACATTTACTATCCCAGCTAATGTTTTTTTTTTGTAGTCATACAGTACGAGCACGCAGGTTTATAGGTCCATAATTTATTTATATTTAATCATTTTAAACAATTTATTAGTTCGAACAGATTTTGTGGAATTTTTTTACTAGTGTATATTTTGCCAGATTTTCATTAAATTTGGTAACAAATTTGAAATGATAACCATTTGAAAAGTATCTTACAATATGGGACAAAAGTACATATTATTTTTTTTGTAATATTTTGTATTGATTTTATTTACTTTCTGACTTAAGACTTACTCACAGAATAAAATTACTATTAATTTTGTAATATATAATGACAGTAAACAATATTACAATGTGTTTTGTATTAATAAACTGTTGTACCACGCTACGTTCGTTTTAAGACTGAATAACCCTTTCTAAGCTTTTCCAGGAAATCATTTGTGAAAATTAAACGTATTATAGTTGAACAAGAATATACATTTGAATATACTATTTTGAGTTGTATATTTTTTCTAATGTACTGTTTTAGTATCTAATTTATTAATTAAAGGTTACTTATTTATTTTATTTAAAGGTTACATTTCTATATTGTTCATAGTAAATTTATACATAGTATATAATTTCTCGATTATTCGGAAATCAGAATTATTTTTAGTATGGATCATTACAAAGAAGAAATAAACTACCAAATATGAAAAATATATATATAAATCGACTCATTATCAGGCTAAAATTTTCTTTTGCCAAATAAACTTATAAAATAGACTCTGCATACATATATATATTGCTAACATTTCTTAATGTACTGATGTTCCGTTAGAAAATGTTTTGTTAGTAGGCAAAATAATATTATCTCCCTGATGTTATTAATTGTCCACATTACTTTCGCTTAATGTTTTGATTTATCTTACACCAGAAGGGTTTCTTGAAAATCGCATATGTTGTTGAGTAAACAAATAGACTAACTACAATCAAACTTTAATATACTACTGCATTAATGTAGAGTTTATTATGTCCTCCGTTCTTTGTATAATTCTCTAAAGCTTGAATACTATAGTACCTATAAGGAAAGATATAATTTAGCAGGAAAGTGTTTTTTATCGCAAAAGAGGCCTATTTGAATAAGAGTGTAAAATAACTAACTTATTAAAGTGACATATAAACTTATTAAGTATACAAAAAATCAGTTGTCAAAAATTTATGTACCGAATTAAAAATAATATAACGGATTTAGTCCGTCAGTTTGAATATATAGAAGCGAAACAAAAGAACTGTTTAAAACACTTATATTTACAACTTCTAGGTTCATTTTTTTGATGATATAGTAAGCGACGGATACTAATAAAGTAGGGATAGTAATGCATATTTGTAACAACTGATTAGATTCAATAACTTAACATAAAACCTAGCCTAGATTTTACTTTAAGCTTATGTTTTCAACTTTGATCAAAATTGTTAAAACCCTTTGGGCGGGGCCATCTTCTTTATAATAATGTTTAGTTTAAATTTAAGTTGTAATCGTTAAAAATCAGTGATCACAGTTTATCGCGTTAAGTTATAATGCACATTTTCTGGTTGGCAGTGTAAGGATAAAAACTGAAAATAAAACTGAATAAATAGGTCATAACAGAAATAAACGGAAAGCTGTCCATCAAGGAAATTTATGACAAAGGCAATTATAAGCAACATTTAAAACGTTTTTCGTGAATCTTGTTCAGCTTGGAAAGTAGAGATGCCAATTTTTTTATTGAAAGAATTTCCTGTACACTTGCCAGCCCACATTCAGCTTTCGCTATAGTTTCGACATTCTTTCCTGGTACACTTGTGAATCAAACTGTAAGTCTATGCCTAAATGTTTCAGTTTATTTTTCGATACCGAAACATAAGAGTCAGATGCTTTAACACCCTCGGGTACAATGCGACAATAAATTATTTCGAAAACTGTATTTATTTAGGTATATCATAATGGTAACAATCCTGTTGGGAGAAGTTGGTGCTGGTATGCCAGTGTTCGCTATGTCTCACTTCTGCAATAAAGTTATTAAGCATTTAAATTAATTATAGACGATTCTTATTTTTCATCTTAAAAGTTCTACTTTTATTTTGTGTCTAAAGTGTAATGTAACTTTCTATTGATTGCGTCGTCCCCTTTGATCTCAAGTTTCATATTCCTAATAAAGACTCAATTTTCGTTTTCTTTGTGTTCATCTGATTCGATACGCTGACGGAGTGAACTGAAGAGAATAACAATCCAGAGCCATGGGGAAACGTGGGCGGACGCAGTGTGGCGTGCTGCTCGTGCTTTTTCAAGTCACGATACAAACCATAATTCTTTTTTTACACAGTCATTAAGGACCCAACAAAATTTAACAATGTTGAATTGTTACTAGCTTGGGTTCTTTGTAATTTGATTTGAATAAAAACGTAATTTTGAAGGTAGATCCATATGTTTGTTCAACACTTATGCGCAGACGCCGTTTTGTTTATAAAATAACTTTACATTTTATATTTGTTCTTCCTTATTTAATTAAGCTTTATTTGCCAATCATACAAAGAGTTTGTCCCAAATTTGTTCGCTCACTGTTTTGGCACTATTAATTACCCCATATTTCTAAATGCAATAATACTTTACGTCTGAGTTTAATTTATTGGTACACTTCAATCCGTCAAACGGTGTCTGAGTCTACAAAGAATGTATTTACAGGTTTTAAGCTTTCAAATGTTAATGATAATATTAAAAACCTCCAATGTACTAAGGGATATGTTCTTATTTGGAGACCTAAAATATCCTAGTAAGTAATATAGGGTTTATTTGGTAACATTTAAAAAATAACAGTTATATTCTTGATATTTGTGTGTTGGAACAAATATAGCCTATAGTTGATTTGTAATTAGCGTTAAAAACTCATAATAGATATGAATTTTATAAAACCGAGCCAATAACATCTGTTTTTTCTTGCAAACTCTCTGATTAATTAAAACACTTTGATATTTGGAAAAGATATGTAATGTTGTCAAATTTATAGACTATATTCCAAATGGAAATTTAAAACCCTTCACTTCAGTTAGTGATCACGTCTGGTTTTGTACATGACATAAACTTTACCTAAATATGAAAGTTTTATGAATTCTATTATCACTATTCCACATTCATGCGATATGCTAATATTTCATCGCCACTATTTGAATGCATAGATCGCCTCGTTGAACATGAATTGTAATTAAGAACTCCGCCATTGTTCTTTTCAACCAAACAATACTTTTAACAGTAAATATGTGAAACTTAAACACTTAATTTGTTTACGTAATGAGTTTGTTCCACATACTGTGTACGTATTGTACTGTCACGCACGTGTGAAGTAGTTCGTTCGTTTACGGAAATTGTGTTTCTGTAATGCAAATTTTGTAAATTAATAGTTAAAAATATACGTTTATCTGATTTAATGTTTCACGTGCATAGAAACGGTCTGGGGTCGACATACTGAATCGAGTTAGATCCAGATCTATTGATCGTTAGGTGTTAAACTGAGGTGAACCGTTAGCATTTCTGGTTTTATTGTTACACTTTAGACGTTATATATATCAAGTGTTAACCATAATGTTTATTTATATGTTTATGTGAGTAATATCTTAGTGAAAATCTAACTGTGGAACAAATTTAATTACATTTTCAATTAATCATTGTAAAGTACGTATGCATTGAGTATTCTTGGTTTTATTTATCTACTACATGGTTCTATCACTAAATAACCAATCAATCGTTATAAAATACGTACGCATTGAGTATACTTGGTTGTATTTATCTACTACTTAGCTCAATGTCTATACAACCAATTAATCATTGTAAAGTAAGTGTGTATACTTGGTTTTATTTATCTACTACATGGCGCTATGACTAAATAACCAATCAATCATTGTAAAGTACGTGTGCATTTTATACTTGGTTTTATTTATCTACTACTGTACGTGGCTCTATGACTACATAACCAATTAATCATTGTAAAGTGCGTATGCATTGGGTATACTTGGTTTGATTTATCTGCTACATGGCTTTCTGACTACATAACCAATTAATCACTGTAAAGGAAGTATGCATGCATGTTTTACGTACCTACTACATGACTCTTTCACTAAATAACCAATTAATAATTGTAAAGTACGTATGCATTGAGTATACTTGGTTTGATTTATCTACTACATGGGTCTTTGACTACATAACCAATTAATCATTGTAAAGTAACTGTACATACTTGGTTTTATTTATCGAATACATAACCAATTAATCATTGTAATGTATGCATACACGTCTTTATGTATCTACTACATGGCTCTATCACTAAATAACAAATTAATCATTGTAAAGTACGTATGCATGTGTCTTGGTTTTATTTATGTATTAAATGATATCATGGCCAATTAATTATTGTAAAGTATATATGCATACTACATGACTATATTGCTAATTAATTGTTGTAAAGTGCATATTCGTTGAGTATATTTGGTTTTATTTATCTATTGCCTGGCTCTATGACAGCATGGACAGTTGGAAAGTATGTATGCCTGTGTATACTTGGTTGTATTTATCTACTGCATGACTACATGGTAAATTAATAATTGTAAAACGCATATGCATTGCGTATACTTGGTTTTATTTATTTACTGCATGGCTCTATGACAACATGGGTAATTCATCATTACAAAGTATGTATGCATGTATATACTTGATAGTATTTATTTACTGCATGGCTGTATGACAACATGGTCAATTAATCATTGTAAATTACGTATACATTTTTTATACTTAGTTTTATTTATCTACGACAAGACTCTATGATTTCATGGCCAATTAATCATTGTGAAGTGCATATATATTGAGTTTACTTGATTATTTTTATGTACTACATGGCCATATGACAACATGGTCAATTAATCATTGTGAAGTATGTATACATTTTGTATACTTAGTTATATTTATCTACGACAGTGCTCTATTATTACATTGCTAATTCAATGCCATCCATCTTAAATTTACTTGGTGTATCTCCTTTTAAATTTCTGAATCGTTTATTATATACGTTTTACTGCTCACATAACTTTTCCGAAAGTGTCTCATTTAATTATTCTTATAATTCGTATTCTTTAATTATGATTTGGAGGTTGAAATATTTTGATTGTAGCTTATATTAACTCCCCAAAACTTTTTAATGCATTTTCTACATCTGTCACTGGATATTTTTAAAGAGAAATAATCTTTTTTTATATTCATGCAATTACTTTAATTCTTCAGACATTTTATTTTCTAGTATCAGTTCTCCCGATAAAAGAGTTGAATATGTATAATATATAAACAGTATAGAAGCAAGAGTAGTTACAATTAAGTGTCTGTATCTACGTTACCGATAATATTGTTAAGTTTTCACTATTTGTGGAAGTTGCGTCTCAAAATTCTCGCTGCGAGTGCAGAGATGAACACTCATCAAAAATGTGTTTGCATTTTAAAGAAATCTATTTTTTGTCGTATGTTGAGTTGATAAACGACACGTGATATAAATATTATCCACAGAAAAATTGTAAGTCTTAAAAATGCTTCAACAAATTTTGAAAAAAAAAACATTTCTGATATTTTGAAATTAACTAGGTCGCAGACTTCTGTGAAATATAAGTTCACCTAAGAATTTAGGATGAATTCAACCTATACTGACATATTAATATTACAATTAGGTATATTATTATTGACATATTGTTATTGTGGTACTAGCAGGTGGAAAGGGGTCGCATGCCAACCTCTTTCTTTCTTTCTTCACTTTATTATTTTTGTTTTTAATTTCTTTTTCGTAAATGTATAGATTTAATCATTACATCATAGCTAAGATGGTAAATAAATTAAACGTCTAAATCAAATTATTGCGTTAACTATATAACATAGTTGTAATAAAAGCTAACTCAGCATGACTTAGACCTACTCCTAAATAAAAACCTAACTTAAAAATTATTTAAAAATATGAAATAAGCTATTAATGGAAATGCAACTGAGAAATACACAAACACATATCATTTCAGAGATGCTATTATGCTAAACTAATTACTAGATTAGAGTATGTTAGCTGAAAACTGTAGCTCCACAGAAAATCTTTTGTCAGTTGAGCTAAATATTTAAAATTAACAAACAGCTTTTTAAAAGTATTTATATGCCTAAAATGAATTGAATTATTTATAAATTTTACTATTTCTTCCTCAAACTTACGGCCATACCCTTTATATTGATGTAAGTTAAAAATACCGTGTTCACGTTAATTTCACTTACCAGAACCAATTATACATGTTGATCATTTTACAGAAAAGACCTACACTGATGTTGTAAAAAGGAGTAGGCCTACACAAATCAGATTTTCCTTTATGAAACCATTATAAGCTTTAACGGTGTAATGTATAGAATAATCTGCAGAATTAGTTCATCAATTCGTACATACTTTACATACATTTTTATTTCATGATGAGGACTTTTGAAAATATCTTTCTATTGACTACCCAGTTTTTGCTAAATTATATTGAAGCCTTTCCATCTCTATTGGGCTAGTCATTTCATATAGCGTTGGTGAATTGTGCTCTCGGATTTATCTTGGCGTAAAATTGGCTTTTCCAGTGGACGATACTGGAGTTTTTCTCAATACCTTGTGCATAACTTTTACAGAAAATGGCCAACAGTTTGAACAGATTAAACTTATCAGTGAAACAACATTTTATTTGTGTATTAGTTAGGTAAACTGAGCAATCGCCAAATAAAGTAGACGCGTATCCAATTTAGGATTGCAACCGTGACACACGAATATTAAAATTGAGTGAAATTTTGAGAAATTTTGTTTCTTTTAAACTTTGAACCACAATATTAACTTAAATTTTTTTTTCAAAACCATAAAATATATTACAAAATAAATGATAGTAAGTTCCACAAAAATCAACTTATTTCATTTCCCCATAGGTGCATTACAATTGAATTTCCTGGAAGTGACAAACTATTGTTCGAAATAAATTCTAAACGTGTTATCTAAAACGCTCTCTCCACGCTTAATAAACAAAACGGCGGCAAACGCCAATTTGAATTTTGCTATCTGAATCTTAACGTCTTTCTCCAATTTCGATATATCCTACTTTTAAAGGATAAACGGAACCTTAAATGATGAGTGATCCTTTGTCTGTCTGTTACATTTGATTTTTTAAAGGAAGGGATTGAGATATCTCAATAAATTTTTCACATTACAAAACATATTAAGCAGCAACTATTCCAGTAATCAGAACTCAACAAATGTTGTACTGCATTTTTGGGAGTTGTTTCAATAAAGGAAATATTTTGTGTTACTGTTAAGATGGGTATTAATTGAAATGACTTGTTATAGGCTACATAATTTTTGACACATGTAGTTTTCAAACCCTCAAGCCCTTTATATCTGAAAAGTACTGCAGCTATTACAATAAAAGTGATGAAAAATATGTACCGTTTTCAAGTCATTTGGTTTTTTTAAACCGACCCTCTTCTTTAGCCCTGACATAAAATCATAATTCATTTCATTGTTATTGGTTAGCTTATTGGTTTGTTCTATCGACTGTCATAACTTAAGTATCATTTTGGTAAATCTTTCGGGATAGAATCCTTGCCGCGGAAGTCGAACTCATACTTTACAATTTATTAACTATTTTTGTATGTTAGTATGAATACAATTTGATTGGTCCGGGTAGTATATTTCCCTTAAATTTTTTAAAACAACACCACAAAATCTAATTTGAAATATATGCTGTATATTCTATATTTCGTATATTGAACAACGTATCACTCCTGGAAAGTGAAAGTTTTACGACACAATAACACAGTAGGTAACTAAATCCTTGTAGAAACAGTTTTTTTGTAAAACACATCTGAGAAGTCTCCGTTCGATAGAGAATTGATAGTAAAGGTTTTATCTGCTGCTGTGCCAAGCTCAAAGTTACTTTATTTATCACTAGACCAAGTAAGTTGAGACGTTTAGTCCTGTCGTCTGGAAAATATTCCGTAATTTTTGCACAGTTGAGAAATTGGGATCAGACAAGCGCTCAGTCGACGTCGCGGCGCCTTCTTGATTTCAGATGAACAGCATAAAACGGAAAACCAATTCTTTTGTTCGTTGTTGATGCTAACTTTACGGAGAGGAAGTAGGTTTTGTTTACTTCTAAATTTATTTTCATTTCTATGGGATTTCTTGGTTGATGAATTACTATCGTATTTAAATGAGATAGTATGAATAATGACTTGCATTTTGACTAGATTTGTCATGTTTCAAGTTCAGTACAGTATTAAGATATTTGGGCTATTTAACACAAATACATTTTAAAATTTTAAAAAGTTTGTGTGATAACTTTTAGTCGAAAAATAAACATCTGCCACAGGTTGTCAATATTCAAACCATAAAAACCCATAAAAAAAAGATTTCTCATAACCATAACTTTTCTCCTTTTAAGTGCTTATCTTAAATTGAAATATATGTTTCATCAAAAGAGTAGGATTAATCAAAGGTAAGATAGTAAATAATATCATATGTCTAAATTAAGTGTGTAATAAGATTTAATAAGACTTACAATAAAGGTTAAGAAACACCAGCATGTAGTTAAACCTACTCCTAAACAAAAACTGAACGTACAAAACGGAAAAATAATTTATTGCAAGGGAAGAAGTCAGCAGTATTACTACAATAAACAGAAAACTGGATAAATGTTTTCTGAATTCTATTTTAAATGATTTATTATTATTTTTATTGAAATTTTGTATAATAATGCTGAGGTTCAGCTTTTCGGATTGTATGAAAAGAATCACCTTTTTGCCTTTTAATACTGATCAATAAAACACCTGTGTTCTTGTCGCTAGTTAGCCTAATGCTATTTTTTTAAATCATTGATATTGCTTGAGTTTTAAATACTGTCGGATTGTCTAAAGAAAATTAAAATTGTATTAATTGGGGTCTATACATGGGAGGCACAATTTACAAGCTTGTTAGGAAGGGAGCAATGGATTGGCCTTTGCATTCTTGATCAAGTATCTCGGCACAAATACCAAGGGTTTTAGCCAAACTCCATTATTTTTGATCCAATAGAAAAGTCGTGTCGGCTGTATAAACTTGTTTTTAATTCTTTGAAATATATAGATAACATTATTTGTAGTTTGTATCTACGACATGGAACAGTCGACAACCCTTCACATTTACTTTTTTGAATTAATACAAAAACAGTTAATGTTTTAAACAAACAATTAATTATAGGTTTTATAGGAAAAATACCTCAATATGGCACATTGCGATCAGTATAACCACAAGACACACAAAATGGCTTTCAAATTAACATTCTACACAAAAAACTGTTGTAACTATTTTGTGGGCTAGAATTAATTTTACTATTTGTTGAAAATTTAGTAAACACGTTTGATAGACTTGACACTTTTGCTTAAATTTAGTTTGTACATTAAATTGTTATTTTCGGACTTTTTGCCCTCGATTTGTCAGCAAGAAGAAATTTTGCTTAGAGAATGATCAACACGCAGCACCGTTCACTGTTTGAGCTTTGAAGTTTGTTAAATGCACCCTTTATTATTTGCACACGAGGCATCTTTTAACAATACGTATTTTGTTATACAATTTTTTGATGTTTCGAACTTGAATGTGCAACGACATTATGGAAGGTAAATTTCCTTCAGATTACCTTATCAATTAGTCTTACTAGGCCTAAACTTTAAATGCGTTTTGGGTCTATCTGTAAACAGTTGTATGAAAACAAACCCTTTAGATATAACAAGTTATTTCAATTAATTGGCACGATACGTACTTCGAAATAGTTTTCCATTTTAAACGTGTTTGGCCGACATTGGTTCTGCCGACATTTAGCCGAAATATACTACGCGGACATAAACACATTTTATTCATATCTGGTCATTTGGTATCACACATTAACAAAGGTTTTCATCAACATTTTCAGTTTTCAGGTATTTTTGTATGAATCAAGAAATACTGGTTTCTATTTGAATATTATTTGTATTCGATTCCTTCATAAGAAAATTATGCTGCCTATCTAAAACAGTTTACCCAAAAAATATTGTGGACGGGTGGTGTGAATCAACATGTATCCTATTTTATGTATATTTCCTCAAGAACAATATAATCAAGGTTTTATGCATTTTAAACTATGTCCATGTATCTAAAAGAAATTTGTATATTTCCTACACTCAAAAATATCCAAATTTGTAACAGTATATTTAGAGTTACCTGATATACGCACAAATATCTCTTTTAATCGATTAAACAATCATGTATTCAGAAATGTCTTACAATATCGATTAGAAATAGACACAGTGTATTAAACGTTTACTTAAATATTTTAATAGTACTGTACTAAAATAATTTACTATGACAGACATTTTCCACGCTACCAGTTATCAGCGTGTCCCAGACGATACGCAATAAGCCTATCATAGATAACATTATTGAACGAACCATAGACTAATAGTGTATTGTGTATGGGCAAATATTTGTACACTTGACTGATATTGCTACAACTAGTTTGACAGAAAAGCTTACTCCAGTAGGCTACTACCCGTATTTATCGTTAAATGCTACAAATCCAATTTAATAAAGTAGAAAACTGTTCCATCTTCACGCCACTTAGGTTTCATCTAGAGACGACTGTTTGAGCCCCTGACAAGCTGCAAGAGCGCGGAGCACTCAAGAAAATGATTAATTCAAGAATCATCCATGTCGGCTGTATTAAATTTACTCCGTCCGTCGGGAGTACTTACACTGTAGAAATATATATACTCTATACTGTATGTTGATATACTGCGTGCATTGAAAGTCATGTGGTGGGGTAGTTTTAATCACATGCTTTTGTCGTAATTCAATATTCTTTATATATTCACCTGTTTAAACTTACACGCTACTTACAAATATGTATATAAAAGCATAAAACATGAATACAAAAACAACTTATTTCTTTAAATTTTACCAGAGTGAAGAAAATTTAAGGGTTTCAGGAAAAGCTAGTTTGAGACTTCTGTCAAAATATATAATACTGTACCTATAAAATAAAGAGTTCGGTAAAAGCCTTAAGTTATACATTTTCGTATTAGTTATATTTAAATATATACAGTATCCACTTATGCAAGATGTTGCAGTATAGTATTTATCATTATACCATTATCCAATGTTAGTTCATGAACAGTTTATAAAGGTGAGCAGAATTATATGTAAAAATCTATTAGAATAAAGTTAATTATGGTTCAGGTACTGACATAATACTAGAGTTCCCGAAACTGTATGTAGCCTATAGCGTTTATTTTCTTAAATAAACGTATTTTTTATAATAGAAGGATGATTTTCTGCTAAAAATGTAAATATTTTTAACTTACTCACATTAAGCTTTTTAGTTGTCCAGCAAGATGATAGTGGACGTGCTGCTCTCTTCAACAACTAAGCTTATGCAGTACTCGAACATACAATATACTCAAACAGAAGTGTTCTTCTTGTAAAAGTAAAATTTGCTTACAACTGTATACATTTCTTTGTTAAGTTTTATGTTTCATATACACGGTGTACTTTACACGGTGTATTGCAATTAAGATGAGACATTCCAAGTTTTTCGTAAACCAAGTAATATATATTTATTTTGCCAATTATTAAAGAATTACAAATGTATAATTTGTGTATAAACTGTCCTAATAGTACGAATGTCTGCTGAACAATCCAACCGTCTACATGCTGCTGCATAACCTATCTGCATACGTAAAACATATGGATTGCAAAATATTTTCTACACTGTTTTATGACTATTGACATAGTAATTATTATTGTCAAGCGAAAAGAAATAAAATAAATTTGACTCCTTCAAATCAATAATTACATAAAAACACATATACAAAATATCAATCTCATTTTGCAAAATTGCATCTGGAGTCCAGTCAGCATATAAATTTAAATTCGAAAGAGATTTAGGAACTGCTATATATTAACGGCTTATATGCAATTATGCATGGGTTCGTTCAAATAACATATAAACAACTGTTATGAAATTAATTTTAATAAAAAGTAATTTATCGGCGATAATTACACACGCTGTGACCATATACGGTT
Source organism: Philaenus spumarius (assembly GCA_018207615.1). Taxonomy (NCBI): domain Eukaryota; kingdom Metazoa; phylum Arthropoda; class Insecta; order Hemiptera; family Aphrophoridae; genus Philaenus; species Philaenus spumarius. Next base: position 376,063 of record JAGFPH010000464.1, read on the forward strand.
ATTATACAATGTTTATTTTATACAAAATATGCATTAAATAAACTTTGTTAAAAGGCGTAAATAGGCAGAAAGAAAGATTAAATTTGTTAATATTTAAATTCATTGCAGTTTTTAATACATTTTACAGATTGTATTATTATTATTTTTTAAATATTGTGTAATATTTTACACTTTGACCTCTTAAACGCAAAATCAATAGTGGTGCATCGTAAAACAATAACTGTTTTTAATACATCGAACATTTTATAATAGTAAATTTTTCTAAGTATTTGTTATTTAAATTACAAAATTATTTACAAACAATATAACAACTTTTTGCAAAACAAAAAATGCAAACGTAAAATGAAAAACGTCATTATAATCGGAGTATTATAATTAATTATTAAATGCGATTATTTGAGAAAAATATACATTTAAATTCGGTTTAGTATATTTCTAGATTTTCTATATTGTTCTGATAAGTTATTGTATTTTTTTGTTTTATTTTTATTTCCTATTTTCGGCATCTGGCCGTGTGTCGAATACTCGGATTATATTTCAATATATTTGTTGATGCATGATTTGCATTGTAATTTGACAATACCACGAGGTTTTGTTTATTAATCAACGCAGTTTGTTCTGCATTCTAATATTTATGACGAGCTCTCTGCAACCTGTATATAGTAAATATACGATACATTTTTACTGGAATTGCATCAACTAATGCATTTTGTTGAATATTTACTTTATGGTACAAAATACTCGTATATCTGGTTTCGTGCGGTGTAAGGAACAAGTAAAAATAAACTGGAGCAGAAGACTTTATCCGTTTAAAATGAATTTCGAGTGCTTGCATATTTATAAATCTATAATTTATATTATTTTTAGATAGTACAGAAAACTAAACCCAGTTCAATAGGTTTACGTCGAGGTTTTACTTGTTTTTATGCTACTTTTTTCTTAAGGTCGGATCACACACATCAGTCCCGTCGCAGTTCAGTCATATCAGTCACGTCACAGTTTAGTCTCAGTCCCGTCACAGTCCAGTCTAGTCTAGCCACAGTCAAGTCCAGTTTGATGTATTTGAATGTGATGAATACTTTTACTATTTATTTATTATTAAATATAATATACAATTTATTATATACAATTATTTATTATAAAAATGTATTTATAAAAATAATTATTAACAATATAAAATGTATTATATTTATTAATATATTTATTTAATTTACTATACATTTATTAATCACAATTTACTTTAACTAGTGGCTTATAAGGACTATAACAAAATTATTTGTTAATATTTTGACAAAATACAGAGAGGGTATTTATAATTATTTGTTATTTTTTATAATCTAGACGTGTTATTTTTATATGGAGCGCTGGAGCTTTAACTTATTACTGAAAACAAGTCTATATTATTAAATAAATAACTATTGAGCTTGCCTTGTGAGAAAGTAACTAGATAAAATAAAACCTAAACTCATTATCTCACAACAATTATGTTTACTAACAAAGTCGCCATCCTCAGTGATGCACGGGCTATAGTAACCAAACTATAACTGAGTTATAACTATTACTGAAGCCCATGCATCATTGAGGATGGCGACATTGTCGTTGAAACGCATTTGAAGTTAGTAAACGTATTTGTTGTGAGATAGTGTTCAGGTTTTATTTTATCTAAGTCTATATTAGTTTAATTAAGTGAACGTTATTTAAACAAAATTGAAGCAGTCATAAAATCAAATATTTTTTCTAAATAGATTGTGAAACAATCCGTCATTCATTTGAATAATTCCGTAAACGTAGTAGAACACTGTATAAAATATCGTCCGGCTCGTCCGCAAGGTGTCCGAACAGTCACAAAATATCTAAAATATGACTGACGGACGCCTGAAGCAAGACTGACTGACCTGCGCCGGAACTGAGCCGGATGAGTGTAGATGGCGCAACAGGAAATCGATCTAAGAATATGTTTTTGTTTTTATCTGAGACGTTACTGATATGTCTGACCTGCGACGGGACTGAACTGTGACGGGACTGATGTGCGTGATCCGACCTTAAGAGAAGTCCTTTTGCGCATCATCGCCAGATCATAATTTCCTCCGTAGACATCGAATCGTTTTCTCCCTTATATCGAAAATCAAACCGGAGACTATACCCATTATGTATAAAAACTACGTATTTATTATGTATGAATTAATTATTTACTCTCCTTTTAAAAATAAACTAAAGTAAGTTCTGAAACCCTAAATTTTTGTAATATAAACAAATGTTATAGTATTCGTGCTTTTGTAAAATACTTGCGCTATAAATAAAGATTTAAACGTCTACAGTGCTTATTATTACAGTAAATATAATTAATTTCTATAAATTTGCTTCGTGTATAATAGGAACCCGTTACGATCGGTCGACTTTAATAAATCTGCCGTCACATACACACATTCCCCAAACAACCCCTAGCTTCGCTATATTTCTATGTTTCGGTTGACGTTTATCTCATAAATTCGTTGCCCTCTGTGACAATGGATAAGTCAAGGCGTACATTTTCCACAACAAAGTTTTTTCTCCTCTTTCCTTCCAAATTGAAGGAACGGTTTTAACCGAAGCGACGCCTTGTGAAAGCTGTCCGCTATTGTTGTAGAATCAGTGAAGTGTCTGTTTAGACACATGTTGACTTAACGTTATAAGAAAGCTTCTGTAACACTTTCGTTGTTGGTACATTTATGTTTGAGTTGTTGCTTCAAACAAAGTAGAGAATTGTGCAGCTGTTGCCCTTTTTATATTTTTGTTTAAAAAATAAACTCAATACCTTCTTAAAGCTGAAAATGGAAGATTTTATTTCATTGGTCCTTTACAATTACATTTTTGATCTTTCCTTTAAACTTATTTCCAAACTAACACATTAATGATCTTAACTAGGAAGAAACACTTTCAAAGAGCTTTTATTTTCTAAAATATTTAGGCATGTTTATTCTGTTTGTTAATGAATTATAATTATTTTTGTAAAGACGTAATACATTTTTAAATAGTAATACATATATAAAAAATAAAGTTTTGGTGACAAAATTAAGCAAAACCCTCCTATTTATAGTATTTTAAATCGTACTTTTCACTGAATGTGTAGTTCTTTCGATTAGCTCCTGTAATTTGGACTAATCCCGTCCATGTTTTCAACTAACGACCTATTCAAATTATTAAACAATTAAAAACCATAGCAAACCACCTATACAAATCATTGAATCATTGGTCAATTCAAATCTATAACTAACCACCTATTCAAATCATTGGGTAATTCAAATCCATAGCTAACCACCTATTCGAATTATTGGGCAATTCAAATCCATAGCTAACTACCTATTCGAATTATTGGGCAATTCAAAT
>JAGFPH010000464.1:381552-401579 GCA_018207615.1 Philaenus spumarius
AATTATTGACTTATAGTGTAGTCTAACTACCACTTACAAATATGATTACAAATCTCGTTGCTAGTTGAATATTTGTATTCCTACTATCAATTATAAACGCTACTAGTAGGAACTGTATTTGATACGCCAACTAGATGCGTTGCTAAGTCCACTTTACTCCCGACTCTACCTTTCTATCCACACGAGAGGGCAACATGAAGTTCAATTAGTTATTGACTTATAGTGTAGTCTAACTACCACTTAGAAATATGATTACAAATCTCGTTTGCTAGTTGAATATTTGTATTCATACTATCAATGATATACATGTAGACTACTCTTTTTAATTTATGTATGGATATAGTTTTTTTTAAATTTTGGTTACGTAACCAATCCCTTAAAATTAGTTCAATACTTAATATGATCTAAATACTAATCAGTTGTTTACGTATGCTTGGAGTATTTACTTTCAATGTACTATCTACTATTTACTTTTGCCCTAGTATTTATTTTCCTCGTGTTGATTGTCCAAATACCCAATCTTATTTTTATCTTTTTACTTTTATCTGAGAGTAAATTTCCGTGAACCACGATGTCTGCGATCTCAGATTATTTGTATTTGTACAAGTGTAGTGTTTACTTTGGTTTGATTACCTTCTCTTGTTTCAGAACCGACTCAATTATTGGAAGAAATGTTTATCAGTAAAATAATTGGACAATAAAAATAGCTCTGTAATGCGGCAGTAAAATTGTTTACATCGTAAAGACTATTTTAAAAGTGATTTAACGAAAAGTACAACAGTAACATTTCTATGAAGTTTCTTTAACCGTTATATACTTAATGAACGAATTGTATTCTAAAGCTAAAATATACTCATTTAATTTTAATATTCGTATTTTTAGTCTAGATATATTTAAGAAATACAAGACGATAAATTAAGATCAAATGATTACAGTGTCATCACCGTGTGTGTGTTGTGTGATCTTAACATTATCATTTACTTTAAAGGCATCCTACCTAATAAAGAACATAACCTTTGGGATAGAACTTTTACGTTTACTTCAAAATCAGTTAATATTTTAAACTTTGTAGATTATTTGTAATGTATTGGATGAACACAATATTATAAATTAGTCAATTGGTTTAAAAAAAAACATGTGTTCCTATGATTTTCTTAAATGGCACAATCATAATTAATTCTTAAAGGGTCCACAGACGATCAACTTGTACACCAACCTTGTTGTCAACGTGGCATGTTGATGACAATGTTGAACGTCTGTGGGCAGGTTGGTGGTTGTTATTCCATGTTGTCGACAATGTTGAGGTAAGATCAAATAGGTTTTATGAGAAAATACAAGACCAACACTTGGAACTTCCTGTTTTGGTCTTGTTCCTGGTATCAAGAGTCTTACTTTAGCAAATCATTGCTACTCTTTGTCCAATTTTGTAAAATATCTATATTTATGAACTGTTTGAGAGCTACATTTTTATCTCACCACTATCCCATCACCCTACCCGGATCAAAGTCCCTCTGTTCTAAACAACCGTCATTTCCGTAAAAATATCAGAATACACAAAATATGTTTGCATTTGCTCCGCGAGCAGGGGACGAACCCCTCTAGTACCGTAGTTGTTAAAATACTATTATTGTTGGATTTTTAAAATAAAAGAAACTATTTTTTCCATCAAACAATGAACTATGGATTTTTATTTGTGTCTGCCAACGTGCTAATTCAGTTTTTGTGAATTTAAAAAAAAAATAATGATATGAAATTTTTCATTTTGGGTAGAAAACAATGCAATGTTTCAATATTGATAAGCATTGCTTCTAAATAAGAATGTATACTAGAGCGCAGAAATAATTTACAGTATTAATTAAGACAAAGTAAATCTGTACTTTTACGTGACAGTTAAAATAGAACAATAAATTGGGGGCTTAAAGAGAACGTCAGGGTGACTAATTGTGCCATTGCTTTAATGATTCTGTGGATCCTGGCTTTGAAATATTATAATCTGTGTTAAGCTCCGCGCGTTGAATATAGTAAATTTGTATTAATTTTTAATATTAAATTCACCGAATGATATTCATTAAGATTAAATATAAATCCAGATTAGTGTCCACCGCGTATAAATTTACAGCCTTAATTTCTCCGAGATTATTATTGTGCAAACAATAACAGTAGAGGTAGATTATAATATTAGTAACGTGAGATAGTGTAACCATGCCGACATCCTTTCATCGGTGAAAGAGATTGGTATTTTATAATTATTTATTCTTCAGGTTCTTTCGTTAATTAACACGAGACAAGAGCACTACTGACGTTCTACTTTATAAAACTCGATTCCTGACTTTGTTTGGAAGAAAATTAATGTTTTTTTTTTAATAATTTTATATATCACTGAAATTGAAACCTATTGCTGTGAAGAGATCGAAAATATGTTTGTTTAAATTTCGTATTTAATATCAGATACAATTTTCGCCTTTTGCATTAATACAGCATTGTTTTTCATCAACATCTTTACTTTTCGGATAGTTTAGACAAGTCGAGGGAACAGTCGTAAGCCGAACGCCAGTAACTAAAGTCTGATTAAAACATTAAAGGTATTGAGCACTGTGGCGCCCGGGAAGGGGGGGTTTGTGCCTAGCCAAGTACCTTTTTTACGTAACCAATTTTTCCAATAAACTGTATATAAAGGATGGATCAGAGATATCAATGCTCTGCTGATTTGGATATGTTTTATAAAGTCCCAAGAGTTAATATGAAGTTAATGGGTCGAAAAGGTGGAATTGTAAATAACTTGCAAAACGTACAAGTTTTGCTGAAAACTATGATGAACTTAAAGACGAATATTATTTTTAATCCCTGTATTTTAACTCTTCGAATGGAATATAACTTCGTTATCAGTGTGGCACTTAAAATGACTATGCGATTATTGCTTCTATGTGTTAGGTCTATAATATATTTGAACCTCGACATCTGTATTAACTATTTTGATGGTTAATTACTTATTACTACATCGCTATTTTTTTATTAACAGTAGTGAATCGTATTGCTTGTAATGCACACATGGTAGAGTAATAAAGAATGTCTAGGCGTTTGTGCCCATTATACCCAATTTCTTTAGACAATATAATTTATCACACTGATTTAAATAAAAACCCCGAACCACAAAACAAGGACCAAAAACAATAACTAAACTAGTAAATTGTAAGTTATGTTAAATTGAGTAGTGTTAAAACCATCTGAGGATGATGACCATGTGTCATCGAAATGTACAAAAGGGTAACGTATTAAACATAACTTACAATTTAGTTGTTTAATTATTGTTTTTGTTCCTTGTTTTGTGGTTCGGGGCTTTTATTCAAATGAGTGTGATTTTGTCGCCACAGTGCTCGTTTATTTGTTTAATATAATTTATGTTTTTAATAAAAATATGGTATTTTAATTACGGATTCTTATTTGTGTGTGTGTATAGAAAAGCATATGGAATAAAAGTGGCGAAGGCCGTAAAGGAACTGTTTTGTTTTTTATTGTTGAAAATTATATTCTTAGGTAACAATTAGTGGGAAAAAACAATTAGTTTAACAGGGGAAATAGTTAATTTTTCACCAAATTTACACAGCATGGAAAGATAAAACTTTAAACTCTTTTAGAAAGATAGAATTGTATTAATGTTTTCTCAAATTCTACGCAAAACACGGAAAAATAGTTCTGAGATACATAATTAACGGATTTACGTTTAACAAACATTAAATATATACAGTGTGGTGAAGGTGCAGCAGACTCTTAGTTCCTTGGCAAACCTGTTCACAATATGTTTACTTTATAACAGGTTATGTATTTCTTACCACTGGCTTCGGAGAGTAAATGGAAGAAGAAAATTAAGGACTCATCCCTTCCAGGCATCAAACCACTTATCACAATATAAAGAAATTTTTCAGTCAGATTTACAACTGGATTAACCTTTTAACTCTAAGATTAGTGTTAAATTAGTTTTTAAATATTTAGTATTTGTAGCACAGAAGCAATATACTCCCTGAAGTGAATGGCTTCTTATAATTTACATCCTCAGGCAGGATTTGTATTTTTATTCATAATTTCTAATAATTTTTACAATTTTTCGCTATTACTTAGAACGTGTCAAGACTTTGTTTTCAATAACAAATTATCAATGTCCACATTTCTCTAGGATCAGGTTTTTCACGCTATTTTTGTGCTTTTCCTCCAAATTCTACCCTTGTTACCACATTGATTCTTCTGGACTTTCCGTGTGCTATCCTTCGTAAAAGATTTTATGTAATTTTGCGAATTATGTTTTTGAGGCTTCCTACAATTTCTCACAATTTACTGAAATTTTATTTGCAACACAGTTGTCAAAATATAAATATGTAATCTTCCTATACTGAACAAAATATTTGAGTAATATGTTTTAGTGATGAACCATGCGTAAGCACACATCCTCAGTGATCGCACAATTATGGAACGAAGTAATTTTATTTAACATAGGCTATTTTTTAGGTACTGTACAACGTTTAGTTATTTATATAAAGGAATAATTTATGATTACCTCTACATTATACACAAAAAAATACCCAAAATATAGGTATTTCGGTCTTAGATATCCTAGGCATACAAGCAAATGCTAGAAACGTAGATATTGCATTCAGTATTTAGTACTCTGGTTAACCATATATTCCTACAGGTTATATTTGTAATTTTCTTACTGAAACAGTCCTTAACTTGTTAAATATTCGTTTTAAAATAGGTTTATAGTCTATATCATTCATATTGATCCAAGATAAACCTAAAATTGTGTTAAGTTACTGAAGCTTATCAGCCGTTTTATCTGGCATTGTGTACATCTAGTTGCTACGGCAATACATATCAAAATGGAAACAAATCTGCCTACTTTAATCATAGTTAAAAATGTCATTACTAAGTTATGATTATAATTTGTATAGAATAAAAATCGTTGCCCACAATAACTTGTTGGACTAGATATTTAAGTACTATAATTGAAAATCATCTTAGTTTTCTTCCAGAAATGGATCTATTAACTTAGCAATAAGGATATATTGTTTGTATGGATAACATTTAACCATGTAAATAATACCTTTAATCTATTGTAACTATACTGTTACTAGCTTTAAGTTTTAAAATGACGTGTCCTACTTGATAATGCATTGGTGACGTTGGAAGTGTCAATTTAACACTTTTGATCGTTAATAGTATCGTTTTGGTAACGAATAAACCAATCAATATACACTTGCTTTCATCTGAAATTTCACTACAGCATTTCGGACCTGAAGAATCTAAGGAAAGTATTTACCCCCTTGTTGTTTACATTTTGGTTTTTGTATTTTTACTTCCTATCATTGGATAGTTTCTCCGCTATTCGAACCGCAGTGTGGTAAGCCAAACCCTGTATAAAGCTCTATGTGGTCACTCATTGACAACAAAAAACCCAGCTAAACCTAAAGTCCATAGAGCATGCAATTTTACAAACATGTTGACCTGGTTGTGGAGGTAATTACAAATCTTCCAACTGTGATTTTTTTCCATTTGAGTCCAAAACAAAATGTCGAATTTAACAAAATTTGGTAACAAGGTTTTTAGGGTGTTACTAGCAAATATGGGGTTTTTATTTTGCCGTTACACCGTGACCTACGAGAAAATGAAAGTAATCTCCCGTGGTGGAGGTTGGTTCTAAGGGTGATATGTAGTTGATAGAATAACCAAACAAAATAAGTTGTATAAACTCATAAGTCTTGTTATTCGACAATCTTGACTTTTATGCCATTAATTAACATATTTGTCTAACAAGAGATAATAATAATTAATAAATTTCATAATGTATTATTACTATATAGATTATTTCTATAAGTTGAATTTAGTTCTTCTACTATCATAAAACATATAAAGTAAGTTTATTACAAATTAAATTGTTAAAGAAAATCCAATGTCATGAATTGACTCGATCATGCACTTTAGAAATCTACCTCGGTGCAAGCTGTTGCTTCCAAGGCAGTAACAATGCGAAAGTGTGCACGACCTTTCCTAACATTGGTTACAAGGTCGTTTAACACCTGTGACTATATCAGCACACATAGTTGCTTCATATGTGTTTCGGGAATCTCTGGCATATTGTATACAGTCTGTCTAAGGCCTAAGGATGACCTTTGTACCATTGTTTTTAATCATTTCAGTGTATCATTTATTAAAGAACATTGTGATTGCGAAAAGTAATTATTGGTTTATTATATATTTGCATTTCGACGTAAACTTTACTCGGTTTGGTTTGGATAAAGTTAGGAGTGTGTTTAAGGGGCTTTTTCAGGAAATACGATACTTTCACCTAAATATTAAATCTTCAATATTGTTGAAATCATCCAATATAAATAATTTGTTTTTGTTTAAATTAGATAATGAAACGGAATATCTATATAATATATTTTGATAGGGATTAATTTATAAACCAGTTCCTTAATTTAAACTTGATTTTACTCCAATCTGTAAGATGTATGCACTTTCATTTGTTCTTTATAAATGTACTTGTATTTTTACTGTCAACATTTTAGGCGTGCATAGACTACATCATTTTGGTTATTTATATTTTTACTGTATTTTTCATCGTGTATTTATCTTTAGCCGTCACGGCTTCCTTTCATTTTGTATTTCTAGTTAAAATGTATTTAAGAAAGCAGTGTATCATATCTGTATAATAATTTCGTGTCTCAACTTGAACATAGTTGGTTTTGTTCGTTGGTGTTTTTTTTCTTTCTTAATATCAACTACACTTTTTTAATGATATGAAAATATAAAATGAAAATGTTATTCTTTTTTAATATTATTGTTATAACGCACCTATTTTTTTCAACAAACAATAAGTAATATAACCATAAATGTCTATGAGATTAGTTTTAAGTAGTTACTAAAATAGTATTAATTCTTTCATTACCACTTTCCCTAAATTATTGTGTCCTTGTGCTGAAATAATAAAATGTATTTGTTTTCTTGTTGGTAAATTCTATAAAACAAGCCAAGTCAACCATTCTCACAATAATATCTGTGTAAACGTGATGGAAATCTTGCAAGAAGATTACAAATAAAAACGAGCTTGGAAACACAGCTCTCATAATCTGTGTTTTACAAGCATTACAGAAGTTTATTTTCCTTTATGAATACAAAATGAGAAAGTAAAAAAAACATGACCATCTACTGAGGAAGTGAAGCCGAGATTCATATTTAACATCTGAGTTTAAGGCGGAGGCTGTACGGGGGAAGAGGGTGTTTGCAAAGAAAAGTCGAGCTCTTTCATTGTTACAGGAAGAAATAAAGATTAATGGGCTATGTTTCCTTCTGCATCTGTCTTTCTTACAAAATATATATGGTTACGTTTTCTACGGTTTTGTTGCACAGTGTATAAATATAACGTATTCATTCAGAAAAATGATATTTTAAGTACCCTTAGCTTCTGACAAATAAAATCAGTACAATATAACATCAGCAAGTACGAAGTAATATACTGTAGTTGCAGTTCAACTCTCTCTTTACATTTAGTACCTTTAGTGGCCTTGAATATAATTTTATTTTCAGTTTCCTCGGATTATAAATTTAATGTTTTCATTACTTTACCATTGCTAAAGTTCGTTGCATATGGGTTTTATTCAGAAAATATCTAAGTTCCAGGACCCAAAGATGACTTGTCCTGTTCTGCCTGTCCTGAACAAAATATAAAAATTGTAAATTTGTGATCTTAGAAATGAACTAAGTTATTTTAAAAATATATTTCGCTGTTGGATAGTTTAAACCTTTCTAACTATGCTCATTAATTTGTTAAATGACATTTAACTGTGGTATATTAAATAAAAAATTCCTTTAAAGAAAATATATAAGAAATTTAATATCGTTTCTAGAAATTATGTTGACCTTTAAATTTAGTTGCTGTGAATAGAAATTAATACATACACATCTGACTGGGTCCATCAGTTTCAAAATAATAGCATAGTCAGAATGTCATTGTAATCCCAGCTGTTAGTTTTGATCTGTAGTTGAACTGAATTCATTCTTCTTATCATAATTTAACATGTTAACTTCTGTTTGTTGATTTGTTCTTAACCTTAAACTTGAATTAATTGTATTACATTAACGAACCTTTATTCAATTACTCCATGTTTAAAATGGAATTTGTTTAGACTTAAGACAATGTCTACGATGTCTGAGATAGGTGTAATCTATGAATTTGTATACTTTTTCCAAACGTACTTTCTGTTCTACCTTCGACTTTTGTCGTGGCTAGTTTGTTTATCAAAAACTATTAAAGATATTGCTATTTTTTGCACTACCCTTTATTTCTTTATCCTTAAAAGGCACACGACCTTACTTACTTTCCAGACCTGTGACAAATTCATTTCTGTAAAATTATTTCGTATTTTCTTCCATGCATTATAATTGATTCCATCCAAGTTGCATATTTGACCTAATTCTTCTATGTATTCCCATATCTGTATATATTACGTATGTAAAATATAGACGATGTTTATATCTGTTATTATTTGACGTAGTTGAATGGTTTTTAAGTTATGCAAGATATTGAAAATTCAAAGTTTTATATATATAGGAACGAGTATAATCATCGAAACGAATAATTATATTCCTGCAGTGTATTTTGTCGACTAAACTAAGAAACTCGTTTCATTTTTAAAGTTTAGACTTTTTCATTTATTTGGCGTTATTGTTGATAAAGATATAATTGAGAGTATTTTTTTATCAATTTTGTCTTGCATTTTTACATTTCTATTGTTTATTTATGTTTTTTCGTTATACCGCAGATAAAAATATACTCTTACACAGATGTCCAACTGAAATAAGACAAGTTTAACGATTTTTCTATAAGGACTGTTTTTCCATCTCGCCCTTACAATTCCACTGACAACACTCTCATTTCCAAAAAATACTCTGCGATTTGTGTTTTCTGTTAATTTACAGATTAACATCTCTTGGCTCTCTGAGAATATAAACTTGTCTCTGTGGGCATACGCATGACTGTCTCACACGACCTTCTTTCTGTCTATTGGGAACAGTGGTGGAACATCAGACATTAGAATTGAAATACGATTTGAAAACAAATAGTTTAAACTATACTATTATTAGTGAAAAATATGGGCAGACTGCAACTTGATAAGCATGACTGTGTATACCACATTTTATTAAAGCAAATTGTATTGAATAAAAATACGAAAATTTCGTACAACTAAAAATTATTAATACAGATCTGACAATTTAAAATAATATATTACGGAATATTTTTCCTTATACGAAATGACAAATGTAAGGATGTAATAGTTTTTTTACGACTTTTCTGTCTTCAACAGCTTTATTTTAAAAGTCGGAAGTCTGTCATAAAAAGTATATCTTACAATGGAGGTCATCGACTCAAGAATACAATATTCGTCGCTCCTATATTATATCAAATTCTTTACTGGCGATTTCTCCTTCCTAATTTGTACTAAGAAACTTCTGCAATTCTTCTCCTGAAATACAAATACTCCTAATTATTTTATTCATCCAAGGTGAGTGTTGTATCTGTACATACATTCAAAAGATAACACACATTTCAGAAGTAACCACTGGGTGTTGAAAATTCCACAGAATGGTTTGGTGGAAACGAACCGTATAATTATAGAGTTATTATTAAAATTTAAAAGAAGACAGCTAAAAATATGTACATGTTATTTCCTAATTAGAGAGAGAGAGAGACCAGATGTGAATGTTTAATTCATCGAGTAGACAATAGTTGTCGGAAAGAGAAGCGAGCAGCAAGCAGTAGTCAACTTCATGTCCATGCTATTCGTGGTCTGTTGAGCTTCCTGCCCTATTGTCCGCGGTACAGCAAACGGAAAGCAAAACGTTATCTATGCGCTCATTAATCACAGTTTGAATAAAGCGTTCCTCGTTTTTTTTTTTACATTTACAAATGTACGAGTTTCCCAAGAAAAGTCAATTTATCATCCTCGAAAAGAATATGATTTGCCTAATCTTTACGTCTTATTTTGTTGTCAGACTTGGCAACTTTTTAAGTAAATAACATTGCCATTTCCTTTCTTTAGATACAGTGCAAATATTGTAGGCTGTATGCTAAGCGATTTTTGTTAAACTTTACTGTATTTTGGATGTTTTCCAAAAATATTTATGAACCATGTGTAGTGCCGGCCCTAAATCATAGATACTATGGTGTTTAAACTAATTAAATTAAATCAATGGAAGTCAGTTGTTGCCATACTAAGCCCACATCGTAACACATAAATAATTATATACTTATAGCTAAGGAATATTGCATTATAATTACACTTACATTCTCTCCCTTCCGTATTTTTCATTAAATCCTTTGTTTCCTTTACCTTTTCTACTATCCAGTGCTGTAGGAGAGTTCAACTCTGTTATTGTTTAAGTCTAGCATTTGATGGCCTAACAGTTTAGGAAATTTAGTTTCTATTATTTTCCTAATTTTATTTGCTTTTATTATTTTTTATTTTTTTTGTGTTTAGAGTTTATTTCCTTTGTTCATTTTTGTTGTTTGATATGGTTATTCTGTTTAGTTGTGTAACAGTTTCGATCAAGCTTTCGTGTTTATTTAATTGTGTCAGATTATCGTTAATTTATTTATATGTTCTTATTGTTTGGAATATCACTTAATATTATCAAGGGAGCTCTGTACCACGATAAAATATTATTTGTGTTTGGTTAATGGGTTCCTAGTCTAGGTTCGTCTAAATAAAGCTAAAATTCAATCCGCTATTTCTCTACCTATATATGTTTGTAAAAAAAAAGACATAACAATTGGTCACTGTCAGTAATAAATATACAAATTTTGTATGTTCGTAAAAGTTTTATTGATTCATCCATATATTTTGATATACTATATTCAAAGGTTTGCTCTGCCATCTTTTGATAAAACACAAAGATACCATAGCCTATAACAAATAGTCCACTGTATAATATTGTAGTAACATAGTAAAAGTGTAGTTAATACAGTTGTAAATTAAATTTGGTCGGTTATGTTCACGGCGTTGCAGAGATGATTACATCCCGTACCCCTTGATTGTACGAACCATCGTAAAGTTGCCATATTCTCGTGTGCGTCACTTCATCATCCAAGCATTGTCACTTGCAAAGCTCACATAAAATCTTATCAACATGTACGCTCTTCATGAGTATTCCCTTTAGAATTATGATATGCACTGGTTGCACAATGTATTCTTGGTTTGTAAATCTAATGTGTGAGATTCGTTTTACTGCATAAGCCTTTTGAAAGAAGATCGATATTGATGGAGCCCCATTTCTGAAGTAGGAGTGGAAGTTTTAGAAACTTCGTATTAGATTCAGTGCCGGTAAGAATAATATTCAAGCAATACTTAGCGATAATTTCTTTCATGGCTCTTTGAAACTGCAACCAAAGGTAAAACATATATAATATTATACTGTCTTCCTAAACAACAGAGGAAATAAACAAATTTCATTTTTATATTACTAATTACGCAAAATAGTAGTGAAAGTTAGTTTTGTTTTTAAGGAAACTTTCTCTCGACGAAAGAAATATTGTTAAATTTATTACTGCTTTATTAAACCTAATCAAATCTTTGTTTCACTCGTTTTTTTTCGTATTAAATTATTTCTTTTGTATTTTATCTACTTGATGATAACGATTCGTTTTATTTACCGCACACTGTTTCGAAACGCTTTATTGATCTTAAGAACTTGAAAACATGTTTGATAGGGCGCAGTACTTTCTTGTTATGATGAATTTATAAGAATTTCTTACTTTGCCGGAAATCTCCCTCCTCCTCTTACCTCTTCATGGACCACTGAACCTCCGCATGGTTAAGTTCGGTCAACTTTGTAATGTGTAATGAATAGTAATTTATTCTAAGGGGGGTTAAATGTAGTAATTTAAGGCTGTTGACCCACTACTACTGTGAGAAAACGCATAATATCCGGATCAGTTTTCCCTAATTCTTTATCCTCCGTTTTTAGCGTTTTGTTTATGCAGATGAATGTAATTTTTTAAGCCTTTTTATGAAAGTAAAACATATTGGAAATCTAACGATTCACCCTCAAGGCTCTTGTAGAAAAGTATGTTTTACTAATCTGATTAATAATTAAGTCTTTGAATATAAAACCTATCAAGAATACTATATAAAACACAATTTTAATCATAAAAGCTAATTAATACAGGGCACAAATTATACAAAAATATTATCTGTCATGAATGACGATCTCTGCACATGTGAAAGATTTAAGTGACGTTTATGAATTTGATTAAAACTGCACACCTTCCAAACTGGCAATCCAATAGGATTATGTTAGTTATTTTGTGATATAAGGTAATTGACATATTAAATCCGTTGAATATCACAATCCAAGCTTACAATCTATTTAGCATTATTAATTAAATTAAGAGTGATTTTAAACATAAACCCATGAATGTAAGTTCTAAGATACCGTTAAACGTGTGTAGGTTTAACATTTTTGCGATGGGAAATAGATTCGTGGTGCAGCATAGTGTTTAACCACTTTTCTTAATAATGTCATAGGCCTATCAAGTGGTAAACGTTTAATTGTATTTTACATTCTTTAAGTGAGTAAAGTGATATTTTATTCTTACTTGATTTTTTAAAATATTTTCTTTGCAAAATAAGTAGACTCGCAGTCAATTGGTGTAAATGTTCACTCTATGGCTGTTTCGTCTCTTCAGCCATTCATATAATGTTTAATACTGTGATTTGAACGTAACACTTAAGAATAGCTGAATAGGGTAAAATGCTGTATGTGAAGAATTACACTAGTTTATTGTTAAACTGTAAGTAAATCTGATTAATTATGCTCAGGTTGTATGAAATATTTTTTTGTAAACATAATAGGTCGTGCATGAGTAGTCCTAAATTTGTCTACACCTTCGGTCTGAACGCAAGTTCATTGAACACCTCTCTATAAAAACGAATATCAAGTAATCAGGTTTTATGTAATTTCAGGCGGAATAACAAATTTAATACGTTTTTGATTTTTGTATAAAGAAACAAAAAACATAGCAAACATAGTGTTTGTGCTTTACAGTAAACATTTTTGTTTTTGTTTCAGACGAGCACACCTTCGTAATTGCTTGGAAAAGCTAAAAGAAATGGTTCCACTCGGACACGAAGCTTCCAGACATACGACGTTAGGACTCTTAACAAAAGCGAAACGATTTATAAAGGTAAGTCTAAAGTCACTTGCTAATTGTCTAGGCATATTAAATTTATTTTCAATATTTGTTATACGAGTACACGAAGCATATATGCAATTTCATTAACGTAACATTAATAATTAGTTACCGTACATTTTTAAATATTTTAATAATAAACACAAAACAAGCTTATAAAGTAACCTACATGTACACAATTCTATGTACAAATTAGAAAAATGCATGGATATTTTGAAGGTTCTATTTTTTATTTTGTGGATCCATATAGTAAATAAATATAATTGCCTTGTTATGTTTTTGTCGTGGGATCAAATATTGACGTAATTAACAGTTTGAAGCTCCTTAATGAGCAAATACACAAACACAACATCTGAACCCATTCCGAAACACATTGGACAAGAACAACACTTCGTTAGTTAGTTGGGCTTTTAATTGATGTCATTTTCCTTAATGTAATCAGAAAATATATTTATAAAAAATGTTCTGAAAACTGAGATTTTTCAAGATGAATTATCACATATTTGAACTAAATCGTTAGTGCTGATTTTTATACAGTATTTAACTTAATCCTTTAACAACAAAAGTGAAAAAGTAGGCCTATTTGGAAGCTCAAACTGAATCACCAAATAATAAATAGGCCTACGTGGAACGTGAAAACGTTTTTATTTAATGTTTTGTTGTTTGCACACCAACTTTATACGACATAAAATTGGAATATGTTGAACTTATCGCTGATCTAGAGAAGGATTCCTTTTTTATCTGTTCAGATTCTGATATCTTATAAGTAAATTTTAAGCATTTATTATTTTTTATAAAAGTGAGTTAAAGTATGTAAAATAGATTTTATCTCGCCGGATCGTGTAAACACGTTTACATTTTATAAGATTCATATTTCTTCGAATAAAATCTGTAAATAAACTGCTTTCAAACGTTTTCTCTTTTAGTATTATTTATTCGACGCCTAGATTATACTAAAGTTTGTATGACAAATAAAAATAAACTATAGTATTAAGGAAAAAGTTTTACGTTTTGTAATAACTACTAAACAAGAGACAATGGTTCCCAGATACATATTGAAAGTATGCTTGGAAACTGTCGCTGATCGTTTTAACTACACAATCATATCTCATAAGTTGATAACGTATTCAGTTAATCCATTTATTGTTTACTTGGACACAAAATTACTTATAATAGTTTAATTGTATTGCATTTTACGTAATGCGCAGTCTCCACTGACCTCTTTATTTGTAGCGTATTAAACATATCGTAGTAAACAATAATATTAAGTAGTTGTTTTGCTACTAAAACATACCAAGTGATATCAGTCAGAATGAATGTTTTCTGAGTATTTTTACACTTACAGGTTGGTCTTGTAATATTTCCCCACTTATATTCAGATCTAGACATAGAAATATAGAAACTTCAAATATCTAAATACATTTTTTCATTAGTGAATGTCGATACACGCGCGCTGCATTTTTTGTTGTGTCAACTTGGCTTGTGTCCCGTTAATATTTCGCTTGATTTAACCAGTTTTCGACATATTTTACACAGTAGAAATCAAAAATTGTGATAAGTTAATTTAGAATAACAGCGTCCGAGTGTTAGAGATCGTTATTCTAACTATTTTTTTGTTTTACTGAATCGTCGTCACACATTCGCAACGATTTCTTAAACAAATCATTAATTGCGATAATGGAAGGTTAGGCCTAATCAGAATTTTAAAATAATCTGGGTTAACAAGCAGGTCTTTAAATAAAGCATACACTAGTTCCTTTGCTGAGTGAGGGTACCAAAGCCTGATTAACACTTACAAAGTACGTTCTTTTCTACTTATTAACAATGTAACGTTCATTGTTGATGAATATGAGTCAAATGGTAGTTTGGCGGAAGAAAAATGAAGAAGTTTTTCTTTATACATTTTTATGTTTTTTAAGTTTATGTGTGTTAAATTCCATGAGAAGTTAATTATTTGACTTGTATATACTAAGTCATTTAATTGCTTTAAATTAGTATATTGTGAAAACACGGTTCACCAAGAGAAATGAGAAAGCTGCTCCAAATGATACAAACTTCGACTCGCTCTAGCGCCTAAACCGATTGACTGACTAAAGCAAACCAGAAAAAAGTTATTTGTAATAAATTTTATGTTTTTATTTTTGAATTTTCTCTAAAAGTACGTAGTTTTCGATTTATAATTTTAAAACAAAGTTCTATGCAGATTTACGAATTTTGTCAAATTTGAATACGCCTAGCGCTTAAAATGTTTGGCAAAAAACCCTAAGAGCGATAGTTTGTAGGACATTTCAGCTTTTTCAGAAGTCAAGGTGGCAAAATTAAAATTCGGATTCAGTATCTAAAACATAAAAAAAAAACTATAGAGAGACCCCTTCTTTATTTTGTTCCTGGATTTGCCTCTTTTTTTTAGTAACAGGGCTATATAAACAGTGTTATCCTGCTTAGGGTTATTTCTAAATGTTTCGATTTCATTAGGCTATGATATCAAACGTATGATATAATTAACGTTCAAAAATCCATCGATGTCTTGCCGGTGCCTCGGATTTGTTAAGGTAAAATGTAACGAAGTGTTCCTATTGGTCAGACAACTGTTTTCTGCACTACCGTCAAGCAGAATGCAATGAGTGTTTATCTTACGTAGTGTCTCAGCGAAGCTTATCCAAGTTACAAAATAATTCTTCACAGTAGCAATTTTCAACTTTAACGTTTCCTTTTTCGTATCACTTTACTATATCTATTTCCCCCTGTTTTCACCACCGCCAGCGTTGATATTTAATTAATACGTGTGTAATTTCCATGCATATTTATACTGGTAACACATAAAAATGCCTGTTAATTGCGATACAGGGCAGTTTTGTTTGCTATGAGCAGACACTCAATTTCCCTACGTTATTCTTAACGCTTTAGTTACCAAAATGTGAGTTCTATTTGATCAATACGAAGCGTGTTATTAACAAAAACGTATTTTGGTGATATTTGATCTTAAAAATATGAGAAGCCGGTATGATGATATCGAGGGGACTTTCCCCACGTTTCTTATGACTAAACAAAGGTGTATACAAATATCCGGCAAGATTAGAATGTATAGGAAAACACAGTCTTTTATCCCGTACTTGACTACATAGGCGTTACGTGGGGTTGGGGTGGTACATTCGGTTCTGCTACTCGACCACAAGATTTATTGTTTGTAAAAATCATGTTAAAAACTGTTGTTACTGTTATTTTGTATCATAGATGTATCATTTACAACTTATTTTAAAATACTCTTTAATAGTTTCTTTTCAAAATTATCATATCCATTTTGCATTAAATCTTTTATTCATGGGTAAATCCTGTGTCACTGATGTCTTCTTGACCTTTTTTGTATGCGTATAATTGCATTTTTATTACATTTTTCCTCTCATATGCAGTGCACTAGTTTTATTACGTCACGCGAAACGTATTCCTAAGAATACAATAATATCTCAAAATAGATATTTTATTTTCTGATCTCAGATTTTACTTTACAAGTTTTGAGCATATTACTGGCAAGAGTTATTATTAAAATATTTCAACGTTTTATGTTGAAGCCTGATCTCTTCTTGTGAATGGAATTAGTTTTGTAGAAAACTTAACAATGTACCCAGAGAGGCTTTTAATTAATTTCCCTGTAAAATAACGCCGAGAGGGTCCTCTCAAGTGTTCACTGGGAATTAACTTTCAAGTTGTAATTTAACAGAGAAACACAACAGTCAACAATTGAATAAGTCCTTGAACAAAGGAATTTTCATGATTTTATTAAGTTTATGCTATAAATTTAATTAAGTTGACGTTATGGGGTGTGTTGGCTTTGAGTGATTCTGGATTAGTTAAAAAAAATATCGAACTATAAATTTAATATGCTTGTAAAATTTTACTTTTTTAAAATATAATTTTTGAATAAACATCTATTAAACTATAGGTCAGGCGTTTAAGTCTCTTCTTACTACTGAACTCGGCCTAGCTTAGGGTAACCGCATAGCGATACAAGCGACGATACAAGGGAAGAGAAGAATACAAACACAAGCACTTCAATATAACGTCGCATAGTGGGGAGAAGAGCAATGCTACAAAGAGCGAAGGAATCAAACAAACTTGTTTTTGTAGCTATTATCACTGGCCTTTTAGGTTTTGTCTGAATTAAAATGGATGTAAAACTGTTTATTCGTTAGTGTTTGTAAAAAATGGTACTACAAGAAATCAACTAACTTTAAATAAATTATAATAGTACATTTCTAAATAAGATTTATTATTAAATGCATTATTTATTATAGAAATTATAGAAATTCAATTTAAAAATCAGAGGATGTCTCTCAATAAAATTCAACGTTTTGTTAATAACAGTACATTACTCTAAATAATTAAAATAGTATATAATTTAAGTACTTCTATCAACAAAAATGATTAGTCAACCTCTCATTACCAATTTAATTTTATAACAGACATTTCTTGTCAAGTAATTATTTTTGTTTAGTATTAATTCGTAAAAACAAAAATTAAACTTTAAAAGCTTTATAAATATAAATAAAAGAAAAACTTAAAAGTGTTGCCGTATTTTAAAGAAAATTTCCTATTTGTTAATTGATCCTAATTATTACATTACAAAATTTATTTTTATTCATGTATTTTACATAATTCTTTTTTTTTTAAATTGAAATTCAATTCAATTTTATTTTGGCATTAAAACATTTTGAATGTTTCTGTTATTGCCTTATTATTTGCCTTATTTGTGTCAAGGACGCCCACAGAATTGGGGAAAGATGGAATTTGCTCCACATTGAAATTGAAGCCTTACTTATAATATTGTGTAGGAGACAGATGGAAATATTCAATGAAGAATTTTCCGTTAATAAGAAATTCATTGTGAGAAAGAGACAAAAAACACACACGGGACACTGGTGAACACGACAAAAAACAGCAGAAAAATGTGAGTAGTTGTTTGTCGCTCCTATCTCCGCAGTACTATGCGGTGTCATTTCTTTACTAGCAGCTCTCTTTGCTCTTGTATCGCTGCTCCACTATGCGGTTACCTTTACTTCAACAGACCAGGATAGGCTATCAATTTAACTTTATCACAAGCAGTGGCCTCACTAAGTACATCTTTAGCGACCATACTCCTCGCAGGAAGCAACAAAGGGCTTTGCTGTTTCGTCCTGTCCTTATCGATAAAGAACGTTATTTTTGTAGATTGTCCTCTTAAAATACCAGCCATTATCCCCACGCACTTCCTTTCTAGGTCTATTACCATTTATCTCGTACCTTCAGAAACATATTTTCTACAATTCTCCGTACTACCGTTCTGCATCGTAGTATTTCTCGTTATCGTCGGGATCTGGATGACAACTAAATTCATAGTCTTCAAAGGTAGTGTAGTTGGGGGGGAGTGTGTAAAGTGTCAGCTCAGGTATGAAATGATTGCTTACATCACACGCAGTCGTCGCGGTCACCAAGAGCAGAAAGTGCATTAAGTACAACTATTATCCACACACTGAAGGGAAAAGAGGGCTCTATCAGGTTTGCATCAATGGACGGATGCAAAAGGTAGTAAGATACGCGCTAAGAACATAAGATATATGTTTAAGAAATTAAGGCTCGTGATTGATGGATTTGGGGACAAAGTGATTGATAGCTGTTAGTTACTCCAAATGTAATTGTAAACAAATGACGAGTAAGCTATGCCGAAACAATTCAAATTGCAAGCACAATAAAATATTTAATTTCAAAATTTAGAACATGTAATGTAAACAGGCTTTAATAAAAAGAAGCAATAAAGTGTCGTTCGTCAATAACCAGTCCAAGAATAACTTGTTCCATTTAACAAGGCTCGATTCCGAGCTTCTGATCAACCGTGTCAGAACTCAACAAACTTATAGAACAAACAATCAAAACAGAGTTTAGAAGAGATGTTTGCCAAAACTTCTGCTTCTGCTTTGTACGATGCCGTAAAACGACTATAAAAATAGAAGCTGATGTTTGCAAATGTTTGAAAGAATGAAAAGAAAGAAGAGGAAGTCGGACAAGATTTACGATGGCTATTCGGACCATGTTAAATACAGAGATGTATTGAAAACTGCAGTATTATTTCGTCTTTTGGATCATCAGTGCAATTCATTTTATTCGGTTAAATTCGATTAATATTCGATTTATTTGCCTACATGTGGAAAGCGCTAAATAGTTAAGTTAATACTGTAAAGTAAATAACTGTAAAACTAAATAAAACATATTTATAAACATAGATCCGAATCCAAGTTGTAATCCGACGTTTATTTTTTTTTGCAACAAACATAATATGGATCATCATTAGATCCATAAAAAGTAGATCATTCATATTTTTTGGTAAAGACACTATTTATGTCCAACAAAGGCATTATTTTGTATTGTTTTCAAAATTGCTACCGTTTAAAATGTTTAGGATTTAATATTTTTGTCATTTGCTCAAAATATAACAGAATTATCAACAAAAACTAAGACCATAATTTCTTGTTAAGTGTATAAAACATCCATAACTTTTATTATACGAATACCATTAATTTATTTAACTAAAACTAAAAATGTTTTGTTCGTCGTTAATAAAATATTTTGTCCCAATCTTATGATATCGTCCATCTTTAGGACCGATAGGCTTCTTATCTCTCACATAATTTATCATACAGTTTCCCTAGAGTTAACCTTAAAAAAGTACGACTAAATGAAAAGCTTTTATTTCATAAAAATTAAATCAGTACTCCAAAACAATAGCTTTCAACAATACACCAATACCTAACCTCCA
>JAGFPH010000464.1:402513-422161 GCA_018207615.1 Philaenus spumarius
CGGTTGGCCACTGTGAACTTTCAACTCCATCAGAAGACGTGAGTACGTTAAATGTGGTTGGCAACTTTGATCCAGATCGCCATAACTTTTCATCGCCATTAGCAGTTGTGAATACAGTAAGTGCTTCTCTCCATGAGTTAGGTGAGTCACCTATTGATAAACGAAAGTTGGGAAGATCCAAAACTTATTCTTCAACTAAAATTCAAAAAATCAATTCTGCGTTGAAAAAAGAACTTTAAACAGCCATCTGATGACGAGGCTGAGGCATCATTGAAGGTTCACTTTCAAATGATTCATCGACTGAAAAAGTAACTACATTACAAGACGAACTTCGAATCAAGGAAATCAGTGGTTATGTAACCATAACATATGAGAATGAGTGGTGGTTGACATATGTTTTGGCGAAAGAAGAAGCAACTGATGAGGTCAAGATTTCTTTCTTACACCCAGTTGGTTCATCAGCTTCCTTCTCTTATCCTTCAAGACAAGATGTGTTGTGGCTTGCTGCAAGTCATGTCTTACGTAAAGTAAATCCAGTGACCTCAACGGGAAGAGTTTACAACCTCAATGAACAAAAGACAAGTAAAATAGTTAATAATGACTACATAAATGATTTGTAGTGTTATGAAAGTCCTACATAGAAGTTTTTGTAAATATAGATTTACACCTTAAGGTGAGTTTTACTTAAAAATAAATTATGAGTAAATGTTTTGGATTTTATGTATAATTTTTCCCGAGAAACCTATGCAAGCCTATTTATGAATAAAGTTTTATATTAGAACCCATTGTGATCCCAAGTTTAAATTTACAATATATGTTTATAAGTATATAAAGGTTAATTCTAATTTTTTTCAAATTTTTAAAACTGGCATATTTTGAAAAAAAATTGACACTTTTACCAGTTCTGAATCTTCAGTAAGAGATGCACAATTTCAGTTTTAAATTTTCGAGTACGTGCGTTTTTGGCTCGTTTTTGGGAATTTCATGTAGTTATAACTCACTAACCAATATAGATAAATAAATAAAATTTTGTATTTTTCTTAATCTATATAATAAAGGCAACCTCCCTGCCAAATTTTATTGATTTCTGATATTGTCAGGTTCAAAATGTATTAAAACTGTGTTGATTTGACATGGAATGACCCTAGGTAAACTATTACAGATTTAAACCTGATTTAATATTAAAAGTTTCAATGCGATATTTATTAAAAACAATATATAAAAACACATAATCTCTTGTTGACCATAGTCCATGCACACCAGTGACAAATTATTTTATCGATCCTTAACAACCCCTTTCTACCAACGATGAATTCAAATTTGTGGGTTAAGGCTAACCTCAAATGAAACACTTGCATTACCACTGCCATTTGTTCCTAAAATGAACTATAATTAACATCATTCGTTTTAGGAAAATTAAATTAAAAATGTTTCTTAGTTTCCACAAATCATGTCAAATAAAAATTAACTTCTTCACATTCTCCCTTCCCCCATGCCAATGCAGTTTCCTATAACGTGGCAACTTTTCTTGTTTATACAAAGTGTGACATTGAGCATATTTATTATCCTGCCCTCTGTACCTTTTTATTTAAGTTGTACGACATTTCTAATCTTTAACTATCCCCTTCAACACAGAATCTTGAAGTACAAGAACGGAAGCATGCGATCCAAAAAGACCACCTTAGCCGAGAACAGCGGTATTTACGAAGGCGGCTAGAATCATTGGGATCGACATACATCACCAAACGGCGGTCAGTTTCGGAATGTTCCATCTCTACGATATCCAGTACAAACTCTTCAAGGTCGTCGTCTTCGTCCGTACCGGCCTCGTCGCCTTCTTCTATTTCTGAGTCAGGTAAGCAATCCGTACAGAGATTTCAACTTTCTTTGAATTAATCTTGCAAAATGATATAATTTATAAGAACGAAGTGAATGATTTATAACATACAAAATACCTTGACCTGGTATGAATTTGAAATAATATATGATAAACTCAAAATCTACTGTTACTAAAAAATTATCAATAGGAACCAACTGCAAAAATTACATTCTCTTTACTATCTCATTTTTTAAATATACCTTTCAAATAATATTTGTTAATTTATCCATTTGAAAAATCTATCTAAATCAGATTTTTTAATGATTTTTAAATATCAAACATTAAAACAAGAGAGTAAAAAAATATCGTTATATTTTTAAAGACGAATTCAATCAGCCAATGCAAATTATCAACTTGCAATATTTTTATTTCAGTTGCATTTGACATTTACTGCAAATTATTCTTTATTTTTTTTGGGGTTTAACTAAACTTAGTACATTTCATTAAATATGACTGACCTGTGACCTTGTCATAACATACATTTGTGTCAGTTCATAACTGTTTTACGCATTATTCTTGTTCAACTCAAAATTTGAACATCAGCGGTAGCTGTAGTATTTGCTTATTCGAATTAAAGATTATGTAACTGAAGTGAACTTTACCTAAAATGAAATTGCGTTTGGCTGAACATAATCCAAATAATCTTAAAATATTATAGATTGTATCAGACACAAGTTGTTGTTTAGAGCACTGATAACTGCAACAGATGTATTGAAGGTGACCTCGAAGGAGTTTTACTCTCACTACATTGATGTCATTGCCAGCTTTAGGTTTAGGCTTAGGTAATAGCCTACTCTACTGCACACACACACACACACACGATATTTAAAAATAGTACCTTGGCTTGAGGGAAGGTTACTTTAAACTGACCTCAGCATCCTACGACTAATATTTTATGCCCAACCAATTTGGCTTCAAACTCTGTTGAGCAAATTTAGTTTGAATTTTCACTGCTTCTTGTATAGCGAACTATAGTTATGATTGTAATCAATGGTGGCTATACACAATCCGGCCGGCCTGTCAATCCTGCCGGAAAAGAATTTTCACTGCTTCTTGTATAGCGAATGATAGTTATCATGATTGTAATCAATGGTGGCTATACACAATCCGGCCGGCCTGTCAATCCTGCCGGAAAAACGGGAATTGAGTTAAAATTAATTAATTTGAATAATTTTAAGTTTGCTTCATTTAAACGAATTATATAAAAAAGAGATTCAGTAAGAAGAAAAGAGAAACTAACAGTTTTATAAAACAAGAGATTCGTCGATTCTGAAGTAGAGTTCTAGTTTGTTAAATCAAAATACAGTACACAAATTGTATGAATGGATTAGATGCGCAATTACGTATTTTCTTCACGACTAATCTTTCAATTTGTTAGTTTACTTCAAGATTAGAATCTATAAATATTTTGTACAGTTTTGTAATGCACTATTATGACTATGGCAGTAACGTCACGTAGCAAGCTAAAGTGGCATATTGCATCAATTAGTAGTTGAGAGTTTATCCGCACAGCAGCGCTATTCAAGGTCAAATGACTAAGTGAATCGTAGTTGTGGTAGGTCAGCTTATTGGCTAGCAACTGTTAAAACACAGCTGTTTCATTTTATAACCTTATTTATCAATGCAAACGTTTCTTTAATTTTATTGTTTATTCTATCACCTGATGCATCGTCATCATCGTAAAATGAAGTCCATCTTTCGTTTTTCAATAGTCTGTCATGGTTATAAGAGTTAGGAATTCTACATAATTGAAGTTAATTTGTTTAGTTTTACTATTGTTACCATACATTATCTGTATATTTGACTATATCCAAAACATTCTAATAAGCTTATGACAGATGGTGTTTATGATCTACTTGCTTACAAGATTTGAATGCCAACAAAGAGTTTGAAATAAAATAACTTTTAAATTTGGTTTAATAAAATGATATTGCAAATTATGTGTGTTAAAAACTCTAGATCATTTAAAGGTCTTATAATTTATTGGACAAAATTTACAATTGAATGTACAATCAGTGCAATAAATACAAAACATACAGTATTTATATTAGTGGTTGAATGTTGTGAATTCAAATTATTTTGTTTCATTATAAAAAGGTTTTCTCCATCGGTGCACATGAAACTCAACGTAATCGGGTCGCCAGGATAGTTTTCAATCCTATCTGTTTGATACCTATCGAGTTTCAGTGCACATGAGGCGATAGGACGCCTCGTCATTTCAATCCTGGCTCTTTGATACCTTGGAAATTTTGCCTGATTAAAAGAACAGGTAGAACTGACACAGTGTCGCATGTGCACTGTCGTATTACCAACTCTGTAGTGAAATGCCGGGATAGATAAAACGCAGAAAAGGGAAGAAACCAGCAGTTTCTGCCTATCCGATTGAAAACCATCTCGGCGACCCGATTACTTTGCATACTGCAAGGAGCAAACCACTTAGTACAAAATAGTCTAGGCTAATGGTATTATTAGGATATGAACTGAGAAAATATATTGCACTTTATACTTTGTGTTTATATATAAACAGTTTGAGTGCTTGACCCTGGAACCGTACACCTCAATTTCTGTTACACTAACCGTACACAGGGGTACTGGGTGCCCCAAAAATAAAAAAAATAATTGTTAATCGAAATTCTTTTTGTTTTATTCAAGAAACATTATAAACGTGTTCTTTAGGCCTTAAATTATTGCAAAAACATACTTTTAATTACTTTTGAAAGATTTTAGTAAATATAATAAGAGAATTGCAAAAACCTACATTTTTTAACAAAGTTTTCTAAAGTTGCAGTTTTTGAATTTTGTATCTAGTTTTCTTCACTACAACTGGCACAAACACTTTTTAGATCATTTTTGCAAGTAAACTGGTTGCACTCAGCACACAAAATTGAGGAAAAATTTTAAACACACAGAATTGTACACTTGAAGAAAAAGTTACACTAACCGTACACCGGGGCACTGAGTGCCCCAACAACGTTCTACAAAAGGAATGTGATGTGTCACAGCCGCAGCAAACAAAGCAACTGACAGCTCGTCAAGGTCAAGTAAAAGTCACAGGAGCTGGCTGCGGTCAGTGTTGTTAACTCAAATTTACAGCAAAACTAAAATTCTCTGGGGCTCTGAGTGCCCCGGTGTACGGTTCCAGGGTTAAGAACCACATCTTTACGAAATTGCTTTTATTACATTAACCTTCCAAGTGCTGAGTACTTTACTCTTGTGCTAAGCGTTTTTAGGGCATCGTTGGAACAAATTTTGAAAATGTTTACATAAATAAATTTGGATTTACTGTATATATGAAATATTATATATCTGTGTTCAGAAAAGATCAGAGAATAATATAGTAGTTTTATTTAAGTACTACTATTCAGTTTGATAGATGATGAACCATAATGAATACAATGTTTCACTAAAATGTTTAACTTTAGAGGTTGTTCACATTCACTAAATTCACTGAATTAAAATTTCTTGACGTACAAAATGTTCAACATTTGATTACAAACACAAATATAGTAATAGAAATTTTGATGAGTAATAAAAACACTTACAAGAACAAATGTCTAACCATGTCACATTTCACGGTTTTTCAATCTTCAATCACTTACTTACATTGTGGGAAAGTATTCTCATTATTTTTAGAAATTTAAAAATGTCAAAGTAAAGGTCACCAGTCAGATTCTTAAAATTAGTGTTTTTGTCTTTTTTTCATACTGTATTTATAAAAAATATGTTATATATAAATTATTGGGGTACCTAGTCAGATTCGGATTCTCTTTTGGGTGTTTTTCGTCGCACTTGAACAACTTTTATATCTAACTCTAATCTAACTGGAATAAACTAATTCATGAACTAAAGTAGAGTATTAAAATATAATCAAACATTTATTATAAATCGTGTTGACCTCAAAAAACCATATAACTGTGTTGTTAATGCAAACATAAACAAACCGCAGTTTACAACTGACAATACTACTTTTTTTCTTCAATGAAGACAAACTCGCACTGCCTACTAGATAGAGAATTTAATTTACGCTAATACTACAGTATATGATAACACTACACCAGAAGACCGAATTTTCTCATAGCGCTTGGAAGATGATAGCACTTGGAGGGTTCGAAAAAGTTTTTTACTATAATTTAAATACTAGGCTTCAATTATTAAGTCATAAAGTTATTTTATTTATATTGCAATTTACCTTTTTGGCAGAGATAAAAGTTTTGTATAGATTTTAAAGATAACATTCATTTATTAATATACTTTATATCCTTTTTACAGATGAGGTTGATGTGATCGGCTACACAAGCAATCAGAGTGACACAGATGACCACAGCAGTGTGCAGAGCACTTCAAGTGATAGTGGAGTCGCTATGTCCACCAGTCGCCTCACCCTCTCAGAGATGGAAATCTAGGTAATTATCTATAAGTACGCAAGCAATTTACCCAGGTTCAACATGTGTGGCTGAGAAAATCTCCCTCCTTTCCACTTAACAGTATTTGCCACTAGTATTGAAACAGTATTGAAACTTTGTTTGACATTCTTTCTGCTCTTAGACTTTTTCGGAGTTTATTGGAAACAACGGAAAAGTTTTTTATACTCATCATGATTGTAATTTATTTTGTATTATGTACCCAAACTTAAAATCGCTTTGAAGTCTGGTAAGTCTCTATTTAATCTTGAATTACACACTTAAATTTAATGTAACCTTTAGTTTGGAAGATATACATGCAAGCAAATAAGTACATACCTCTCTTCCTCTCTGAATGCTTATTTAAAACAGTTAATTTTCTTATACCTTTTCAGGCCTCAAATTTTTGTGTTATAAATAATAGCCTTTGCCCATTTAAAATTAATGTGCCTCTCTGCAAAAAGATTCTGTTTATTTTAAATTAAGGTAGATAAATTAAAACAATAACACCTGAACATAATTTTAGTCCAATACTGTTTGCATTTATATTCCAAGTTAATTTACAGTAACCACAACTATACTCGGGAGCACAGATAAAGCGGGTGAGAATTTTTGCGCTGTTGCCAGATATGGGACTGGCAAAGCGAGGAGCAGTCGAGAATCACTCGCTCTGCAGGCACGATCTGCCAATACTAAGCATCCAGTGTTGCCTAGTACGAGCGCCACTGTTCATTCATCTACGTTTCTTAGTTTGCACGATCTGACAACAGCGCAAAAATTCTCACCCGCTTTATTCCGTGCTCGCGATATTAGTAACTTGGCTGATTGGACCTCTTCAAGAGTCATTCTCACCTTATAAAAAGAATGGCTCAGGACTAGTATTTGCATTTTTTTAGCCTTAAATACAGTAGATTGGTTTTATTTTAATTTATTGACAGGTGGTTTTCTACCTAATTTGACATAGAATTGCTAAATTATTTCATTTCTAATTCTGTAATGAATGTTGGAAAAAGGAACATGTGCCATCAGCAAACTATTATTTTATCAACACTTATTTTATATGACAAATCACCAATATGTAAAGGAAACAATTCAGGCCCAAGAACCAAATTCTGTGGATGCTATTACTAATGCATTAGACATTCCCAAATTACAAACCTTTCTGTCTCAAAAGAACTTTGCTGTATATAATTCATTTGTAACATTTCAAAACATCTTGTGAGTCTATAGAATCAAAAACATTTCAAACATGAACATTCAAATGTGAGCACATATTTTCTTTGGCTTCTTAGGTTATCATGCTGATTGGGTCTGATCGAGGAGGGGGGGGGGGGCGAGTCTAAAGATAAAATGATTACATTGTAAACAAGTTTCAAATGATTATTTTTATGTACTTTACCATTTCTTCCTAATATGTAATGTATGCCTAAGATACTTTAATTGTAACTCTTGGCTACTTACCAAGTACTATGACCCTTTGGCATAAACAATTCCCCTACCATTTATCTTCAAGTTTAGTCTATCAGTCAAATAATTTGAGAAGTAAGTAGGGACTCTTAATGATCGTTAACATTAAATTTGAAAATGTAAAACAAAAAGTCAAATTTACAGTAAAATATCTGTATTTTAGTATGAAATTGAGAATTACTGAAACAGATTTAGTTTTGTTTGAATGTAAGTCACATTGATCGAAATTAACAAATAATAGATTTTGAAACATTATAGGCCTACTAATACTTGAATGTATGAGACGCATTACAAACAAGTGATATTATTTAATTATAACCATGAACGTTGATAATCAATAAAGATTAATTCGAAGCACACAATCATGAAATCAATAATGATTTTAATTTGAAACAATCTCTGTCTGCATATTTACCTTTCAATAGAGCAGTGGTTTAACAGTTGAATGATGAGAATAATCAACAGAGTGAATGCTGTTCAATTTTTAACAGGAATTATTATTCTTTCATAGTGTTTTTAGAAACTTAGGTGTTCCAATTAAAGATTTTATCATTTACAAACACGTTTAAATTAATTAATTAATTTTCAAAAAAAATTTATTCAGAAATCCTTTGTTTTTATTAAATACATTTTGTTAATGAACTAAACCAATTTTTTTTGGTGTGAGCATGTTCATAATTAATGTTTTGGTAGTGCTCCTACTAAGGAATACAATTATCTACTGGTTTAAAGAAGTTATACAAATGTCAGGTTAAATTTAATCATTCAATGGCATGTTGTATGTTTCAGGTGTGGATGAGGGACGATATAAGCTACATGTTGGGAGATCTGGCCCCATGTTACACGTTGCTGGAGTTGTGCCAGTAGAACCCACCAAGTACCCTGCTCTAGTCACCCCTTCCTCCTTCTACACATCTTAACCTTTTTGTTCATATTAACTTCGAAGAATGAAAATTCCTTATTTCTCTTACTTTCCCTGTCAAATTACATTCTGGTTTTTGCAACTTCCCAGCTCTTATATAATTAGTTGTAGTTTTTGTTGTGCAGTATTTTGCCAACATATTTTTTGTACATTGTTCGCTTTAATAGGCAAAACTGACACAAGTTAAACTACTACTGCACATTTCCAGGTATAATAAGTATTGTGGATTGTATTCTACTGCAAAAGTTTTATGTATGTCTTATTTCCTGTGATTTTATTTTACATTCCTTTTGGAATTAAAACTATTAATTTTATGTGGCAGTGAACAGTTATTATAATAATTGGAATCCTGTTTATCTATTTTTACTAAACCAAATATGTATACTTTACTAATTTAATAAATTATTTTATTTTTAAAAACGTCTTTTATTTTATTCAATTTTGCAAAAATATAAATTTAATAATGTAATAAACAATAAATAAATTAATTCCTACAACTCACTACAATAAGCTGTTTCAGATTGTCACTTTATTATTGAGGTTTAAATACTTTCTTCCTCTCATATAATTAAATTTTGCAACAAATTAACTAATTTACTCTCAAAGGCTTTTCAGAATTTTAAAATTATAGCTTAGTTATTGTTTGAAAATAGATGAATATTTCTGTTGGCTTATTTCAAAGGGCGAGAGGTAGATGGCCATTATAAAAAAGTATTCAAAATGTATAACTTATTTTTTATAGGAACTTTTAAAACTGAAGTCTGTGTGTTTTTTACAAAATTTTGTGATTGGACTGAAGTACTCGAATATATAATATAACTTTGTCAGTTATAGGATAGTTATGTTCAACTTACATGGTTGTGTTTATCATTTAATTTCTAAAACAATTGAAATTAATGTTTAAATATAAAAATTGAAGACTAAAATTGCAGTTATTAAGTAAAATGTAAAATAAATCAATTTCAATGTAATAAATCTAAGATTTAACAAAATCTCTAATAATTTTTTGCAAATAAAATTAATTGAATGCTTCAAATAATACTAAAACTATTAGTTTTAATGGTTTAAAAGCTCTGTTTTATTATAACTACAATAATAATTCCGCATGTTCTTTTGATTTAAATTTATTATCAGTTAATGATACTATTTGGTCTTCAATTTCTGTACTTTCTTTAGAAATAATTACTTCACCTTTTATAAATAGTGTTCATTCTAAGTGCCAACTTCTTCAAAACAAGAAGATATTTCTGTAAAACTTTGAGTAAACAAACCAAATTAATGTTTTTTGAGGGTTCAGGTGTAATGTGCCTTTAACATTATAATCAAGAAAAATTCCAAGCATGAAATGAAACTATTTAATAAGTTGGAATGTTGCAAAAACAGAATCAGGGCTGAGTTTGAACGTGATCTTCAAATGATGCAGAATGTAGCTTGGAAATGTCTTTCAATTCAATTATAACTGTCTATATTTTCTTTTTTTATTTTGGGGTAATGCAAATGCTGCTTATTTGAAGAATATTTCGCCTTGGAGATGAAAATGTTTCATAGAGCGTTTCAGAAGACAATAGAAACCTTGGCGTTAAACTTGTATCAATTATGATATATTTAAGTATTAAATAATTATATATTTTTGTTTATAGAAAAGTAAATTACCAAAATCTACATATTTTGTCACTGTGTAAATGAAAAAGAACTGCAGTGATTTAAGTTTTTATTTCGTTGTCATTAAACTAAAAACTTAGACCACTTATAAGACTAAACACAGAGTCAGAAATTTTTAATTGATTTTAATAAAATCCTTATGAATGATATTTAATAATATGGGATGATGTAATTTTTGAAGAGAATATTTAATTAAAGAGATATTTAATTTGTATATAGCATGATTCGTAATTTAAGTGAAGATTGACATTTTAACTGTCAATCTTTAAAAGTTATACTTTGATTTTTAAATGTTGAGATAAATTTATTTACTGAAAAACAGTATAACCTATTTGTGAATGTCAGAAATAGATTGTAAAGTTGTCTGCTGTTTGAAATATTTAGCAGTCCAAAACCTTTTACAGATTTTATAAACTTCAAGTGCAATCAGTAATATTAATGGTTTTGGATTTAACAAACCATACCGCACAGTAAGTAAAGCTAATCAAACAGTTGTCAACTAATGACTCGAACAAGACTGGGTAAAAGCGCCCTGAATAGTCTCTCTTAATATAAATATGTGTATGAATGTGCGAGTGTTAGTGTGTGCGAAAGTTGATATTATTTAGGGAATGATTCGGAGTATGAGTTTCAACGTATGTCCATTCCAGGGAGATAAAGATGAAACGTAAATAATTCAGGATTGGAGAGAACATCATATCACAAGTGGGTTTAAACTAAGAGCCAGTCAATTTTTATGCTTTATGTTCATCATTCTTATATTGGGCTAAAAGAATAGTATTTTAGATTGCTTATTTTGTTACCATCCTCCATCTCTGTATTGTTACAACAGTGTTTGGAGCAGCAGGTACTGTGTGGGTACCAGATCTCAACCCTCTCCAAGCATTCAAAAAGTACAAATTATTTAAAAAAAAAGATAAAAATAAAAAAAACTAATAAATAATATAAATAATTACTTCCCGTATAGTAAATGGGAAACTTTCAATCTTTTAATTATTAGTTGTATATTATTTTATTGAACCTCCCTTTCCGTTTTAAGGGTGTGGCTACGTAATAAACTGTCTTTACCTTCAGTGTGTGTTGATATCCTATTATGTTTTGTATATTTTCTGAAAACTATGTTCAATCAAACTTGGGTTTGCTCAGAAATATTCAAGATAAATTTAAAAGCAGCAGATGCCTGAGACGTCTACTTCACAAACCGTTTTCGATGGTCTGTTAGTTATTCCCTTTACTGCCAACTTTCAAGGAAGTAAAAACATTAAGTAATGTGTGGCATGCGTTTGTTTGCTAGTCATACGCACAATCCAAACTGCGCATATATTATATTGCTTTGAGGGTCCAAACACACGCCTTGATATTTCTGAACAGACTGTAGTTTGGTTTATTTATATTATAAGTTTCTGCTTCTACTTCCTCTAATGGTATTCTATCAGCCTTAGTTCTTACATGAATTTATGTTAACAAAACCTATTTTTTCCTATTTTAACACAGAAAAGTAGTTTCTTCGGTAATATATAAATATTTAAAAAATACATATTAAAAAAAGTAAGAAAAAAGAAAAACTGCAAAAAAAGAAACTTTATGATGTAAGATAATATTTTCCAATCGTGAAAATTGTATGTACAATTATTTGAAAGCGAGTTAATTTTGAACATCAAAGATTTTAATTTTTAGCAAGATAATTGTAAACACAGAATAAAATAACAAAATGCTTCAAAAGAAATTTTAACTAAGCCAATATGATGGAACAAGGAGCTATACCAGTTTCATAGTATCAGTTTGTAGCGGTTTTATTTATATAGTATAATTTAATTTAGGTTTAAAGTTGTACATCACATTAAATAAGATACTATTGGCTAAGTGAGAAAATTATTTTGAATTGCTTTGTTTGAATGTAATCTATTTTATTGTAATGATACAAAAAGTTTTGGGAAAAATGTAATTTATTTCTAGCAGTAGAAATGAGATTCAAATTCAGTTTGGTCACATTACAGTATTTGCAAATACGAACTACATTACCTACTTCATAACAAGTTACTCTTGGACTAATTTGAGTTTATTTTGTTCTATAAATGTTCGTCACAAGTGCTTTTAAAATATATTTATTCACAATATATTAGCCCATTTCAAGTTATTTTAAATTTCACACACTGAAAGGCTTATATCAATTGTTTTTGTTTTTCCACGGTAGTTTACTTCTCACAATCATCTGCTTTAGTAAAACTGTACAGGTTGGAAAAGCTCATCAGTTTCTTGTGATTTTTTATTAATTCTATTGTAGCACAGATTCGTTGGTGTATTTGATGGGCTATAGGTGTTTGAAAAAGAACATGCTAACCAAATAAAAGGCAACTGTTTTAAATGAAAAACAGTTTATCCTGTGATAATGTTAATTGTTACGATGGAAACAGCATGAAGTAAGTAGTTCTTATATGTAATTTGTTTGTGACCACAATTATTTTTCAGTGGTATTTATATATTGTTTTAAAACAATATAAATGTAGAAAGATTACTGTTGCCCTTTCCTGCTTTGTATGGGTAGGCACACTGCTTGGTCAGCCCCTTCCCCCTCCGTCCCCCTTTCTATGTATGTTCCCTTTCCCGACCTTCCTTTGACAAAACCAAACCCAGTTTTAAATAACTGTTATTTGATGACAGCAAAATAACAATTTATTGTAAATGTAAATAAATTACTTGTAACTATTCATATTGCATTGTTTGTTCTTTAAAGAGAGATAAAGGTTTCTCTTTAATCCTACAAAAAGAATAAAAATTTGTGTATTATTATAAAAAAGCTGTTAACTTTTTTATTCTTTCTTTGTTTACAATATCTTTTCCCTTACAGCCTACGAGTCTTGTGAAAGACCTTCATTAAATCCATTCCCTACAATATTATTTACTAATGAACAAAATAAATGCCCAGAAAGGTACAAATTAACAGGAAGGTATTCCTTACCACAAAAGGTGACAAAATATATGTTTGTTTTGGTTCATTCAGTATAGTTTAGTTTAAGTCAATCATTATTTAAATATTTTCCCATTTGATATTAAAAAATGGAAGTATAAAATAGCTTTAATTTTTAAATCATATTTTGTTTTATTCAAGCTTATAAAGAATCATCTGTAAACAATAAATTGGGATTCAAAAATATTAATATTACGTATGATTATCTCCATCAGCTTTATTATTTCCACAAAATTAATCTCTGTAAACATGTTGAAAAGTGTTTAAATTGTAGTTATCATAACATATTTTAAACAAAGGGCTGATGTGGATAGTAGTAGACTAGAGGAAATAATTGTAAAGTAGGGATACTAGTGCACAAATGACAGCTAATTAGTTTCAACAAAAAACTTAATCTATATTTTAAGGTTACAATTTAGATTACACTCAATACAAGACAATTTGGATTGAAAATGGCTTGAGCTACAGGCTGAATTTGTTGACCATTATCGACAATATTAAATCTTACTTTTCGTTCCACTTATAATTTAATATTAACTTGTATTTATGTTGCTTACATGAACATATTTCAGCTGCAATTAATTGGAATATTGGGACATGTGGTACAATCAAAATGTTTTATAAATTAATGTAATGTTACAACTTACCATCGTCAGTATTCTTTTGTTGTATTGTAAAACAAGTTATGAAAGTTACATCTTCCGTTGTCATGGAACACTTAACAAAAACATGTTCACAAACATCTAAATAAATTATTCACGAAAACACATTTAATAAAACCAAGTCCAGTGGTCCCACTGTCTCTCGCTGAACTATTGCTTATCAATGTGAAGTATGGAAACTGGTTTGTCATCAGAAAAGGTAGTATGTTAAGGTCTATAGTCTAAGATAAGGTATGTTTCTGTTATTATAGTATCATATAATGCGTTTGATTCATTAAGCTATTTCTCGTTAAGTATTATATGCGGATTAGTTTTGAACATTATATATATATTTCGCATTGCTCCAGTGCATTCATAAATTGTCCTTTTTTGCAATGATGTAGTATTTTTAAGGTATCATCGATTGTTGTGTAGTTATGGTTATTTAAAATAAGGAGATTGGTGTACTTCGATTCAATTTTTCGCTTACGTAGCATTTGTTTGAGTGTTGGGGTGTTTTT
The DNA here is from genome assembly GCA_018207615.1 of Philaenus spumarius. Lineage (NCBI taxonomy): Eukaryota > Metazoa > Arthropoda > Insecta > Hemiptera > Aphrophoridae > Philaenus > Philaenus spumarius. Next base: position 416,974 of record JAGFPH010000464.1, read on the forward strand.
TTTCCCTAAACCTTTGGATCTACCTGTTTGTCTAATGTATTTTACTGGGCAATCGACACACGATACTTCGTAAACCCTTGTGTTGTCAAATTTGTCATCTTTAGCTTGTGTTTATGGTGCTCTGTAAGTTGTTCTTGGTTTTGAAAGCGATCGTGTACCCTTGTTTGAGGGAATTTGCCTATATGTATGCTAAATCTTAGTGATATTGTAAAACAATGGGTCGTATTCATAAAAAAGAGGTTAATTATACTTGCATAATTTGAAGGAAATCCTTCCACTTGTATGTATAATAAATTGAAGTAAACCCTTTTATATTTCGAGTATAAGGTAATCATTCAAAGTTGATTCACTTACTTCATATTGAAGTAAATGGAAATTCATAATGTGTACCTTTTACTTCAAATATAAAGCATATCATTAAAAAATTCTGAGGTTGGTCAGTAGCAGACTCACCTCTGTAGTGAAAGGTTGTTTCCGCGATTTTCAGCGCGATGGCAGATATTGTGGTTGTGAGGGATGTGAAACATAATAAGCCCCGCTTACCTACACTTGTTCGAGATTTTAAAGTGTTATACCGTTTTGAAGAAAAAAATCTACAATGGCTTACGGACATTATTTAGGTAAAAGCCAAGAAACTCATTGGGGAGGTTCATTGTTCTCTGTTGTCCTCTTCATAGAATGAAGATGTGCTTATGTTATCTCAGTTATCCTGGTTTCAAAAAGGTATCGGCCAAGGACTTGGTGTTAGTCAAGCTAAGATAAATCGGACTGTCAATGTAGTAGTTGACAGTACAATTGCTCATGCAAATGAATGGAGAAAGTTTCCAACTACCAACACTGAAATAACAGAGGCAAAACAGTTATGGCAAACTAAATATAAGTTTCCGGCAGCTATTGGTGCTGTTGATGGTACCCACGTAGGGATACTAAAACCAAAACTCCATGGAGATGAATACATTTTAGTCGAAAAGGTAAACCACTAAATGTTCAAGCCACTTGTGATGCCAGAGAAATGTTCACTAGTGAAGACGTTAGTTGGCCTGGACCCGTGCACAACTCCAGGATATGGACAAATTCACAAGTGGCATTACAAATAAGAAATAAAGGCAATGATGTGCTACTTTTTGATGACGGATATGGGGTAGAACCATGCCTCATGACTCCATTTAGAAACCCTACTCCTGGTGCAGAGGTAAATTATAACAAGCTTTTAAAAAAAGAAAGCGTAATAATAGAGAATGATGTGTTGGCCAACTGAAGCACCGGTTTCCTATCTTCCAATAGGTTTGTCGCGTGAAATTGGAAAAATGTACAAAAAATAATCATTACCTGTGTTGTGCTCCATAACGTTGCAAAAACTTTGGGCGATCCTGATTTCGAACTAGCTGAAGAAGTATCAGAAGAAGATGAAGAAAACCATGACGTTAATAATAATGACGAACTAGTTCTTCGCCGCCAAGGACAACAAATTCAAAGAAACTTGATTATAATAATAAAATGATAATTCAGTTTACAAGTTTGTAAAATAATATTGTTTTAAAATGTCTTGTTAAAGCAATTACACATTTACTAAATTACAAAATGAACAAGTTTTTGATATAAAATTATGTTTGTCTAACATAAATGTTTTTCGAACTCAAAAAACACATTTTTTATAAGTTGAAGTTAAGGGAGTAGGGACATCAGGTTAAGACATGTTAGAATTCGTTCTAGCATGTTGCTCAGGGCTCAGACGAGCTAACCTTTTACTTGTGCTTAGAGGATATCCTCGCAAGTATAAGGTAATCATTATGAATATGGGAAAAAGGGAATGCTTATACCTTATGTTTGGGAGGATATCCTTCGTTTTTATGAATACAACCCATTATGTTTGTTTTCTGATTTAGTGCTGGGATTTCCAGATTTGTTCTCTTGTTTATTAATAGTCCAGTAAAAATAGGCCAAAAGCTGGTAACCCGGTGCAGGTTAACCGATTTTTATAATTTTTTTTTATTTGTTTGTCTCGGCACGTAGATTAAAGTTAAAAGTTTTTTTTGTGTTCTTAATTTTTTTTGGAAATGTACCGGAAAAATCCAAAATGTTCCAAAAAAATTTTAAATCTAATATCTCAACTTCTATAATGAATTTTTGGGTTAAACTGAAAATTTGTGGGTTGGGGGTGGCACTGCACGAATATATGTAAAATAAGAAAATTCAACATGGCGGTTAAAATGGCTGCCATTTTCTTTAAAAATACAACTGTTTTTGAGGTTGACAAAAATACTTCTTATGTAAGTTCATTTTTATTTAATCTATAGTCTCTAATCACGAATATGAGATCAAACTAAAAAAAAAACAATCAAGCTTGCCCGTAATGGCCACCATAAAAGTGACCAATCATATGTTTTTTAGTGATTTCTACGTGTATTCCAGTAAAAATATAAAAAAATAGCGCGCTTCTCTGTGGCTCTACGGTTTTTCTCCCCGTCAGAAGCTGGGTCACCAGACAGTATACGGGATTCAGTAAGGGCATGCATTTGAATAGTGACCATCAGATGAGACACTATATAGCAGCTTTCCACCATTTAAAGTTTAGTACATTTTTTTAGCTGTGCCAGCTTATTTACTCTGCTTATTTTATTATTTTAAATATCATTTATATTTTTACAAATTTAAAACAATAATTAATTTGTAATCATTTAAAAAATATCAGTAGAACATTTTGACACCGAGTCATTTATTGAAATAATTTGCAATCAACCTTGTTTACGTACCGTAATAAGTGATGCATATTTGAATAAAACTTTAGAAAAAATATGCTGGAATTAAGTCTTCTGTACCATGTACTGTTTATGTATATTTTAAATTGCACACAAATTGAATAATTAGTTTTAGAGAAAATTGGTTTTTATTGAATACAATTTCGTTAATACTAGCGTATAGCCTATAAGAATGAAAATACATTTTCTATAAACATAATCATCCAATTTGTATGAAATTTTAAATATACATTAACAATGTATGTATAAATATAATATACAAAAATTATACATGTACGATCATTTTAAACTAAATAGGCCAGCAACTGTATGAACACATAATAAATTATCAATGAATATGTATTTATTAAAAATTGTTTTAGTTTCTTTTAATAAAAATAATCATCTGATTCGTTTGAAATTTCTAACATATATAAATAATATAGATATAAATATAATAAAAACAAATTAAAACTCTACAACAATATTTAAGCACATAGGCCATACATTTTATAATTCTACTCCTCTTTTTTTATGGTCAAACATTTTAAAACATGTAAACTTGAAACTCGGCCTAAAATAATGTTTTTTAAAATCTTTTTAGCGAGTTTGAAAATGATATATGAAATTATAACGATAAACAGATAACATTTTTTTTATATTGTCGGCAAACAAAATGTACATTAACAACTAAAATAGCTCAGTTTATGTCAATTTTCAAGATAGGCTTACTAGCTTGGAATTCCTTTCTCAAGATATGAAATAGTTATACCGGGCTGCACTAAGTCAACGATTTTAACTTTAAACTCGGTATAAAAATTAAAATTATGTTTGTAACTTATATGTAGAGTTTGAATACGATACCTTGTAAATTAATGAATGTACGTGTTCTTCACAGAAATCATCATGTCCATTCATACGTTTAATAGATCTAACTTGAACAATTTGTTAGAATTGTTTTATATATAGGCTAAAAATTTTACCATATCTAATTAAAACGTGGTAGGCCTATATGGCAAGTGAAAATAGTATTTTTAACTTTCATACCAACACTTAAGTTGGTAACTTAAAAATTGGATGAGCTAGAGCCATCAGACTTATCAACGACCCTCACGATGTTTTGCTTACCGAACGCTACAGCGCATTTCAATCTGTTCCAGTTTCGAAAATTTTTTGAATATCAACATCAAATTTGTTTTACAAGTTAAATACACTAGAATAAATATTCTCAGTAAGTATGAACTATTTTTTCTATGTACTTTTTAAAAGGGAGATGTACTTTTTGACCTATCTCGTTTTAACTCCAACATCTTTGGATTCAGCCACTCTATTTTCAACATTTTTGAACATATCATTATAAAAATCTGTACAAAAGTTAAAAACATAACTGTTTTATACTTTACCTATTTTAAAAACGATATTTGAAAAATTTACTAATCTGCAGCCGCTCAACTTGAGCGTTTTGACGAAAAAGGTAAGTGACTTGTGTTTTTAAAAGTAAATAATAAAAAAGGTTTATACTCCTTGATCTTGTTTGAAACTATATGTTTAACTTGTAAAAAAAGTTATAAGGCTGATATTTAGAAAATTTTCTAAACTGGAGTCGTTTAAAATGAGTTTTTGGATCCTGTACTCCTAAAATCGCGAAGCCCATTGATAAGTCAAGTGGTTCTAGATTGGGTCATTTTCAAGATAACAAGCCGAGACTCAGCATATAAGTTTAAGATATAAATATTTTAACTTCTATGTCAAGTTTGAATTTGATATATTAAAATTCAGCTCATTTATACCCGCTACACATATGAATGAGATTTCCACTTTCCGTGATTTCTGCCGTATTATTTTTTTAGCAATATTTATGATATAACTAAAAATATATTGTTGTTAATACTTTTTAACATTATTTATTTAAAAAATGTTTTCAGAAAAAAAAAAAATTTGTAAAATGCTTGTTAAAATAAGCACCTTTTTTTTACAAAAAACTGTTTTTATTGAATAAAAATTAAGGGGGGGAGCACAAAAATATTTTTAAAACTTTTTTCTACTCGTCGAGATGAACAAATTTTAAAAAAACGTCAAAATCGGTTAACCTGCACCGGGTTCCCACCCAAATGCCTATTTTTACTGTACTATAAATATTTTGTCTGCGATGGATGGTGAAAATTCATTATTAATGGCAATATATCTGATTGTATTAAATTCGTCTTGTTCATTTGGTATATTGAGGAGTCTATGCATAAAACTATTGTAGGCTGGCATTTTATGGGAAAATGGATGGTTGTTGTGAATAGGTTTCCTGTAGATTTTGAAAAATTATTTTACCATCTTAAAGGCTTAGAATTTTATAATATAATTTTATTAATGAACGTGTTTACTGATTGAAAATACTGACAATTTGCGCCTCAGTAAACATTAACTAAATCATTGGCTAAATGAGGTCTAAATATTTT
>JAGFPH010000464.1:442161-453470 GCA_018207615.1 Philaenus spumarius
CCCACAGGGCAAACAATATGGTAGTATTAGGTGACAGTCATGTGGCTCGTTTAGCACGATTTTATGAACAACGTAATCATATATTCAACAACGGTTTGTTAAATTTCCATGGGCTACCAGGGGCAACAACTTCCGTGATGAAGGCATACATTAAATCACATTATGGGTCTCTTTTTCCGGCAGATTATGTAATTGTTATTTTGGCTACCAACGATATTTTGCGGCATTGCAATGGTGATAGTTTGAGAAAAAATTACATATCCATATGATAGTCCGCTTTATTCGAAGAAGCAATCCTTTTGGAAAAATTATTTTATTTAAATTACCATTTTTCCCATTGATAGCTGACAAAAGTAAACAACTTAGGGACATACAGTTATTCAACTGTTTTGTGGCCACCCTTACCTGTAACGATATACAAGTTGTTGATATGGCCCCAGAACATCGGTGGCCTAAGGGTTTTTTCTTGAAAGATGGATTGCATTTCTCTCCCTTAGCCAACTCTCGAATTATTTCCCAAATTAAAAATATCACAGATTAAACCTACCATAATTCATGTTGTACTGTTCTTTGACAGATTATTACTAAATCGAGTTATGCCTTTTCTACATCCTCCCTTTTATATTTTCATAGTACTTAAACTCCCCCGAAATATTTATTTTTATGGGACTATGTCTGGCTTACCGCGATGAAGGTATGCCATTCCAGATTTGATTGATAATAACAAAGTCTTGTGAATATAATTTCAGTGCTACGCTTATAGGCTATTATTACATTTGAATATTACTGCATTCAGTAAACCATTTATGTGTGTTTTGTTGTTTCTAGTGTAGGTACCTAATTAATTGTTATTGCCAAAGACTTTTTTATTGTATTGCATTTGTGTTTGATTCATACTTTATAAATTAAGCATTTCCTTATTTTTATTTAATCCCCAAAAGTGTTTATTTTGGAACCTTGTAATTTAATCATTAGCTCAACATTCTTAATTTAAAAGGCCAATCATGGCTACAACAGTAAATTGGGGGTCAGATGTACCAGCACCATTTCCATTTTTGTTAACCACTAACCCTCCTCATCGAAAATGGATTAATAAGTTAACGGCCACTCAAGCCAAGGAACTTTTAGTATACTGGGGAATAGAGCCAGCCGAGACACTTGAAGTGAACCGTGGTAGACTGCGCGAGGAACTAGATTCTTTTAGGGACTCAAAAGCCTCGGAAACAGACCCTACTGAGACTCTGGTTGAATCGCAATCAGTTCTGCAACCCTTACATCCACAAGTGGCACAAATGTTGGAAGTTTTAAATAGATCAATAGTTCCGCCACCACCTAGACCAGCTCTTTCTCTTCCTTCCTCGGCTTATAACCTTATACAGTCGGTTGACCGCCTTGATGGTCAGCCGACCGAGAGCACACTTTTGAATCTGCGCAAATTCTCGCGCGCTGCTCAGTTGCATCCTGGTTTTGATCGACTAATTTTATTAGAATTAATTCCTAAAGCGACGGGTCTATCATCTTGCGTACTAGAGCGAGTCATCGACAATGGTCAATCCGTCGACGAATTTAGGGACATACTGATCGATACGCTTTTCCCACCTCACGTAAAACATTTGGCGGTCGCCGAGTTGGTTTATCGAGCACAACGCCCATCCGAACCATTAGAGGATTTCATTTGTAGCGTGAGAGACATGTCTTCCCTTTTGCTTCCAGCTCTAAAGCAGGGGGAAAGGTTAGCAGCCATCCTCTCTGGCATGTCATCAGATGCAACATCCCGTCTGGCCACAGTCGAGCGTCCGACCACAATAAATGACTTATTGGCACTAGTTCCATACCTGGAGTGTGGTATGTCAAACAACCAGCGCAGCACCCAAATGCAACGGCCTCAAGGCCAAGCAAGGTTTTCCGCCCCTAACTACAGTCAACAAAACAGGTATAACGCCACACCAACAGGAAACCCCCAACCCCTAATGGCCTCTTATCGACCTCCACCACCAAATTACCATTCCACACCAAACCGGGGTCAATCAATGTATCCTCGAAGGGATACTCAGTGGTCCCGGCCTAGGCCCCAAAATTTGAACCAAAATCGTTTTCCTCATGGCCCATCAGGGCCTTTAAACTAAAACGGAGGGTTCACGGGGGCAGTGAGCCTTCTCATTTAATTAAGCAAGCCCAAACATACAGGCATCTTGACCAGACACCCAAACCCCAACCAATTGGCACTAAGGGCCCTATGAAGGTTGCAGTTGCTGCTGCAGATATTGTCACTGTTAGGGCCAAGATTGGCCGGCCAGATGTGACGTGTCTAATTGATACTGGTTCAACCTATTGCTTGATAACTCAGGTATTTTATGATTCTATCGCCAAGTTTCCCACAACAATTAGGCGAATTGAACCAGTACAGCTATCAGCTTGCACTGCAAATGGCCAAATCATATCATTCAGCACTAAAGTTTATCTACATATTAAATTGGGAACCCTTTCGTGGGATTTACCATTTTTAATAGCTTCAACCTTGCCCTACCCAGTTGTCCTTGGTTGCAATTTTTTGCGTAAAACACGTGCATGTATTGACTTCAAGAGTCATGAAATTCGATTTCCGTACGCGTCACCACAGCTTTGTTCAATAACCCCAGACCATATCGCAACTGAAACCCCACAACCCTTCCGCACAGGCAGCAATCTTTCATCCCGTGAGTTGGATAAAGTTGCTGATCTAATCGCCAAGTTCCCCAACACCGTCACTTGTAAACTTGGCAAAACAAATCTTATTAAATACACCATCAAAGTAAACTCCACCAAAATAGTTCGAGCTCGTCCATATCAGTACGCTCCGCCGAAGTTACAGGCTTTAAGGGAGCATATTGATGACCTCCTATCCAAAGGTGTTATAAGCCCCTCCACTTCCCCTTACGCCTGTCCCGCATTTCTCGTTCCAAAGAAAGGGGGCAAAACTCGAATGGTGGTCAACTATAAGGCTATCAATGAGATAGCCGATTTGGAGGCCACCCCAATCCCAACACTGGAATCTGCATTCCAGTACCTAGGTAAGGCAAAGTGGTTCACACTACTAGACCTTAACCAGGCATACCTCCAAATACCTCTAGATGAAGAATCCTTAAATACACGTCCTTTGTTGTGCCATTTGGCCAATATCATTTTAATTTCGTCCCTTTCGGATTAGCTAGCGGAGGATTGGTCCTCACAAGGCTAATCGAAAAAATATTCGGAGATATTAAGTATAAGTATGTTTTCACCTTTTTTGATGACTTGTGCGTATACTCCGACGGCTCATTTGACGACCACCTTGCCAAGGTGGAGACGGTCCTCAATCGTCTACAGTCCGCCGGACTTACCGTCAACCCTGAAAAATTAACCGTGGCCGCAAATAACATCCAGTTCCTTGGCCACGTGTTCAAAAATCAATCGGTATCCCTCCACCCAGATAGGGTACAGCCTATTGCCGATTACCCCACCCCTAAAAACCTCAAGCAGGTGGCTAGATTCTTAGGCTTGGCAGCCTTTTATTCCAAATTCATTAAAAATTTTGCTGATATTTCCCGACCACTTAATCATTTAAAACGCAAAGGCGTTAGATTCGAGTGGGGTCCTGATCAAGAGCTCGCCTTTAATTCCTTGAAGCGAGCTCTAATGAGCAACTTAATTCTACGGCTTCCCGATTTTTCAAAACCATTCATAGTTCACTCCGATGCTTCCGGGGTAGCTTTGGGAGTGTCTTTATCCCAGGACTATAATGGCGACCTACTTCCGGTGACCTTTGCATCCCGGCCCTTAAATAAACACGAGGTAAATTACAGCACTATGGAGCTTGAATGCCTCGGCGTTGTTTTTGCACTGACTAAATTTCAGCAGTACTTGGAGCATCGTGAATTCCAGCTGTATACGGACAATTCCGCACTGTCCTGGCTGCTGAATCACCCACGACAAGTAGGGAAACTTGCCCGGTGGATAGAGTTCATTAACTTGTTTAAATTCACCGTGCAACATATCAAGGGAACCGACAACATTGTTGCGGATTCCCTATCCCGCCTTTTCGAGCCATCGGCTCCAACGGCTGTCCCTTTCAATAACGTCCAACCAATAGCCCCAAGCCCCCCCTAATAACCATATTAACCCGCATTCCCGAGGTTTTTCGCATTCACCTCCACCAGAGGGAAGATCCGAATCTCCTCAAATTAATAAAAAGTCGCACCCCCCCCCCCCAACGCAATACTCCATAGTGGACCGGACCTTGATACATCTTGCCCCAGGCCAAAGATCACCAAGGGTGGTCTTACCCCAGAAGCTCCTGGATATGGTTTTCAAGTATTACCACGAGCTTCCTATTTCAGCCCACATGGGCATTGGTAAGACCTTTGCCCGTATTTCCCAATTCTTTTGGGCAGAAGACCTAAAGGGTCAAATTGCTCAAAGAGTAAAGTCCTGCGTGAAGTGCCAGAGGGCTAAACAGGCCCCAAACACTCGCGTAGGGTTACAAGCTTCTGAAATACCTACAGCCCCATTTCAGAAGCTTTATATCGACTATGTCGGTCCCCTACCTAGGTCCACTAATCGGAACGCATACATCCTAACCGTGGTGGATGCGTTCTCAAAATTCACCCTCTTATTCCCGACGAGGAACACGAAAGCACTTACTACAGTCAACATATTGACTAAAAGTGTTTTCTCTTATTTTGGCTTCCCTAAGTTCCTCGTCAGCGATAACGTCTCCTCCTTTAAGTCCGCCGCCATGGCACAGATGTGCCTAGAATTCGGCATCAAACATATTTTTACCACCCCCTATTACCCTAACCCATCCCATGCGGAGCGAGTAAATAAGAACCTCAAGGTCGCACTCCGCATCTTCCACGCCCAGAACCAAACTAAGTGGGACCAGGATATTCACTGGTTCCAATTAGCGTTCAACACGGCTTCCCACCTCAGTACTGGAACCTCCCCTGCCTCTTTGTTTCTACACCACCCCGTTGCCCTACCTATCGAGCTAGCTTGGAATATGGACCAGTTGGTTCCCCCTCCTCCACAGCTAGCTACAGACCAAATATGGTCTAAGGCTGTAGACAACCTCACCAAGGCGCACAGGGCCCGCCAGGTGGTCTACAATAGGAACCGGCAACCCAACCCATTTCACCCCGGAGATTGGGTTATGTTTAGGGAACATCACATTAGTGATGCACCTAAACGTATTAATTCTAAACTCCTCCCCCTCTGGTCAAGGCCTCTAATAATTGAGTGTTTCACCACCCCAGTAACGGTCAGGCTCATTGACCCACGAACTTCAAAATTTATACGTTCTGCCCATATCTCACAATTAAAGAGATTTTTTAACCCCCTCAACCAATTTTAAAACAAAAAAAAAAGGGAACCAAATAAATTTTTTTTGAACTAAATAATGTGTACCACTTTCAATTCATAAAATAATCACAAACCATTATAGAAACCAACCACAGCCGTACTTGGAACAACCACAGACTATAAGGGTTTAGTGATATTAGTTATAAGTTTTATTCTTCCTTCTTCTTCTCATCATTTCAGTCATAAACCACTTGCAATAACATACATCCCATTACATCTTAAACGTTTGCTGGGCCGAGGTAAGGCTAAGTTGGTTCTTCGAGTAGGAATCAGCTCTACCAAAAGGCACTTCAAGCGTTGAAGGTAAAGGGCTTTTCCAACATAACCTTATATTTTTTTTTATACCTAAGGATTGTATAGCCTCACCTATGGTTGCGCGGTTTGGAGGTGATTTCTGATGTGTTGAGCTCTTCTTTCGGCGAATTTAGACTATTATTTTCATTGTGTTCATTGTATCACCAAATTATTTTAAAATTTTACCTTTTTTTCTAAACATTTCAAATAATATCGAGCCATCCATCAGGGACACTTCTGGATTTAGCTAAGACCGTAGGCAAATCAGCTGTATGAGTGCAATACATCCAATTCCTTAACCATCACTCCTATCCAGTGCGCACGCACACATATAAATATATACCTTTTTTTAACCAACACCTTAAACCATCCACATCCGACAACTTAACACATTGTACACTTTCATGTCTATTCATCCTATCTACCACTCTGGTCTTTATAATGTTAAGGTATCTATTGTATTTAGAAATACTCATAACCTATACTTATATGGTAAATTTATAGTAATGTTAAGTGTGATATTCAGAAGTTCGACGTGAGTAATCCACCCCATAGGACGACACGTCGAAAACCACCAAATTTATAACCATATATTTCTGAAGTATGTCGTTTTAGGTGTTTACTAGTTAATTCTATACGCAAGCGTTGTAGCAAAATTAGCGCACCTATCCCTCTTCCCCAATAATATTCCCTTTGTGTATCATTGTTGTTTCCATGTTTTGTTGTACCAGTCCTGGAATTACACCAGGAGGGGAAGTTTGTTGTTGCATGTCATGAGTTTCTGCACTCAAAAGACTGCACATTAAATAATAAAAAAAAAAATTATTTTGTTGATTTATGCTTATTTTGTAAACATTGTTCAATCCCACGCTAGGATGAACATTATTAGCACACGACACTCCACCATTTATAATTCGTTTCACTTCCACCCTGCATCCGCGTTATAATATTTACCACCCACACCTAGTCCACAACCGTTCATATCTTACCTACACCAATATTTTAATTATAATTATCCGCGAATAAATTTTGAAATATTTCAGGTATTACTGTTTGCTGCGTTGATACAATAGTGGCACTGGTTGGTTATAGTCTCATAGTTTTAAGTAACACTTAATTATTTAATTTACTACTCATATTTTAATATAAGTTTCCTTTCCTTTAATTCATTAAGTTCCTCACCATCTTTTAAATAATTCCCATATAATCTGCAAGACCATACCTTATACCTCTTCCTCATATTTTCCAAATTACCACCACCAAATATCGTCAACTTCAAGTATTACCAAGCTGTTGCCACCATGCCAACTGTTTAGAGTGTGAGTCCATCGAACACTGTCAACGACAAGTATCAAAATCAAATTTTCTTGTGTTACAACAATATCAACTGTTTTGAATGTGGATCAGGCAGTTCAAAAGAGGTGTGCAGACCCAAGCAGCTACTATCTCAGCAACTTTTAAATATTGTGAGTGCCACATAATGTCATCACAGGGGACTGACTGCACTCAGATCCTCATGTATCAAGAGACCTTTGGCTTTAATCACAATTACTACAGAAATGCAGCTTCACAACGCCATTATATCAGCTACAGTATATCCATCTTTAATATTATGACCACACCACATAAACAGCCATTTGGTTTAAACTACATTAAGACCATTCAACTTCAGAACTTCAACTTCAATAAATATATAAAGACACCGAATACTCATAACTGTATCCTAAAATACTCATTTCATCCATCCTAAAATATCCTTCAGTTTTTCATTCATTCATCCTTCAGTTAAACTCCCACTAGTTTAAGATATTTTTTTTGTAAATCCCAAAAAGGATATTAAATTTGCAATGTACACACAAAAAAAAATAGTTTTAGTTCACCAACCACCTCCACTATCCATTACTCCACCAACCACTATTATCCACTAACCAATTCAAAAAATTACTCTTCCAACTTAAAATAATCCTTCAGAATTTTATTCCATTCCTAGCATCAGTTAAACTCCCTCCTACTAATTTAAGATATTTTTGTGTGAAAAAAAAAAAAAAACAAATAATTAGTTTTAGTTCACCAACCATCTCCACTATGATTCGGCTACTGTTTGCCAATCCGTTACCTTTTTTTTTCTTTTCACACAGGGGTCATCTACCTCACTGTAAATATTTACCAATATATACATTTATAATCCCTTTTTCCTACCTTCACAAGTAAACCCAACTATCCTCATTACCTAACCAACTTGATACCAACCGATATATTTCAATTACAAGTTGTCTTATTTTTGGGGGGGATATTGCCGGATTTTGGAACGTTTTTTATGTATGGTGTGGAAGTGAAAGCAGGTGTAGCATGCGAATGCCACCTCCAAAATTAATAGTCTTCTGAGTCCCTAGTGTTCTGGCCGCGGGTAGGGTTTCGTTCAATGGTTTTGCTGTCATCCAGAGTCAGTGCCCGATTGGTCCGACTACTGTTTAATACCAGGTATCCTTGCTTATCCTCCCTGCATCCTCAGCTCCTGCGTTTTTCGGGGTAGCAAGGTTTTTGGTCGCCAGGGGGGGTGACTGTGACGCGCTCAGGTTCCGGATTAGGATTTTAGGAAAGAACCAGAGCCTGTCACAAGTTATCTAGGTCTATCTTATCTATGACCAACGATCGAGTAGGCACTGCAGGCAGAATCCGTTAGCGTCGTTTGCTGTGTTACATCACATTCTCTCCACCGTCGTGCAGCCATCTACAGACCATTATAGAGAGACCAACGTTCAATTAATTAATTAATAATGTGTTGTACAATTGTGTGATGGCCGGCTAAGTAAATTAGCGAGGGGCTACCGTATCGCGGGGGCCGATTAGACATGTAATAGTCGCGGCGTCTGTTAAACCTATTTTGGGGAGTTATAGCCTATTTGGGCTGGCAATGATCTAGTTACTTAATTAAGTGTTTGTGTCTAGTGCTTTACTGTTTAATAATTATTGTTCAGCAATTTAAGTGTAAGTCAAAGCTGGCTACCCGTGTTTGTGGTTGTTACAAGTGTATAAGCTCACATTGTAATTAGGCTGTGGGTAGTTAACATGCCCTGTAACGTAACCCGGCGAATAGCGAAAGCCTATTACGGGGCGGGGTGAATTAAATAAAGGCCCCAGTACGCCTTGCAGGGTTAACAATAATTACCGGTACTCTAAGTTTAAATCTTATTATTTTTTTTATATTATATATTTATTTATTTATTTATATCCCATCATTCTGAAAATGTTTGTTTTAATGTATTTTGTTAGTAAAGGTGTTTGTTGGAATATTCAAGTAACGCTGCAGACAATATTACTTCAGAATCTTAGTAACATTTCATAAAGTAATCTCGTCTGCAATGTAACATTAAATAAATAAATATCTTGCTAAAACGGTCTGCTAGTAACTTGACCGCAACGCAACAACATATTACCAAATTAATAGCTTCAGTAATTTCGTCTGCAACGTTATATCAAATAACACGTGAGAGTTAAGGCGAGCCGTGCTTGAACGGCGCGTCATGTCACCTCTGTGACGTCACATAGGAGGGGGCGAGAGGAAGGTTGGGACAGTCGGCGAGCGTCAGCATCAAACGAGTGGGCCAGCCCTTGTATTCTATAGCCCTGGAGATTGTGTGTGTTTTTTTTCCAATAATCACTTTATTTTTTATCATAAAAATAATGTAAAATATTTATTGGGTTAGGATGCAGGTAAACATATGATGCAGATACGTAGTAGGACAGAGGACCACTAATTTTTGTTTTTATTTATTTAATACTAGCAGGTACCTGCATGTTTGCTCGCAGATGTGATTAAAAGGACTATTGGGTAAATACTGTGCCTTACCATTACAAGCAATTAAACACAATTATTTTAGATCCGAGTTCCATTTTCCAAAAACGTACTAATCCCTTTTAGGCCTAAGTAAATTAGCTATGCACCAATAAGCGCTAACAATTTAGTTTGTTACTCCTGAACGAACATTACAAATTACAAATACGATCTTGTCCAAAGTGTTTAAGCTTTAGATCCAAATCAGTTGTTTTATTTATAATGGTTCTTGTGTTAGGTCCGTTCGCAAAACCTCTAATTTTCTGGTTTACTGGAGCAGACCCTAAAACCATTTCTAAAATATTAAGGTTTTTGTAAAAATTACATACAGACGGACAGACACAGAAAACCGATCAAAATAGGACACATGTTATATTGTATTATTTGCTTGTTTTTAGCTAACAAAGTTTCGGACAGTCAAAGCTGGACACTCTGTATAACAGCTGTTTAACCTCAGCAGTTCTACATAAACCCTATCATAAATTATAATTTAAGGTTATGTTGCTACAACTTCGCACAAATCGAATTCTCAAAATATTTGAGCGTGACCATCTATTGTTTATTATATTTTGCATACGTATGAATTTCGTACAAACAGGTAATGGTTTATTTATCGAAGGTCAACATTAGTTTGTATTTTCGGTTAAACCAGAAATGTATAATATGTTTCAATGATAGATTTTTCTGTTTTGTAAAAATGGTACTCCTGAGGCTTCCACTTTATTTTTTGTACTTAAGTGTATCACAAGTAGCCTAACACCTAGGCGTCTGTAGTACGTACGCTTCTATCGACGATACATTTGTGGGCTGTAGATTTAGTACTTGTGTAAGATCGTTACACCATTTTTTAAATTAAATGTTTCGAAATTTTTTAAAAATATTACCTGCCTGAAATCACAGACTATAGAATTTATAGTCTGTGCTGAAATACATCATAGAAGTTTATTTCTCTAAGATAGATTTAAATGTTGCGCAATTCTTTCCTTACCAATAGGACATACGGATTACCTCATTTGTGATATTGAAGTGGCATCCTGTACATTAAAATTTATTTTGAATGATAGTAAAGTTATAGTCTGAATTCAAAATACTATGAACAAGGAGCTATCTATAAAAACAGTTAAAGTTTTGGATAAACCCGTGATCCATGGGTTAAATTTAAGAGGTATCGCAAAAATGTTGCCAGAAACCAACTCAACTAAAGACGAATGAGCTTTGCAGTTCTACAAGTAAACTTTTAGGGCAACTTTGGTGTGGTATAGTGACTATACAAATTTGTAGCATTCTTAAAAGCCCTGGGTTTTTATTTTAGATTTACTAACTAAAAAAATTGTTCTTCGATTGGGGCTCGCATTAGAACACAGAAAAATTGAAATTCTTTGCTTCTTTTAAAATCGTTAGCTGCATATTATCTTCACCAGCTAATTTCTATGGCGTCAATCAAAATACCAAAGTAGGCCCAATTCATCAGCGTTGTTATAAGCTGATAGTTCATTATAATCGAACATTTTACCAAACTCGAACTTTTTGATTGTTGTTTGAGTCTTTTTGTCGAGTTCTTGTTAGCTGATTGTGCATTACGCCAAGCCTGTGAATGCCTTTACAATATTTAAAATTCTGAGCCAGGCTTCCGAAAAATTACATTCAAATTTTCTCTAAACAATTTAGTCTTTTCTATAATCAGAGACCCCGTTATGGCTTTCCTTCGGCATGTTTTTAACTGAACCA
Source organism: Philaenus spumarius (assembly GCA_018207615.1). Lineage (NCBI taxonomy): Eukaryota > Metazoa > Arthropoda > Insecta > Hemiptera > Aphrophoridae > Philaenus > Philaenus spumarius. Next base: position 453,395 of record JAGFPH010000464.1, read on the forward strand.
TTATACAGTACGATATATAGTTGTTCCAAAATACATTTTCTGCTGTCACAGACTGAGAAGCAAATCGAACAAGTTC
>JAGFPH010000464.1:461978-487789 GCA_018207615.1 Philaenus spumarius
TAGAACATTGTTGAATATTGTAGAACATTTTAGCACATTGTAGAACACTTTAGAACATTTTTCTTGAAACATTTTTAAAGCTTCTAGTACATTCAGGAACATATTGGCTAGTCTCGGCCACTTCGACACTCGATTTCCAGCTACGTCACCGACTTCCCGTAAGAAGTCCATTGGTCCATTGACACCCCTATTTCCGAACCCAGCCCCTGAAGTTCCAAACCGAAACCTTCTTAACGGGTGGGGTTGGAGGGCTATCGTACTATACAACCCCCATGGGGCTGTGGTGGTAGGTTGCGCAGTTATAGCGGCATGAGTGGACAAATCACGCTTACATTTGTTATATATATATATATATATATATATTGATTTAATTCTGTTCAAAATCGTCTACAGAAATGTTACAAAGGTGTTTATTTTGAAAAAAAAATAATAAAAATACAAGAAACTTTCAGGTTGTTTTGGTAAAAGGTTACGTAAAAGATATGCCTACCAAATTTTAACTCAATATCTTATTTTACTTCAAAAGATATTCGGGTTTTTGTAAATAAACAAAATGTCGGTTAAATGGGTTACGAAAGGTTTTCGGACTTAAGTTTATTCAATGCATTGTTTTATTTTTCTTAAGGAACGATTGTCTTATTTTCTGCAAAGCGTTTCCAAACAGTTCCTGGACATCCTGTATTTAGCCTAATCCAAACGTTCAGAACACCAGTAAGAATGAGTGGCATCAATAATTAGTTTAAATGGTTAAATAATTAATTTAGTTTTAATTTGATAATTTTGTATTTCAGATTTGTTAACTTCTTTAACTCAACCTATGGATGGGTCATCACGGAGATGGTCGTTATCTGGCAGCTTCTCATCTGTTTCATCGTGTTTCAGACATTTCAGGTACAGTATTGCTTAAATAAGGTGAAATAAATATGTACTCTATTATTTTATACTAAAGCTAAAGCCCGATATAAAAGTGAAGTTCTTAGGTACTGTACTTCATCGTGTCTTCTCTTTGCAAAAGATGGCTAAGAATTAGCGATGGGCCATTTGAGGATTTAGCGGAAGAATCGAAAGAATCATAACGTACTTTATAATAACTAATTGAATATTATTGTATTAATAGAAAATTATGTTCATAATTGATTTAAAAAACTATAACTGCGTTAATGTCCCAGGACTTTGGGTTCACCAGCCCTTCAACTTTGAAATTATCAGCTTTCATTTCTTGTGCGCATACTAAGTTGTATTACCTGTTGCAGTGCCTTCAATAACAACATGTTGATGCTGGTGACTACCTTGTCTCAACCGATTATGATAATTTCAGCCGGTGACGCGTTGTCCACTAAGGTATTTAGTATACTTACTTTAATTTTGTAAATCAAAAGCTTCCGCGTCTTAATATCAAGAAGCTAGAACGTAAATTCGTACTTTATTATGAAGACAGCATGCCAAATTTTGGACTGACTATCCAACAAGTCACAATGACCAACTTAACATTGTTGGATGGGGGGACAGTACAAGGAGGCACTATCTTCCAAAACTCCGCGACATATACTGTAAAAATGGGGTTAATCCTCAAACAACTTATGGGTTTTTTCCAAAATCTTATGCGCAGTATCTTTTGGAAATAAAGTGCTAAATGTTTTAATATACCCTTTGTTAAAAATCGTATACGTTTACAATATCTTAAGAAACTAAAAATCATTTTTTTATGTTAAAACCACAAAAAAACTGTTAAGAGTAATTTATGCAGGCACATTGCTCCAAAGTTATGTAACAAACTGACGGAATATCTCAAATTAATTGTACTCAAAATATATAAATAACTAGCAGGTAGGGGGGCCTACCCGTGGCTTCGCCCACGGGTCCAAAGATCCGCTGCATAGTGAGTTTAGTCCAAATCAGTCTTTGTTTCATGATCCAAAGCGCAACCAGTCCACCTTCTATTATTGTTTTGCCTTTTGCTTAATTTTTATCTTAGAAGTGGACTGTATAATTGAAAGACGAATTATCGTAATAATATGAATTGCAGGAACTTACCAAGTTGTATTTCTTTGGAAGTGTAGATGTAGTCTTACCTCCTGCGCACAGGGAACGTGAATTCTTGAGGTTACGAAGCTGTCGTAACGTCGTTTTACTAATGAACTTTAGAGTCGTAAAAATATAATTGTTGAATATATTGGGAACTGCTTGGCTCGTTAAGAAGCATAGTTAAAAAAGATTGAATAGTTGCCGTTCGAATGTTAAAGAACATAAGAACAAGATGTTAGATGTAGATCGCCAAACGACCAGTCTTGACATTGTAGTTGTACGAATACGATATGAAAAGTCGATCGATCACCGAACAGTCTTGACATATACGATGCAATACGCATAGCTTACATCTGATCGTAGATATTGATATCGATCGATTAATCGATAATGCGGCGATATGATACTAAACAATTGTCAGTGGGTGTAATTGCCCTATTTTGACCTTAAATGGAAGTAATTGAAATTCAAATGTTTTTTTAAAAATATAACTTTAATGATAATATCTACCAAATTTCATAGATCATCTACTAATACTCTAAAGATATAAATAGTAATTATTTTTTAATATATAGGGGTAGAACCCCATTTTTACAGCAAGTAACTTAGCCTCGGGTTAAAAAAAATGCGTTTGGTTTATTTTTACATAGTACCAATTAAGAAATAAGTGTAATATATTGTAGCTCTCGAGCTTAAAGTAAAATACAAAAATTAAAATGTATTGTTTTACAAATTTTTTTCACTTTTCATCCCTTAGACGCAAGTAATTGAAATGCTAGTGCAATACTGTTCCTATTTACTTCTTATGAAACAATAGGGTAAACAACAGCTCTTTAGCTCATGGGAAGTATAATACTGTAATGTATAAAAATGGTTGCTCTCTCGTTTACTGGAGCAGACCCTTAACTTTAGAGTCGTAAAAATATAATTGTTGAATATATTGAGCACTGCTTGATTCGTTAAGAAGCATAGTAAAAAAAGATTGAATAGTTGCCGTTCGAATGTTAAAGAACATAAGAACAAGATGTTAGATGTAGATAGCTCACAGAACACTCTTGAAATTGTAGTTGTACGAATACAAATTGAAAAGTCGATCGCTTACCGTACAGTCTTGACATGTACGATGCAATGCGCATAGCTTAGATCTGATCTTAGATATTGATATCGATAATGCGGTGATATGATACTAAACATACCGGCCTGCAAAAACACTTGTGTTTTTGTAAATTAAGAAGAAAACTAGAGTTGAACGATTATCTATTACTGGCTTGTAACATAACAAAAAACCTTGAATTGGCAAAATAAAGTAAAATTGACCTTCAATTGAATAATAAAATAAAATTGACCTTGAACGTAAATAATAAAATAAACTGTTAATTACTAACCCATCCTAGAGTAGTTGAAAATTGACACATTAGGTTCTTTACTAATATGGCAATTAGACAATTAAAAGAAAACAATTATTCACCATAACACCGTAGTTATAGCGAAGCCTGGCACCACCCCGTAATAGGTGACAGGAAAAACGGTTGAAAGCAGTAAGTCCCTACAGGGCAGAAAGTAGGGTGGGCTAGAACAACATATTAAAATTGTGGTAGCATAGTTTGGCGACGGGTCTTGTCAATACCCCTTGAGTGGTCCGTACATGTGTAACGTGTACAATACCGTCAAGTCCGGGTAAAACCTCCTCTATTCTACCCAAAGGCTATTTAAGATAAGGTAAATTATTGTCTGAAAGTAGAACCAATTCACCAATCTGTACATTTCCAGGATCTGACGTCCACTTAGTTCGTTGTTGCAAGGTGTTCAAATAGTCCTTGGCTCCAGCGTTGCCAGGAACTAAACGCCAATTGTTGTATAAGACGCCATCGAGATCGGAGAGACAAATGGTTTGAAGGGATGTCTATGCCTGGGTAGGAAGTCAAAGCATCGCCTGTTAGAAAATGGCCTGCAGTGAGAATATCAGTTTCGCCAGGATCATCAGACAATGGGCACAGAGAACGATAGTTCAAAATAGCTTCAATTTGGATTAGCAGAGTGGTCAGTTCTTCAAAAGTCAAAACCTGTTGACCAATAACTCGCTTGATATGATATTTTGTTGACTTAATTCCCGCCTCCCAGAGTCCGCCAAAGTGAGGGGCAGAAGGTGGGTTAAAATGCCATTGGATTCCATTACCAGATAATGCATCTATTAGTTGAAGTTGTGACGAAGATTTTGACAAATGTTTCAGTAACTCGCTAAAATGTTTTTTAGCACCTACAAAGTTAGTTCCCCAGTCAGAATAAACATGAGCACTATTGCCCCCGTCGGGCAATGAAACGGTTGAATGCAGAAAGAAACGCATCTGTAGACAGAGCGGAAACCAATTCTATATATCAATTAAAGTGTAATTATAAATTACCTTAATTTACTCCGTCTTGTGACTTCTGTTGTATTGTAATCAATATGCGTTTAGGAGCCGAAACTCCATCCTCAGTTATTATCTCCTTAGAGGTCATCAAAACATTAAAAACATTAAAACATTCACGTTAAAAACACATAAAACACTATTCGATTGACTATTTAATTGTCAATTAAACACTATTTAATTGATATACAATTAGTGACTTGGACACCAACAAAATGAAAACAATAATTCTAAATGTACGGCTTTAGTGGAAAAGCAGAAAAAAGGACATATGTAAACCTTGAGTTGTTGTGGTTTGCTGAGATGATCTGATTTAAACAGAAGAGGCCCACCGAAGTCAATACCTGTGTGTAGGAATGGTCTTGACGGTCTAACTCGTGGAGCCATATAGCCCAGTCAATAAAAGGTTTGTGTCGGAACTAATTAGTGAAAAGCTGTTTTTTTCATGGATGTTAGTTAATTATGTAAGGAACATTTTCTGAAAAGCCCCCGCCCCACCCCTCTTGCTTCCCCTCCTACCCCCCATTAAAATTCACTTTTGAAAGACTTCTTTATATTGTCAATATCTAAGAGATTAACAGCGATAGAGTCTTATTTATTTCGTTATTGTATTCTTTATAATATTATCTATCAAAAATGTTCATATCGTTTAATCTATAAAATAATTATTTTCTATTAATAATTATTAATTAATAATATTAACTTTTCTAATTCAATAATTGCATGTTTAGCTATTTTTTATTAATATGAGACAAGTTATAAAAATTTTCTCAAATAAAACTTGTCGGGAATTTTTTAACCTTAATATTGATATAAGTTTTTTAAATGTTAAGTGCAGCCAGTTGACATAATAGGCCTGATAAAGGGAGACGGCGCAGGGCACACGAGTCCTCGCGGGCCGGATCAGCGCGTTGCATATCAGCGGTCAACCTGCAGCAACGGCCTATTGTTTGGACTTTTATTTGTATAGCTGGTCTAATTATGGGTATTAAGATGGTAAACATTTATAAAATTTTTGACGTGATAACTTCTATTGGCCCGTTGGACACTTTCACTTGACTATGTTTCTGAAATCTCGCGTCACGCAAACTTTTTGCGTAGACACAAGTCAGAGCGTGAAGAGGGAATAGGCGAAACGTAGTATATATAGACAAGTAAGCGCGTGGAGAGGCAATAGACGATAAATAGTATAAAATAATACGTAATTATTATAATATTGCTAAATAAATACTGCTTACATTATAATGATCACTATTTTTCGCATACGTATTATAATTATAATATTATTACTTTACAAAAAGTCAAAAGAAGCTCAAACACAAGAGTCGGTGTTTCTATATGTCAATATGCTTCCAAAGAAGGACTGAAAACAAACGGGGAAGATTTTATCTTAACAGAAAAAGCACACGAACCTCAATGAAGCTCGTTACTTCATGTTCACAAAACTCGCAAAAAAAGCTGCTCATCAGCATTTGTTCAGGGTTTATTTGCAAGTGCAGACATGGCTTGGTAACAGATTGGATACTACAGATTGGGGTTGAAAGATGGAAAAGATGAAATAAACTGAAGGTAAACTTTAACACCAACACTAAGTTCTAAGGCTTTTGCGCTTGATGACCTTCTGCACCTCGTGTCTTGCAGCTGTAAGACATCTCGTCTTAAATATTGTGGGTGTGGGAAAGTAGAACTTAATTGTTCAGCCATGATAACTTAAGTAGAACTGTAATGAACTTTCCTGTAATAAAAACTGAAACACTCTACTTTTATGTGCCAGTATTGTATATATCCCAGACAATTTTAAGATATTGTAAATAGCAATTTGAGTGGTTGGTGGGTGGTCCGTGGTGGTATTTTGACAGTAAACAAAACATGTTCTCCTGCTTGACACCTGCCTGTGCCGGTTTTAGCCAGTACGGGACACGGCGGTGGATAATGGAACGGCCCTAATAACTTAGGGTTAGGAATAATCCCCCGAACCTAAACTGGCTCTCCTAATATAAAGAACATTAACAATTTTATAAACAAAATTTAAGCCTTTCACTAATTATGTCCAACAAAGGCATATTTTTCCCTTTTATTGACTTGGCTAAAAGAAATCATATTGTGCGTTTATCAATGCAATAACAAATACCGGAAAATGAATAAAAAAATGAAAAAAAATGTTTACGTCAATTTTACAATCGTAATACCCATAATTAGACCAGCTATCAAATAAAAGTCCAAACAATAGGCCTTTGCTGCAGATTGACCGCTGATATGTCAACGCGCTGATCCGGCCCGCTAGGACTCGTGCCCCCCACGCCGACTTCCTTTATTAGGCCGATTATATCAACTATCTGCACTTAACATTTATAAAACTTATATGATTTTAAAGATTGAAAAATACCCTAAAAGTTTTATTTGAGCAATTTTCTTATAACTTGTCTCATATTAATAAAACATAGCTAAACATGTAATTATTGTAATAAAAAAGTTAAAATTTTAACATTACATTTAAAAATACACGGTAAATAATTATTTTATAGCTTAAACGCTATGAAAATTTTTGATAGATAATATTATAAGCATTATAATACGAAATAAATATGACTCTATCGCTGTTTATCTCTTAGATATTGACAAAATAAAGAAATCTTTCAAAAGTGAATTTTAATGGGGAGTGGAGGGGAAGCAAGAGGGGGAGGGGCGTGGACTTTTGTGTAAATACTCCTCTTATGTCATAGTAACATCTGACAAAATTTCAGCTATTCACTAATTACTTCCAACAAAGGCCTATTTTTTCCCTTCATTGACTGAGCTAATAGGTAGTTGCATCAGGCTGGGGTTAAAGCTAGCAGACCTAATACATCGATGTATAACCTGTCGAGCTGCTATTATCCAAAACGTTTGAGAAAGGATAGCAAGTAAATTTCTAGGGCCAATAAGTAAGTGTTTAACATGATAGTGGTCGATAATTAGGTTTATTAAGTGGTGGTCTTTTGGTAGCAGAATCGGAAATTTCTATCTATTGCTTCAGGAACTGAAGTATAATTTCCCTGTGTAGGCCAATTCGAAGAATCAGTTAGTAGCCAACTGGGGCCTGGGGGTGATTCACCAACTGTCTAGGTAGAACACCTCGTGACGCAACATCGGCAGGGTTTGAAATACCTGGAGTGTAAAACCAGGATGACGGTTTGATAACTAGAGTAATTTCTGTAACCCTATTTGCTACGAAAGTTTTAAGCAGGTGTGGAGATGTGTGAAGCCAACTTAGCACTACTGTAGAGTCGGTCCATGCAAAGACTGGAACTTCCATGTTCATCGATTGAGTGAACTGTTGTTGCGTGAATTGGATTAATCGAGTTAAAATTAGAGCCCCACACAATTCAAGTCGTGGAATAGAAATAGTTTTTGTAGACGCCACCTTGGATTTGGCTAGAATAAGGTAACTAGATCATTGTGTAGGTGTAGTTTGGACTCTAAGATAGACTACAGCACCATAACCCTGTAAGGATGCATCACTAAAACCATGAATTTCTATAGTGTGACCGTAAGATGGTACATAACGAGGAATCTTTATAGTTTCGAGAATTGCTAACTCTTGATAAAGGGTAAGCCAAATGCGTTGCAAATCCGATGGAATATTGTCATCCCAATTCACCTTGATACTCCAGAGAGTTTGTAATATTGATTTTGCACAAATCACTATTGGAGCTATCCAGCCCATAGGATCATAAATCCTAGCAAAATGGGAAAGGATTCCACGTTTAGTTGGAGTGAAAGGTTGGTTGATTACGTGATAGGTGAAATTGTCATTGGTCGATTGCCATTCAACACCAAGTATTTTTAAGACCTGCTGGTCATCTTTATCGAACTTCAAGGGAGTTTCATAGAAATCCTTACCTATATAAGTTCTAAGAGTTCGGGCTTATTGCTAGTCCATTTTCTTAGTTGAAAACCACTTTTATGTAGCAGTGAAATAAGTTGTAGTTGCAGTGATTTTGCACTTAATATGGAGTCACAGAAGGAAACGTTGTGCCTTCGTCTTCCGCTAGTTTGATTAGTGTACGAATAGCCAAACAATGTGAGCTAGTCATACCATATGTAATAGTTTGTAATTTGAATGTTTGAAAGGGTAGATCAGGGTTTACGCCACAATATTTTTTTTTAAGATATGATGATCATTGTTTACCTTGATTTGTCGAAACATTTGATAAATATCGGCAGTAAATACCACTTTGTGTAGTCTGAAATGAAATAGAACTTCAATAATATTTTTTTGAAGTTTGGGACTTGAATGTAGTAAGTCGCTAAGAGAATAATTAGAATCAGTCTTGGCTGATGCATCGAAAACAACTTTAAGTTTAGTGGTACAACTTGAGCTCTTTGTAACTGCATGATGTGGAATGTAGTAACCTTGAGAGATATCTGGATTTGTTTCAAGTGTCATATGGCCTAATTGTGCATACTCGTGCATAAAATCGCTGTATGAATCTTGTAGTTCAGAGTCACGCTTGAGGTTTTGCTCGAGGTGAAAAAACCGTGAGAGAGCATGCTTATAGGAGTCGCCTAAAAGTTCGTAAGTAGATTTAAATGGCAAAGAAACTATGTATCGGCCAGTCTCATCACAGGTGGTCGTGTCGTTAAAGATTTCTTCACAAAGACGATCATTAGGATTAGAGTTGGAACTCATAGGAACTTCTTCTACAGTCCAAAATTTTTGTAAAATATCATTTACAGATGGGGTCGTAGCCGTAAGGCAACTGGTGATTGTAGACATAGGTTCAGCAAAGGTAGTAGGTCCTATTAAAACCCAGCCAAAAATACTAGAATATTGTGTCGGAAATCCAGTAGGGGTCTTACGACGTTAACCATAAAATTTCTGAATAAAGATCAGCTCCCAATAAGAGATTGATTTCACCAGGAGAATGAAACGTAGGATCGGCCATTTGAATTTTAGAAAAATATGTTTGAATTTCTTTATTTAATTTAACGGTTGGTAATTCAGGTGTAATTTCATTCAAAATTATAGCTGAGAAACTTAGTTGCGCCTTTGAAGAATGACGTGATCTTACTTGACATTGTACCATACCCTTGTTTGCATGGAGTGTATTAGAACCTACCCCCATGATAGGTGTGGTTATTTTTTGACGGTTTAACCCTAACTTAGTAACACATGCCTCCGTCGTACAGTTAAGCTCGTACTGTACGATACTGCTTAAATGAATCCTGAATTAAAATTAGAGTAGTTCCCAACAAAGTGGATGTAAACCCATTTGCCGAAGTACAAGAAACTACCATTGAATTTGCAGCCGACTGTTTGCTATTCTTATTTTGAGACTTTGAATTTTCATTGAGATGTAAATATGTGTGATGCCGTTGCTGACACTTATAACATGACATAGTGGATGGACAATCACGATTTTTATGAGATAAATTCAGACAATTTGTACAGCCATGCTTGGAAACAATCCAATCCCGACGTGAAGTAGCCGAGAGTTTGAGAAATTCACTACAAGAAAATATTTTGTGATGTTGATTGCAATAAGTACATTGAGGCGTATATTGACTTGTCATGAATGATCGTGGAACTGTTGCAGAATTTAACCTTGTAGTAAAATGCTGGTTTCTTGGTTGCGTTGAAACCTTAGAGCTTGATTTGGTTGTCGATGTAGGTTGAATACCGGACGCTTCAAGCAACTTGCAGTGTTGTTGAATAAAAATCAAAAATTGTTGAAACGACGAAAATTACGTTTGGACATACTGACGTTCGAACAACAATCAAGTATTAGAATCACATTTTTGCAATGAAAGATGCAATAAAATAAAATCGCCTAAGTCAATTGGTAATCTCATTGATTTTATCGCTGAAGTGCTTTCGGTTATAGAATCTAAGAACTGATGTAACTTGACTGGTGAATCCACATTTAAGGGTTTGAAGTTTATTATTTGGTCAAGATATTGACTAGCAAGCAATCTCCTATTGTCATAACGATTAAATAAAGTCTGCCAAATAATTTTATAATTTTCACTAAGAGGAAGCGACCTAACCAGTGACAATGCTTCGTGAGTAGGCCTACATGAGGACACCAAATACTGAAACTTTTCAATATCCGAAAGATTTGGATGTTTGTGAATTAGTGTAGTGAACATATCTTTAAAATTAGGCCAATCCTTAAAATTACCAGAAAAAGTCGGCAAACTTAATCTAGGTAGTTGTACATTTGGAATATTTGGAACATTTGTACTTTTATGCCCAATAGACCCTGCCATCGAGAGACGGAAAATATTGTGAACTTACTTCCAAAATATGAAAAGACAAATTATCTAATTCACTTGAAAGGTTCTTAATTTCTTTTAATTCTGTCTTACCTAATTGTATCATATGGCGCACAGCCTCCTTATGCAAATTATTGAAAGCTGCATATGCATATTGCGCTTCTAATTTTTGACATCTAACCTTAAAGTTGGCAAGTTTGCTCTGATCGATTGAAACTTCTAAAGATGATTGATAAAGTTGGTTAATTCGATAATATGCACCCTCGAATGCAAAACTTGTGCGTTCGAAATCTCTTTTAGCATTTTCAGACATTTTGAAAGAAATAGTAAGAAATTATTAAATAATGTGCACCCAATTAAAGATAGGCTTTGACAGGTTAGGTAAGTTCCCAATGTAGTTAATTATTGATTGAAAAATAATAATGTTTAAGTAGACGATTTTACAAGTAGACGATTATATAAACAAGACAAAGATAAACTAAAAACAATAGAACAAATAACACGACAATTTGTATATTAAAATTGTTTGATATAGACAGGCTTAGGCCTAGGCTTAATTGATTTGCTACCAAAACGGATATTATCAACACATGTGTAAACTATTAGGTTACGTTCCCCGACATTTCAATCAAGTCAGCAGCATTAGAACAACTTGCTCTGAAACCAGTGAAACGACTCATATTACATTTCACATAGCTTTAGCGAACAATGCAGAATAGCATGAGAATGGTTTTACAAGAATTTACAGATAGACAATTAAAAAAAAAAGAAAGGCCAATAGGGAGATGAGTGAAAAATCTTTAGCCAATGACAAACGGTTTTTCAAACGGACGCGGAGACAGGAGTGGGATGAGAATATGAAAATCTAGGTCTTCCTCAAGAAACCGGTGGAGGATTAACACCTAAAAGCTCATCACATAAATAATTACATTTTACCTTAAAATACTAAAATTTAAAATCAATCATCAAATAAAATCAACCATCAAGTCAAATAACTAATCAAGAAAAGTCAATCATCAAGTGAAAATCACCAATCAAGTTCAAATCAGTCATCAATTTCAAAAGGCATTGCACGATCCATTGGATAAATAGTGTTCAGTGAATGTGCGAATATAAATAAAATAATGCTAATAAAGTGTTAAATAAAATAATTAATCAAAAATTTAGTATCAGTTTAAAAGTGAGTGAAAGGGGAAATCAAAAATATGTCATGTAAGTAAATTAAAAATTTCAATTTATGTTAAGACAGATTTCGAGGTTAAGCCAATTAAAGAAACCAAATCATATCCAGATAATTGAAGTAAAATCATATACAGATAGCAAATGGAAAAATATATATATGTAATCAAATAAATTCATAATTTAAGAGCAACACTAATTAAGCAATTTGGCCTTCTTTATAGAGAATTAGCTGCCAAGGATTTTAAAATACCCAATAAGCAATTGAAAGGAGATTCCGATACAACTAAAAGGTCAGAAACTGCTGTTTGTTAAGGTTTTAAAGTAAAGAATTATGTTAACCGAATTAACTTTTAATTTCAAATATTTTATACTATATTTTGTTTAGTCTATTTTAATAAAGAATAAGTTTTATATATTAAATATTAAGGAAACTGCATAGAAATTAATTAGTACAGTTTCCCTTAACAACTTTATACATTAAAAATAATAATTATCAAAATATTATGGTGAAGATGGTTTAGTAGATTCAGTAACTTTCATTAATTAAAATTTAGAGAAAGAGACAAATTTATAAATTAAACATTAAGAAATTGTATGTTAAATTATTTGTACGTTTCTTAAGAACAATTGTCATTAAGTGTCATGTTAATTCAATCTTTGTTCAATAAATTCAATAAAAATACTAAATGTTATTAATTTAAACAAATTGTAGTTATCAAATTAATCATATGTCATGTACAATCTTTTATTATTAATTATACATTTAATACAATCTAATAACGTCTCTGACTGGGTTTCAACCAAATAGTTGTAAGTCAGACCTCTCAAGCCAAGCAAAAATTGATTCGAGTCGAATCTGGTGGAGCCCCCAAATAAGACAAACCATGCATGGTTTTAAAATTATAAACCTCATAAAGGTAAACAGAATAGTAAAAATAAACCTAACATGATAAAGTCACCCATATCAAAATATTAAACTTACATGATCAAAACATACAGAAATATAATAAATAATAACCTTACATGGTGGAGGTGCTAAATTTAAAATAAGCTAATTGGGTGAATATAATTACAGAGACAAGTAATTCATTGTGTGTACCATAAGGTTTAGAAAAATAAGAAAAATAAATATCTGTTATATGATTTCAATTTATTGAGAAACGATTTTAAGTAGTAATACATTAATTTAATAAACACTAACATTTACAAACGGAATATAATAATCATACAGGAATAAATAAATTTAAAAAGAACTACCCATCACAAAAACAAATAAAAAGAATAATTGAAATGGAGAGGAAAGAAAAAGTACCCTTAATACAACCCTCACAATACAATGGTTTACCATCAGAAGACATATATACATTTATATCTTAATATGAAGTAGCAAACGGTTGGACACCAAAAACACAAATAACTTTATTACCTACATATCTGGCACAATCAGCTTTAAATTGGTATGAAAGCTTCATACAAATAAATCAAGAGGGGGAAATAACATAGGAAAGAGCAAAACAAGAATTAATAAATCTTTTCACACCAATAGCTCAGAATCAAAACTTACAAATAATTTTAACAGACAAAACGCAAACTAAGTCAGAAACATCCATAAACTTTTATTTACAAATACAGTCTCTTTGCAGAAGAATGAACCCAAACATAGATGATACACAAATAATTTCTCACGAAATACAGGGTTTAAACCAGACATTTTCAAACGCATTATAAAAATGGGAACTAAAAACACTCAGCCAATTAGAAGAAAATTTAAGAAAAATTGAACTACAAATATTTCAACAGACATTAAATAAGCAAAGACATTTAAGAAAGATGGAAACCAACGAAAACATGAGTAGGCCTACTACATATTTTGAAAACCTAAACACAATGTCAGAAAAGTTAGAACAACTTACGGAAATTATACACACATTAAGAGTGAAAATAAATCAAAATGGCCACAAACCAACCAGATTTCAAAATCTAACACCTCAATATAAAACCAACCAACGATTTGACAACAGACATCCAAAAACACTACAAAGGTATATAAACGGCTATCAACTTTACAACGGCCAAAACAGTGTAGGGCAAATAATATGATCAATCTGCAATAAAAACAATCATTCATCAAACAAATGTTTCTTCAGAAAATATAATTGTAACATATGCAAAATGGACAATCACACAACAGACCAATGTGTTTTCAATTTAAAAATGGATACTTATCCTCAATATATGAGAAACCAATGAAGGAGTTATACCAATGTAAATAAAAAGTATTGCTAAAAATGTAGAAGAAATGGCCACTCAATACAACAATGCTACTCTAATAAATGTTCAAAACTATCATTCAATCAAAACCGGACTAAAGGGGAGACTATACAAAACAAGAACTATACTACCCCAAAACATGCATGTAAACATTTTGATACCAAATTTCAACAATCAAACATGCAAAATAAACGGATATCTAACTTAAGTTTACCTAGGCAAAACAATAATAAGAACAAGCACTTCAATGGCAGAAAATATTACTCTATTTCATTAAGGCATAATAAATTTAAACAAGCATACTGTAATTCAAATGACTCAAGCAAAATACCATTCACTTCAGTTGGAACACAATACTCGGTACAGGACGATAACATGGGTCAGTCACACGTACACAATTTGATGACACCAGGCGTTAACGGGACAGAACTGCAAGAGGCAGTACAACAAGAAAATGACTTTAACTCATTCAGCACATTTCACAAGCAATTTTTAAATCAAAACGGGGTAAATAAGTCTCGAAAATCAGACAAGGATGTAACATGCGATGTATACAATACATTTTTTTTAAATAAAAATTAAAAATCAAGAGTATATGCACAGTTAACATAAAGTTCAAAACATTAAATAATCAAAATATTGAAAGGATCTTAGATTCTGGAGCAAATGTTTCAATCTGTCATTAGGACCTAGTAAAAAATAAACCCATAACAATTAAATCAAAAACAATAATAAAATCTGCTACAGACGACAATTTAAAAATTCATGGAGAGATAACCTTACCATTTGAAATTAATGGAATAAAATTCACTAACAAATTTTATGTAGCATCTGGAATAAATACCAAAATTATCTTAGGCAATAACTTCTTACTAGCAAATAGAGCAAAAATATACTCCAATAAGAAAAATATTACCCTATATTCAAGTGACCAAAAGTGTAAAATAGAAATGACTGAATCATGGCTGCAAAATTTTAAAAATATACGATTATTAATAAATAACAACATAGTAAACCATCCCGAAATAAGATCAAACGAACAAATTAAAATAGCATTAGGACAAAGTTTACGTGTACAAGAAATAGAAAATTATAGCGAAATAATGGATTTTGAAACGGACAGGCACTTAAGGAAACAAAAACAAATTCATGCCTACATATAAGGAAAATAAATATTATGTTTACATATACAATGCATCAAGACGACCCCAAATACTTATGTCAAGAACACTTATAGGTCACATAAACAAAAATGAAGAAAACAAAAAAAGGAATGTAAAGTAAACAAAAACATGACACCCACACACACTTCTCTACCCAAAAATTAAAAAAAAGGAAAAAACAAATGACAAAAATGGAGTTCTATTCAAAATTTGTGAAAACTTGACAGAAACACAACGCAGGCAAGTGACAGAAATAATAAAAAATTATAAACACATCTTTACGACGGAGGTCAAAGACCTAAGCCCAGCCAAAATTAACCCAGTAAAAATACAATTAATTCAGGGAACATCAGGAGTTATCGTACCACCATAAAGTAATCAGGAAAGACAGTTATTAAATCAAGAATTAGATGACCTAGTAAAGGCAGGAATTTTAGAAGAATGTCCAAATTTCACGGAATACGCGTCACCAGCATTTAAAGTCAAAAACCAAGATAACTCGCACAGATTAGTAGCAGATTTCAGAAAAGTAAACGAACAAATTTCCAATTCCAAGTTTACAACTAATGTTCAGCTGTTTAAACAACTCACAATATATCACAAAGTTAGATTTAAAAAACGTCCTCTTCCAATTACAAGTACATGAAGAAAGTAAACCATTATTAACAAGAAGAACACTAGACAAAATGCTTAGATATACGAGATTACCACAGGGACTTGAAGTATCTAGTGCAATATTCCAGAAAAACCTAAACAAAATACTAGCAAAACACCTTTTTCAAAATGCTTATCTTATTTAAACGATACGATAGTATTCGCACCGACCTTTGAAGAGAAATTACACAATCGAGATGCTGTTTTAAATGAAATAGACAAAGCAAATCTAAAACTAAATAGGAAAAAATGTAAATTTTTTACAAAGAAATTGAAATATTGGGACACAAGGTTTCGACAGAAGGAATAGAACCACTACAATCAAACATAAAGCCAATATTAGATTTCAAACAACTAAAACCCTTACGTAATATAAGAGCTTTCCTAGGAGGTTCAGGCTTTTTTAGAAAATTCATCAAATATTACGCAAAAATTACACACCCTTTAACAGAACTTCTCAAAAACCAACAACAAAAAACTCTACAATAATTTGGACAGAAAATTGTAACAAAGCTTTTGAACAGATACAATCAATTTTAACCAATCCAACATTGTTATCACATTAAAGAAACCAGGAACACAAACGTGTAGCTTCGAATATTGGAATAGGAGCAGTATTAACACAAATAGATCCTAACATTAATCAAGAATATCCAATAGCTTACTTATCCAGAAAATTAAAACCACACGAAACAAGATATTCCACAGTTGAAAAAGAAATGCTTGGATTAGTTTATTCTATTGAGTATTGGAGAGAATACCTATTAGGCAGAAAAATTACATGTTTCACCGACAATTCAGCACTACAATACTTTCAAAATTTCAAAAATCCATCAAACAGATTAGGCCGACTAGCAACCAAATTAGTAGATTACGATCTGGACATGAAATACAAGAAAGGGAAAACAATGGGTTTCCCAGATGTCTTATCTAGACAGGAAACGGGAGAGGAAATTTCACAAAACTTTAAGGATGTATTTTTAATAAATTATGACGCACAAAACTTAGAATCACTACAATCAAAGGATCCGTACCTAAAACAAATCAAACTTGAACTTTTAAACATTGTCCTAGGTAACAAAACAAATTGACAGGGCATCTAGACATTACACGTTTAGAGGATCAAATTATATACTTCAAACAATTTAACGGTGAAGACATAATGAAACTTTTGGCCATACCGGACGAATTGAAACATCGATAATAAACTCCATTATTTGGTTTGTTTGGATGGTGCTTGCAAAGTAAAACCTTCTAGTCGATTGGTTGCTCTTCTGATCGATTCTTCGGTTAAACGACGTTCTTCTCTTGCACGATCCATCTTCTCCAACAACTGCCGCTTCTTGCGTCCTTATATTCGGAGTCACTGCTAACTTGATGAACAGTATTCAACTCTTCACGAAAATGTACTCTACGAGAGTTATCGGCCATAGCTTTGGCCGCATGTGCCAATCACCTTTAAATAACCTTGTGTGCTCCGATGCGTGTAAAACCTTGCAGCGACTTTGGGACCTTGAACGTGACCGGATGCGGCCTTGAACGTGACAGGATATGACCTTGTACGTGAGACCTTGAACATGACAGGATGTGACCTTGTACGTGACCGGATGTACGTGATGTCTATATATGGGGATCGGGTGTGACCTTGTATGTGACCGGATGTGACCTTGTACGTGAACGGATGTACGTGATGCCCATATATGGAAGGAGGCGCTTACGGCTTTGTGACCGGGGTATCCCATTTCCTTACTACTTCAGTATTAAAATTAGGTTTTTTGACAATAGGTAAATTGAGAAAAAATACAATGTTCTCTACATCTAGTTTACAACATATTTCTATTAGGCTTTATACTTCTCACATGTTTTCTGGTTTTGGCTCAATTGGTAAACGCTTGTCATAATAAAATAATAAACGCTTCTATTTTCTTAAATACAATTCTTTAATTGAAATAACACTGGGATGAAGTACACCAAGCTTACAAAATGTCAAACAATTTTCCAAATAAATTACTAATTGCAATAAGATATTATACAAAATATTAAATTGATTAAGTATGTTTCTAAGTTTTTCTAAAGCCACAAAATCTTTGATGTTATTGTTTGCATCAATAAATTTAGATTTTAATTCAATAAGGTTCTGTTCAATAATATTGAATGTTTTATTATATTCTATAATTATTTGCTGAAAGAGTATTGATGCTCTAATTGATTGGTTAAGTCTTATGATTGGTTATGCTTTGGTTTCTACTTATTTGTTCCAATATATTATCATATCTTTTGCCATCGTAGGCATCCAGATTATCTGATGACTCTTATTATAGATCCTAGTCCATCCATTATTCCCCTTCTACAACAATCAATTAATTAACAATCAATTATTTCCCCTTCAACAATTTGTTATTTTTCTTTAACAATATCCCTAGTATGACTGATAAATTTAAAAACATTTTACAATATCTCTAATTATATTTCCTTTGTCTGTCACAAATTCTACTTTTCCAGTTAGACTGGGAGTTGTTACAATTGTTTGTGAAATGGTTTAGTACATTTTTATTATAATTTTCAACATGACTGACTTGTAAAAGAAAATCTCTCAAATTGAAATAATGGACTTGTCAAATTCATGATAAGAAGACTTCAGTTTAGCAAGTCCTAAATCAATAGGAATTATTCCTAGGTTGGTGGAGATGTCTTTGATTTCTGATGTGTGGGCAGCCACTCGTTCAAGGAACAGGAGGTTCCTGGAACAGGATTTAGATTTGGGTTATTGTTTGTGTTCTTGAGTTTCCTTGGTCTCTTAATTTTTAACAGGTGATTTTTTTGTTTGGTGTTATGATGTGTGGGTTTAATTTCGGCAGTTTTTCTTTGACGATGTATTGATGATGTTTCTTCTTTATTTTATTTATTTACACTTTATTTTGTTTTTGTATTGTTTTTACGTAAACTTCCTTGGGCATTTTAGGTAATGCCTCTTTATTTGAATTTTTTTAGTTAGTATATCTTCTTTAGTTTTTTGATTGCATATTTCAATTTGTTCATATAGCTTCCTTTCTTTGTGAAATATCACGTAATCATTAATTCATTGATTTTTAATTAAACTAATACAGTTCAAAATATTATTATGGTTGATATGCCCATATATATATCTCGAAAGATGTGTGTTTAGTTACTGAATGTATACTATTATTGTAAGCTATGACTGCATATTTTGCCTTTTTTGTTACATTTTCATTTTTAA
The DNA here is from genome assembly GCA_018207615.1 of Philaenus spumarius. Classification (NCBI taxonomy): domain Eukaryota; kingdom Metazoa; phylum Arthropoda; class Insecta; order Hemiptera; family Aphrophoridae; genus Philaenus; species Philaenus spumarius. Next base: position 481,178 of record JAGFPH010000464.1, read on the forward strand.
ATTCAACCTGATTGTGTAAATCCTGATATGTTCAATAAGTGTAGAATGGAATTATTTAATTAGTCCATTAGAAGATGGATTTTGGGTACTTGTGAAGTGTATTTTAATCCTGAGCAGTTCTATAATTTCTTTGATAACTTTATTATTAAACTCAGTCGCACTGTCCGAAACGATAACTTCAGGGACACCGTGATGCGTAAAGCGATCTAACAGTTGTTAATCAGTTGTTTCAAGCGCGTGGGCGCCTCTATACACTTGTGCATAACGAGAGAATCTGTCAATGATACTATTACGTTCCGTAATAAGCGTCCTGCCTTACCGACAATGCAGTCTACGTTATCGACATTTCTCGCCTTCTTCTAGTCTCTCATTTTCCCCGCAAAGCAGCACTCAACAGACAACGGTCGTTTATAACGTCATTACCAGACAGCTGTTTATCACGTGACCTACCTTAGACAGGCTTGTAACTCTGTTAGACCGGCCATGCTTCTTCCTTTGTTCACTCAAGTCGACCGATGCTTTGATTTAATTTGTAATGCAGTTTTATTTCTGTAAATGTCTTGTCGGGAGTTTAACGACAGTGCGTTAGTAATTAATATGTTATTCTTTTAAGTCCTATTCTACTAAAACCCAGGTATGTGAACTTTATATTACCAAATTGGAATGTCTTTGCTTGTCACCTTATGTAACGTTGCCTTTGTTATAAAATTTTACTTGTAAGTTTACAACTATGTGAACTTAAGTTTACATTTAATATTATAAATAATAGTTCAAATTCATTAAGTATATTTTTATATCAATGTTATTCAAGTTTTCCTTCTTTAAATTACAATCAGTATACAATTAATGTAACTAGCCTATTTTCAAACTAAAGGCTAGCTTAGGCAATTTATGTAATTTTGTTACAAATTTAAAGCTGTGTAATGTTTAACAAATAAGGGCTTTTAAAAACCTATCATTTAAATAACGATATCTCTGAAATATATTGAACCTATAAGCAAGAAGCATTTTAAAAGTTTAACATGAGCTCTCTAGACATGTAACAACAGCTAAAGTTAACATGACAAATGCTAACAAGTTATCTTTGGTTAAATCTTCAATTAACAGTTAACATTTTGATTTAATCCTGCTTGTTAAAAACTTATCAAAATATTATAAAGGCAAACTTTTAACCTAAAGGCTTTTCACTATGTTTTGGTTTTAAAGCCTACTTTAATTCTAAAAAACATGTTATTTTGTTTTACATGCAGTGTATAACTGGTGCAACTACTACACAATGTTCTGCTTCTAAATCCAACTACTACACCATGTTCTACTTCTAAATCCAACTTCGCTATGAAGAGTTAGAAATGTTCTGCTAAATAAAAAACAAAACTTTATCTGCTGACTACCTATGCAACTTAAATGGTTATTTTCGGCGACAGTGCCTAGTTTTTGAAATAGCTATGAACTTTATAAAGAAATTTTACTAAAACCTGTAGTGAACATTCTAGCAAACTTTTTGAATAGGTTGTGTACTGTTTTGTGTCTTGTTAGAAATGTTTAATATTTAATATATGTCTTTTGTAAATTAATAATCTTGGGAGGAGCGCTATAGCAATTTTCGAACCTCAGTCCTCCAAGGACTATCCATAGAAATTATATATCTTTTTTTATAGAGAGACGTCTCACCACATCGTTAAACTCATTATTTTTTATTATTTAATTTTATTTTGCACTAAGGTTGGCCAACAAAATAAATGTTATTTATTAATAAATCCATGGTACTATATGTTTAAATTTTGTAATTTTGTATAATTAATAAATTTTGTAAAAAATTTGTATTTATTATTAATAGGGAGGGCTTTTCAGTTTTTTTTATTTTTTTTGGGGAGGGATCTTTTAAATTCAACTAAAGCAATATTGTAAAGCTAACTTTTATTAAATTTTCTTTTGTAATTAAGGGTGTATAAATTTTAAAAACTTTGTAACTAAGGGCATATCATATTTTTTTTTATCTTTGATCAATAAACCTAGGTCTAATCAACCTTCTTTCTTTATTGAGATGACCTCAAAATATCTTTACAACTTTGTGAGTGATCAGCTAAGACATTTCAGCGGTTTGGCGAGTTTTGTTTTAAAGGTAAGTCTTTGAACATGTACAGTCTATGTGGCCCAGTATAGCTTCCGATTTAATTTATTCGTCTTTATCTAAGACTGGTACATGTTTCTGGTAGCTTTGAGCGTGGTTACCTTCCGATTAAAATTGGTTTAGCGGGTCGATTCTCAGATGGGCCTAACTTAAAAATGGTACTTTGGTCACACTCTTTAACACACATAAATTATCTTCTTTTGTAGCGCAGCGTAAAGTCATGCGCAGCGACTTGTCTGTCTGTCCTTTGTCATCACCGACATATTTTAAAAACAGACTTACAATTATGATGAAATTTTTTTTTGAATTTATTTTATATAGGCCTACGCGACGTTAAGTTCAGTTAGCAAGGAAAACCAAAAAAATTACCTAATCAATAAATAAAATACAAAAAAAAACAATAAAAATTATAAAAAACTTTCCTTTCTAACTTAACTTGGCGTTCGCAATCACATCAACATACCTTTTACATATTTCAACACAAGCAACATGTTTTTTTTATATATACACACTTTTTTAAAAATAAACATGCTTTATTTTTAATTATTTTTAATTGAGCTTTGTACATGGTTTCTGGTTAATTTGTTTTTGAGTTTAATTTGGTATGACTTTTTGAGTATAACCTTAGTGGTTTTGTTAGGTGAAGTTGTTTTCCATTATCAAGTGATAATGATGTTTAGGGATATTTTTTTTGTATAGTCGTATGTTGTAGTTGAGCTGTTGAATAACCAGAAACCATCAGCACTCATGTTTGCAGACATAAATATATTTAAATGATTTTTTTTACACCTTTTAAGATTTACAGACTGACAGTCTGCGCGCGCACACACATCTTTTTCTTTTACAAGCGCTTATAGCTACATTTATTTTGTTAATGTTATTCATATCTTATTTTTAATTATTTTTGTCTTTGTGGTTAGCTTCTGGTTTGTTTTGAGTCAAATGAATTTGTGCACGGCTTTTTCTTGTGTCATTTTATAAACTATAGTCGTTTTGCTTTTTGAGATGCTTTTGCCATTGTCCATGTGGGCAATGAAGTGTTGTAGTTTTCAATTTTTTGTATAGTCGTGCATTTTCTTTTTTTTTTGGGAACCAGAGGCGAGCCACAGTTGTAAGCTTTGATTTTTTGTATGGTCAAATAACTTAAGTTTTATTTTTAATTATTTTGTAATATAGTTTCCTGTGGTTAGTGTCTGGTTGAACTTACATGAGTTTTCTTAAGCTGGCATCTCTTCTCTTCTTGTATAGCCGAAAGTGGTTTTGTTAATTGAGTGCTTTGGTCTCTCTTTCGGGTTCAGGGGACTGATCACCCTCTGTGCCTTTGGATGGAACCGAAGCGCTTTACATTATCACTTAGATAATGAGGCGTTTTAGATGTTGCCGCTTAGCATTGTGGTAGCCAGAGACTATCCACAGTGAAAACATAAATTTTGTTTGGGCTGTTATCTTCGTAAAGTTAAATTCATACAGAAAAACACTTAGGCATTTTGCATCGATACATAATTTGAAATAAACATATATATACCTTTTTTTATAAACCTTTTACTTTTGCCTTCAGCAACCTTTTCCAAATTTATATTTTTCACCTTTTAAATTTATTAACTTCAAGTAGAGTCTGATTTTGAAAACAAGTATATGGGTGCTTGCTTCAAAGTCATTACTTCTGAATGGTCATTTAAGCAATATAACCGACTCTAGCCAAACATGTTGGGCGAAGGAAAGGCTGGAGACTTTGTCTCCGGTCACTCGCCTAGGTTGGAACGGCTCCTTGTAGCATCCCTTGTTGCCAACCTAGTGTAGAGAGCAGTTCGTCTGCATCCCTCCCCCGTTTTTTACAAGAGCGCACCTCCGGGTTTACGGTGCGTCTCTGTCCCCTTTCTTAAGTTTTGTAGGCACATGTGGACCATGTGGTCCAATCCCCGCCTGTGACCTTTTTTTACAGTTGATTAAACTAGCCTAGCATGTGAGTCAGTTATATCGCCATACGTCCTATTCATGAAAAAAAATTTTTGTACACTTTGCATTTTTGACTTATAATTTTTTTTTACACTTTCGTTGGGAATTTTTTTAAAATTTTTGTTGTAGAGTCTCTAAATAATTAAATTCGTTTATTTGCGATGGTAACACAATTTTTTTTCTTTTTGATAAGTCCATATATAAATTTTTGTCCATAGTCCTTCTGACTTGGAATTTTTTTTGTTTCTGCCCCAACTCCGTTGTTCGCGGGGGGAGATGTGTGCCGTTATTCGAGTTCCGCGGTATTAAATTCTTACTTTCATCAAAAACAACATTTACTTCTTCTTTACCGACACTATTCTACTCCAAGTAGTTCCCATTATCCCGCAAGGCAGCAGCACTGTACAGAGGTCGCTGTCATGTGAAGCACTCTACAGACGTCAGCTGTTAAGGCAATGCACTTTTGTCACGTGACCAATCTATGACTCAGCTTGTAATCTAGTACCGTTAATAGCGACCATTTTCATTTCTTTATCCATCTGAGAACCGACGCCAAAGTCACTCGTTATGTCGTTCTTATAATTTTGTTAATGTCTTAGTCGGGAGTCTTTGAACATGTCCAGTCTATGTGGCCCAGTATAGCTTCCGATTTAATTTATTCGTTTTTATCTAAGACTGGTACAATACTCAGAAACCTACTCTTCTCTAGCGATATGCTATCTATATGCACTATTTACAACGGCCTTGATGGTGTGGGTGTAAGGTACATTTCGAGCTTTAATGGTACTAGCTTATATTTCACAGCTAAACAAATTTAACAATTATTTATAAAATTTTGTATATTCGTTTTAATATTTGGCCAATAGTATTTGCGTTTAATTTGTTTATATGTCTCTTGTATTCCACGGTGGTTAGTTTTACTCGTATGATAATTTTCTATTATTTCTTGAATTTCATCTTCTTCGCTTATATCTAACAACTTAGTATTACATTTAGTTAAACATAGTTTAGAGTTTTTAAGCTTTTCTCTACACATGCTGCAAATCTTTCATAAAAGTCGTTTTCAAAATAAATACTATGTTTAACATTAGGCACTAAGAATTTTTTATAAATTTAATGATGTAATTTTTGAAGTTACTTCCAAATATTTCAACTATTAGTCTCATTTTACTGGTTCCGAATAGTTTTAGTATCTTTATACTTTTTCGTTGGTAATTTATGAGGGTTAGACAAATTTGATTTTTCCCAAAGTTTACCGGTTTGTCTGAGATGGGTATTCCGACTTGCGTATTCCCGTCGGAGTTTGACTGGGCGTTTGATCATCTTCATCGCTGGTTTCCTCTTGACTTGTCGTATGTGCCTCTTCTTCTGCGTCAAAGTGTGCGATCATTGACTCATTGTCTTTTAGCTCTGGAAAGCGTAACTTAGTTGCTTCGGCCATTATTGTGTCTAATTCTTCATCTGCAGGATCTTGATCGTTTATCTTCTGTTCAGTGATATTTAGCTGAATTCTTGACATGGCGCCTGCTTTTTTTCTTCAATTTTCCTTTCTTGTATTTTATTTCGTAGTCGTATTATTCTAATTTCAGTCTCCATCTTAGTAACCTGGAATTAGGCTCTTTATCAGAAAATAACCACTGTAGAGGCTTATGATGAGGCTTATTTTGAATTTCCTACCATACATATAAGGTCTGAAATATTTAGTTCCAAAAACTAATGCAAAGACTTCCTTCTCTACTTCTGAATCAAAGCCGCACTATACTACAGGCCAGAGTGCTCCCCTCCACTTCGAACGAAACGTCACAGCAGTCGCCGGGCTTCCCACCTTCAGTTGCATGCTATTACTTTAAACATCACTAACATAGGGTCTTTGAAGTATCCTTCTGATACTCTGTTAGAAGTAGTTGTTGTAGGATTCAAAGTGTTTAAGAGGCTCATCCCAAACATAGTAAGCTGGATAAACATTAAGTATGTAGAGGTAGACTACTACATCACACAGGTGCTGACAGGCCATGGTGAGTTTGGCCAATACCTACACAGGTTTAAACGTAGAGAAGATCCTGGATGTGTTTACTGCAGGAAAATTGACACTGTTGAACATACATACTTTGAGTGTAAGAAATGGGACGCTGACAGAGAAGAGCTGTTTAACATATGTGGAGCAACAGTACTTGGAGGAGATAGACTATTCCAATGGATGCTGGATGGTGAAAGCGCACGGCAAGCAGGTGTAAAATGCATCAGAAGTATTATGAGCCAGAAGGAGGAAGAATATAGGATCGCCATAGCAGATAAAAGACTATAGGGAGTGAGAAGGTGGTTTTAGCCGGTAGGAGACCGGCACTACCCATGAAGTAGCAGGGTGTCCATGATGGATTTTCTCTCCTCAAAAATGTTGTAAGATTATAGACACCAAGTAGCCTAATTTCTGATGTAATGTCTTCAACAATCCCAGGTTCTAGGTCTACTGAAGGATACAAAAATAAAAAAAGATAAAAGTGTTCAAAACTATAATATCTGAAAGG
>JAGFPH010000464.1:487799-499262 GCA_018207615.1 Philaenus spumarius
TTTGGTAAGTTTTAAGAAACTTATCAAAAAGTGTCTCTATACATTTAGTAACATATTACTAAATAACTATTCTAGAAGTGTTACTGACACCATGAAAAAAAGAAAGACAGTAGAAGCTGATAAGGACAAAAATACACTGAAAAGAAAGGCAAAAAAGTTGTAGTTTGTATAAAATAAACCAATTAATTACTATTCTTGGCACATGTTTGATTAAATACCTCAATGTATCTGAAAATCAACTTTTTGTTTAAGGATTCAATGTTATTGTAAATGTAGAAAAACATTAAAATAATAAATGTTAATCTATGGTATTTATTTGTATATTGCTTTCTTTTGGTTACAATTAGTTTCTTATAGTACAGAATTCTTGTTTTGAGTTAGTAGTGACCTTTAATTGTTATTGTTTAATAGAATAAAATTTAGATTGTAAATATCAATTGGTAAATTTATATGTTATTATAAAATCATTTGAAATCTCAATATAGAAGTTTCTTATTTTATTTTATAACTAATAAAATAACTTTGTTAACGTTTGATAAACTTTATTAATAAACAAATATGTAGGACACAACAATATTTTATGATTTTAAAACAAAATTATTGTGTTTTAATGAAGTATTGCTCTATTTTATGTTTTTGTCTGAACAGAATAGATTATATTTTATAAATGCAACAGTTACATTTAGGTTTGTGTTGACATATGTGGTTGTGTGTGTATGTTTGGGTAACTATAGGTTCAGTTTTGATATATTAAAACAAGCGTATCGTTACCTGTCAGACATTTTAACACTTGGAAACAATGTTTTTGTTTAGTTCTTAAAAATGTGCTGTAAATTTACCTCAAAACACTATTTATGGACATCGTTGTGTTCGACAGTTAGTACAGAATTATAAAATGTAAGTTATCTACACAAAAACTTGAACTATTAACTAGGGTGCAGTAGTTTTGAGTAGACTGATGCGCTATAGGGTAGCACAGTGTCGGGAGCCGTGAGTCCGGGGACTACCCCGAGCAGTACGGCGTGTAGTGTGCGGCCTTGGCTGAATATTGCATCTGGCTCTTGTTTAGTGTTCTGCTGGCGTAAGCAATTGGCAGGTCTGCTACATTTTTTATTTGGGATAGGATTACTTCTATTGCATAGTTGCTTGCGTCTGTTGTCAGTATGAACTCTTTTTCGAAATCAGGATATTGTAACAAAGGTTCAAAGGAAATCCTTTGACTTCTTTTGTGTTTTATTTAGAATTGGGTGATTTATTTTTAGGTTCTAATTTTGTCGGGATTGGGTTTAACTCCCTCGGGTGTTACAATAGCCTATATCCCAGATAGGCTACTTCCTAACTTAGGAATGCTTGTTTTAACATGTTGCACTTTGAAGTTATCTTCTCTCAATCTATTGAAAACTTCCCTTAACCTGTCTATGTGTTCTTTTAAGCTAGTAGAGTAAAGTAAAATATCGTCCTAATAAACAAGAGCCGTTCCATTTTGAATTCCCCTTACAATATTATTCATGATCTTTGAAAGCTTGGCGGGCTATTCTTTAGGCCGAACGGCATCCTTAGAAATTCATAATGGCCGGTTTCAGTTGAAAAAGCCTTTTTAGCCACACTATCAGGGTGCATTTCCACCTGATGAAAACCAGATACTAGATCGAGAGTACTAAAATATTGAGATCGTCCCAGTTTGTCTAAAATATCAGTTATATTAGGAAGAGGAAATTTATTTGTCATCGATAGTTTTAGCATATAGACCCCTGAAATCAATCGCTAGTCTAAATTTTGACTTATTTTACGCGTCTAGTTTTTTGGGGACGATCCAAACGGGCGAATTCCACGGCGAGTGTGAAGGTTGTACTATTTTTTTATTTAACATATCTTGTGTTTGTTTATCTACCTCCTTTCGATAAATACCTGGGTAACGGTAATTACTTGAATACACAGGGATTTTATGTTTAATTTTGTTTGTGAAGGTCATCATTTTCCGAATAAAATATGTCAGGATATTCTTTTAATAAGTTCCTAATTTCATTTTTTTCTTCTAAATTTATGTGGTCTTTTCTAATTTTTCAAAAGTCTAATTTATTTATTTTATTAAAAAATTTATTTTAGGGCTATTTTCATAATGGATTTCTTGTTCGTCATATTTACAGATTTCATAGTCGTTTAGTGGTTCGGCATTTAAGGGTTCAGCTTTAAGAATTCGGTCTTCAGTGGAAATATTTATTATAGGCCAAAGAGCTTCCCCCTATGTAATTTTCACTAAACACTGTGGTATTTCTAGTTCATTGACGTGTTTGTCGATATTATCATCTTTCCATTGTTTAAAATTCCCACTTTTTTTATTATTTGTTTTGATCTTGCTTTAATGAGATGGCTTGTGAACTTATTTGGAGCCTTATAATTATTGTTAGAATTGTTATTATTTTTTGTTTCTGTATTGAAGTAGTGTTTAGGAATTTTCTTTTCGTAAAATATTAGCTGATGATGACTGAAATCTAAGTTTAGAACTTAAATGCTAACTGCTTGTTAACAAAAGATCTGGTGCCACCTGTGTCAATTAAAATATTTAGGTTAGTTTTGGGGTCGAGAATATATGGTAATTCGTTAGTGCTGTCCTCATGTGCATTATCAAAAATTTCTTTTCTTTATAATAAGTCCTAAAAATGATTTTGCGCGTGTTCATTTTCGGGTGTTCTCTGCATGCGTTACCTTCCTGCAATGAGTTGTCAATTTCGTTACAATCGTTATAGTTTTCAAGACCATAGTCCGTTTCTTCCGATAATTAACAGTCTTTCATTTGTTCTGTCAGTTGATTTAATGAATTATCGTAATTTTCCTCATCTATATGTTTTCTTACCATGTGGTAAAGTTTATTTTGTCTAACAGTGTTCCCCGTCTGACGTGTAGAGATACTAATGGGCGTTGGCATAAGTGTTAGAATTGCTAATGTTGAGGAGAAAAAGTATTCATTTTGAAAATCTAAAGAATTTGTTAACAATTTTGCCACACATTGTAATAAATCGATTGTGCATAGTCGGTTTCCGTTAGAATCCGGTATCATGTCTAAGTATTCTTTTTTTATTGTTGGGGTAGCAATTGTTATGCTTATTATTATACAAATTAAATTTAAATTAAAAAGATAACGAGATTATTTAAATTTAATTGTTTGATTCTTATTTAAAATTAACAAACAAATAATCCTAACAATATAATTATATGACTACATGCCAGGTTTACTTACGATAAGATCCAAAATACTTTATTCATATTTTTCACAACGCACGTATTTTATATTTTCCGTTTTAGCAAGAACACGCGCACTTCACTCACTTCTCACAATTTTCACATCACTTCCTTTGTAGATATCCGCTCTACAGTTGCAAATATTCACTTTGCTGATTGCTTGTGCTAAATTTAATAATGTACACTTATTAAATTGAGCTGTTGATCCTTCTTGATAATATTCACTTATCGTGGACGATATGTTCGACACTTCGGTTAATCAGTTGAAACTGGAGAAAAAATATATGCACTAATTTATGTGTCCTACCAACTGCGACAGTTATGGTTTCGTTTCAAGGATGTGCCTTTGGACAAAATTTTAATATAACTTTAACACTTATTTTAATTATTCAAGAACAATTTAATATTGCTTAACCCCCTGTGAGACGTACTTTGAAGAGAATTGTCCTTTATACTTACTTATAATTATAGTTCAGTTACGTATTGCTGGAAAGAAAATATAATAGATTAATATTACAAAAAGACAATTATAGTTTTAACCTCAGTGAAATCTGCCCAATCTGTGTAACAGGAAATGACACTATAACTCACCTCTTGTTGAAATGTGAAGGGTATAATCTTTTTAGATGTAAATATTTAAACAATTACAATTGTGTGCATCATTTATATAATATTGAGACAATTTTAACTTCAAACTCAGTAAAAATATGTACCTTTTTGTTATGTATAGCCTAAAACTTAGACAATCCATTTTGAATTTAATGTAATAAATTAGTTTAGTAAATATCTTCGAATAATTAATTCGTGTGTAAACGTACTAATATTGTTGTTGTTTGTATAATTTGGTGTTATTTTAGCATCTGAAATTAATTATGTTTCGTGTTATTGTATAAAAATAATTTTCGAAGTATCATAAATACACAAAAAAAAAGTTAATTAGCGAAAACTGAGGATAAGAACGAACAAAGACATAAAATTAAATGTTTATTTTTGTAAATGTTCAACATCTTGCTTATGTACACTGTACTTTAAGGCAATAAAGTTGTTGTTGTTTGTAGAATCCGGAATCGAGCTATGACGCTAGAAACCTACAACTTGGCACATATTGCTCTTATATAATATAAGAAAGAAAAAAACCATCGGTATTTCAATTATTTATACGTCTAAGGTGTAAAATATTGTTCCTAAAAAATATTTTTAGTAAAGTGTGCTCAAAGTCGTGAAATGCATCTTAAACAAATTGCCGGAAATCGTATTTTTAGCGCTTACTGTCGAGTAGCTGATAAATTATGAAGCCTAAATGGGTAACAGCTTGATTTGGAAGAAACTTCATTAGTATTTCGGCCAGTAAACGCTCAATATTCGATATTTCTTTCATTCATTTATTCATATTATATGAGATCGAATCCACTGGTAGTAATGAATACGTTTTATGATTTAATAAAAACCAAAAGTTTAACCTTCAATGATTTTTTTCACAATGGACTTTTGAGACATTATTACTTATTAAGCTTAACATCGACATTAAACTTTTGATCGTTATAAACGAAAAGCATTTTTGACTTGTTGATGTCCCAATAATCTATATTTTAACCTTCGGATTGTATTTACAAAATAACATGAATTTAAAATAAATCCAACCTTGCTAACATAATATATAATTATTATATCAGTATTGTGAACAATATCATTACCACACGCTGAGTAAAAAACACTACATACATACAATTTTTGACCGTTATAAATGAAGAACATTTTTGACTTGTATCACAATAATCTATATTTTAACCTGCGGATTGTATTTACAAAATAACTTGAATTTAAAATAAATCCAACCTTATTAACATATTTTTTGACTTGTAAATTCACAAAATCTATATTTTAACCTGAGGAATCTATTTACAAAATTTCTTTAATTTAAAATATATCAAATCTTACTAATCTATGTGATTGTTTTCAGTCTTGTGAACGACGTCATTACCACACGCTGAATAAAAAATACTACTATACACAGCACTACAGGATCGGCACTGCAGGAGCGACAGTGCTCTCTCTTCCGTGCAGCCTCGTGTGCAGGTTCCAATGTGCGCATGAGCATAACATTCAAACACCACGCCGCTGAAACTGTGAAGCTCACAGTTCCATATACATTTTTTGTTATCTGTTGTATAAACTGGGTGATGGCTACTGACTTTAAACTTAAGGGTTATAAGTTGTAAACGTATAAGAAATTTTTTGTTTTTTTTTGTTTTTAAAGGCGAAAAACCTAGGTGGTTATCATCGCCTACGTATAAGAAATGAATTAAAGAAAAATTACTCATTATATTAAATGTATGGATAATATCAAGTTCAAATAACAGGTGTTGCAGTTCCACAGAACCTATACGCGAGCCACCACTGCTCAAATGACTAAATGTAAAGAAATATATTCTATTAATACAAGTAAAACATCACATTTCAACAGTTGATTTTTAGAGTTATGCTAATGCTTAGTTATATTCTATCATGAAATCCTATAGTAACATATGTAGAGATCAAAATGCACCTGAGCAGGGTCTGATGGTGCTTAATGTTTGCTATTAAAATCGCCTCCATTTATACACTTATTGTATAACCACTGCGTCTCTCTAGGGCTGTTTGGTACATATATATGTATGCGTTGCACAAGATTTCAATCTGTCCAGAAAGAATAGTACTACACCCAATAAAGAAGTACAGACCGGTGACTCGAAGAAGCCTGCAATACTCTATAGTTATAATTTGCAAAGCTATTAACAAGTAATACGTGTAATCTGAAAGAAAATCCGTTGCTGAAATTGTAAACTTGACGTCAAAAACTAGCACTCTATCTTGGCTGGTGATTGCTGATATATATTTTCCTATAACGACCAGTTATGTTAACAGAAAAAATACTTTAGTTGTAATCATAACGCGTTGAATTTGTATTGCTTCAGATTCCCGGTCTTCGTAGTTTAGGTAAAACGTGTTTTCCAACACTTGTAGTACATTTTGTACGTGGTCACCTTTCGTGAGCAGAATTGTGAAAGCTGAAACTGTGTAGATGAACACTAATCCTAGAAAAAACGATTTCAATAGAATATTTAGTGCTTGATATTCCGTTTATAGTACCGTATGTCATTATAAGAATAATAATCAGATTGAACATTATATAACCCCGGTATGGTGGTTTGGTTTTTAAATTCATCCCGCACACTCTGATTAGGAAAGTTAAATGTTTGGCCTACAGTTGTAAGTCATCCATATTTGTAAATCTAAGGTTAGATTACTTTTTGTTAGGTTTAGTTAGATATTGATTATATTTGGTTAGCTTACGGTTGAGGTTTAGATTGGGTTGGAATTGGGTAGATCAGATTTGGTTATTTTATGATAAGGTTCGGTTTGGCTAGATTTTTTGGATTAGGTTAAGTTAATTTTGATTCGATTAGGTTTGGGTTAGTTAGGTTAGGTTTGATTATTTTAGGTGAGATTAAGATAGGTAAAGTTAGGTTAGATTTTGTTAGATTATATTTTGCTAGGTTAGTTTGGTTTTGTTATTTTAGGCAACTTTTTTTAGGCTAAGTTAGTTCAAACTTGTTTAGATTTGGTTGGGTTAGTTAGGTTAGGTGTAGTTTGTTTATTTTATTTTAGGTTAAGTTGGTTTCGGTTAGGTTAGGCTATGATACGTTAGGATGGATTGGGATTATTTAGGATTCGTAAAGTTAATTTAGGTAAGGTTGGGTTTGGTTACGTTTGGTTAGGTAAGGTTAGGTAAGACCGTAATCACCGGTGAACCTGATTGTAATCTAAATACAATATAACCACCGCAAGACAGATATTAAGATCTGAAGACGAAAACTTACAAAGCATCCGTTGAACAAATGATAAAAGATCCGCTTTGTGCAAGTGCAGACAAACAATAGACAGAGTTAAAACTAACTACACATAGATCTATATGTGACCAATACTTAATAACTTATCCATGAAGAAAACAAGAAATGCTGATAACATTACTGTTTTTAGAGACATTTTGTGATTCTGTAATTGCGTAATCGGGTTGCGTGCATTGCAGACAGTTAAGTAAATTAATTGTTGTATTATTTGTTACCAACTGACAAAGCTTCTCAAAACATAATCTACTTGTGTAATTCGTCTACTTTGTTTAAAACTGTGTCCATATTCTAATTTTCAGAATGTAGGCACGAATGTTATTGTTTTAAATGTATGATTAGTATTTGTGTGTTCTCTATCTTATTCTGAATCGATAGTATAAATAATTGCTATTTAAAATCCATGTCTTACATACTAACCCTTCTTTAGCGTAATGAAAGATACAGTTAAGATTAGATTAAGAAAGACAGCTGTATAAATATAAGTGCATTTTATTATTTGTCGAAAGAAAAAACAGTCGATTCCTTACTGGGTATAGTTAATAATATATGCTGTAATAAAGGAAGCCTAAACCGCATTAGAGATGATCTAGCTATCATTGGGGATACCCTTAGTCCGTAACTTCTAAATGTAAAACAGCGATGATTAAGAAAAAGAAAGAATCGAAAGATAAATTTGCAGTTTATAACAATCCCTTATGTGTTTGGACTATCGGAAAAGTTCAGCCTCGTAGTTAGAAAATATAAAATGGCTGACAGCTGGTTTACTGACATACGTTTATAGGAAGTTTTATAACCTTCCTGAATAATTACCTGAGCTTATTACAGAAACACCTTGTTTATTTTAACAATAAGTTACATTATATTGATTTATAAGTTACCTTATAAGTAACTTACTCGGTATTGACGAACTCGATTAAGTGATAAACTTTGAGGATGGAGCATAGCCTAGGCTCTGAAACGCGTTAGTGCAAACCAAGAAAGAAGTCACGTGGCGGAACACATATGAGGGACTTATTTTTTACTAAACAATTAACGAAATGAACAAATTCAATCTTAACGCTGTGTATGTAGAAATGTATTTCCATTATTGGCTTATAAGGGGTACATTTTGTTTCCTAGTTAAGAACTTAGGTAAAATGTAATATAAGTGAAATGCTCTTCAAAACATGATTTTTAATTTTAATGTTTGTTCATGCGTTATAAGTAAGCGTTATTGGCCAAAGGACTTGATCTGAAATATTTTCCGTGTAATGTGGCAAGACTCAATATTTAACCTATATTAAAGATGAGCCATTGCAGTGATCCTAATGGGGCACCGATCTTGGTCTCCAGAACACCTATTCTGGGGACCATGATCGGTGCTCATTGACCACTATAAGAGTCCCTGAAATAGCTAATTGCTTGATGTGATAAACATTGTAAAATAGATTTCAAATAAAAATTTATTGTTATATTTGTTATACTCTTTCAACGACTCATTTTGATTTTTCTTCTTCCTCTAGAATTATACATTATGTATTAAAACAGATTTTTAAAAGAATATAATTTTTTTAATATAAAATATGTTAGTAAGCAAACATGTAAATTATTTGATTCAAAACATACAATAGTTTGTTATTTGTGAGTAATTCGTAAGGAGTAAGAATACAATTTAATAACAAAATAAAAATAAAGTTTTGGTAAACAAAGAAAAACATTAGTAGGCCTAACACATTTTAATTGATTAGCTAATCATAATAATGATGGAATCCATATAATGAAAATGCTGTTGTTAGGCTATAGAAACTTATTTGTAAATACTTTATGAAAAGTCTTGGATTTATTTGTTCAAGAATTATATATTTTTTTAGAAATAAGCAAATAATAATAAAACATTTGAAAGAAAACTGGTAAATTATAAAATTATATATGTATTAAATGAAGAATAAATAATAAAAAGAAAATACGAAATTGTTTAGTGGGAAAATTTGTTCAATCCTTTTTACCACGATTTAATTGCAATATTTTTACATTATCAAAGTAAAAATATTTGGAATAGCTGACAGAGTAATCTATGAGTTTTGAAGCTCAAGAAATTGGCGGATCCAGGGGCGGGGCTGTGGGGGCTGCAGCCCCCTTTTGGGTTATTATATTTTTGTTTAAAGTGGCAGACTGCTCAATTGAGTAGTCTCAGACAACACAACTTGTATAGAATATTTCACCACTAAATATTATCAAATCTCAATAAAAAAAAACCCATTGGAAAGAAAAGGTTTTATTTAAACTTCAATTTTGGTATTTACAAATTTCTTTTAAAAAGTATATTTACATATGTAATCATCGTTGTAAAATTGTAGTTTCCTAAATCAATATTGATGCCGCGCTAGAAAGTATAAGGAAATGACTCAAACTCGTCACTTTTAAAAGCACATTAGCCGTTACCTTTTCCTGTTTGGTTGGAACTATATACTATACGTTTGTGAGAATTTTGTGTAGTTCTTGTAATTTAGTGAAATAAGTTTTTAGAATAAATCTATTCAACATTTTCAAGTATACAGTTCAATTCTATGGTTTATTCTCTACAATTTGTTATAGTAAAACTTTATTTTTGGGTAAAGCATGTAATCCTTAATTCCTATTCAAAATGGATGATCCTGAAATAGTCTAAAAAGACGTTTTCAAGCACTGTATTCCAAACAATTATTCTATACCCCCCCCCCCCCGAGACAGCCCCCTCCTTGAAAACCGGCTGGATCCGCCCATGGCTCAAGATAAGCATGTTTACTAGCCTATGTAAAATATGTAATCCTGTTTGAAAGCGGCCGTTACAATCCCCATTTATAAACGTCTTCGCTTAAAGTTATAGTCACCTCATTTCTGACAGTCTTTGCAGTGAACTTGGTATTATCAAAAACTATTCATCACAAACGTTTTACAGTAGATGATGTTCAGACGGCTTACAATAACTTTGAACTGATTTGATACATATTGTGGCCAAGAAGGGAGTTATGAATTAGTTTTGCATTCCTATTTTTAGCTTAGGTAATAGTTAGCATTTAAAAAAAACTTTAAACACTCTTAGGAGATATAAAAACTTTTAACTGATAAATACTTTCACATTTGTGACTACCTGAGATTAAACTCGAACCGTCACGGAATGATTCAAAGCTCGGATCCACTCGGGTTCTAGTCCTATTCGGAACGCGGCGTCTAAAAATTGAGTGTACACCGATATAAGCGATTGCGGAGACCAGCTGATCAGGCCGGAAGCGGCAGTTAGTGGGACTAACGGCATTGTTGTTTACTTATTAAATTATTTGAATTATTAATTAATTATGGTTGGCTAAGTAACCTTCCCGGGGCTACCAACAAATGGGGGCCGTTAATGATTGATTAGTGAATTGCAATATAGATTTCCGATTACTTTTGTAGGGTCAAGGATGGCCGATTTGTGTAACCTTGCCCGGGAACAACATTAGTTTATAATATTAATATTTTTAAGATAATTGTTGGTTAAGGCCTCAACAAGGCTGGTTTCAGATCCAGTGTGAGCTTGGTAAGCCAGAATTGCCGAGAAGTGATAGTGCTCAACCATCTAAGATCTAAGTGGACAAATAGGCTAGATGAACCTACACGTTACACATTAAGGGAGTTATTGGATTTTTCCAGTTTTTTATTGCATCTTTCCTATTTGTAACCTCTTGGTCCAATTTTGCCCACTGATTGATTAGACTGAGATTTTTCTTACTTTTTGAGTATCAGTCTGGAAACAATTTGTTGGTAACAGTTTTTGTTTATAGGGACGACGAAACAAAAAACTGTAAAACATCTCCGGAATTCGAATAACGGTACCAACTACTGACATCGGTGCGAATGCTTGCACTTGACCTTGCCCTGGCGAGATGGGCGAGGGGTGTGGGGAAAAGGCGTAAGTGGAGACAAAACACATTTTCCTGCTCATGCGCCGCTTTCTAATGTGATTCATTCTTTCGACGATCTGGTGGTGTCACTTCACCCTTGAAAGGGTTACAAAAGTAATTTTAAATTTAATTACATTATTTATGTTCGTTTTTCTAGAGACAATCGATCATTTTAAAGTATTTTTATAAGTAGGCCTAAATGTACCCTTCTTAAACCCATTTTTTCTATTTGAATGTAATTATTTTGAATTTAAAATGAGATCGATTATAAGCTTTATTAACATCTCAAGATAATTATAATAATGTTAAAAAATACCTCAGATTTAAGTTCAAAAGCATAAAACTGCAACGTGGAACATGGAACTGGTTTATCTACCCGCGCCGGGTGTAGGCCCTACTGATATTTTTAGTATGGTTAGTAACTGATAGTCCAA
>JAGFPH010000464.1:507845-539322 GCA_018207615.1 Philaenus spumarius
ACCCCTGAATACAAGGCCACCTCAATTCGTTTCATGTTCACAAAGCGAGGATTTCATTTCCTATTGGACTACAAATCACGTTGACTCAACTTGCAAGATTAAAATGCCTGCTTGCATTCCCTCCTATTGTCAGTACCAGCATTTTGTTATATATTGCTTCCTTCCTATTTTATCCCCAAAAACGTTGAATTGTGGAACAAACAAGGGCTGCAGACAGATGTCAGGATAAAGGGAATAGCTTTGTACAAAAAGTCTTATTCCGTAATTAACTGAGAAGGAGTATAAATTATTACACTACTATTTTGTACCAAAGTACGGTCATGGTAAATTGCTTTTGTTATTGCTTTTTCTGTACTACAATGATTTTGAAATGTGTTACACATGTATTATTTATCTTGGTAAAACAATTGTGTAGGAATCATAACATACAGGTCATCAAAGAGACTTTTTAATAAACTTTACATACTTAGGATTGTAACATATAATCTGACCTGGTAACGTCTTAATACGCTTTTAATAGTTTATATTAGAAATATTAAGTTTTCAGGATAAGTTTTGAATTATGAAAACAGGTCTTTTAATAAATTTCAAATCTGAACTGATGCAATTTAATATCCATTTTTGTATACAACACAACCGTATAACACTTTTATATTGTCATTTAACATTAAATTATATAGGAGTTATTATAATTAATTTAACAAAAGTAAAATAAACGGAACCAGGAATTGGCACATACTTTCTCACAAACATATTTAAATAGTTAAACAGATTCACTGTGACTTCATAATAATTGTAGGAGAGGTGATTTATTAAAGTAGGAGATTAACTAATAAATACTATTATTATCTAGAGAGAAAACTATTCGATCGATTTCGAATAAATTTGCACCAAACACGTCAATTAGGCCTATATAGAAGCACGAAAAAAGATTTTGAAAATGTTTGAAAATCAACCCCCTTTATGGCCAAAAAACCTTTAAAATCAGTTATTATTATTATTATTAGCTAAACGAGAATTTTTAGAAAGATTCAGTTGTTTGCATATGCTAGGGTACATTAAAGGCTACAAATAAGAAACATTTTATCAAAATCGTTAGAGCCGTTTTTTATAAAAAAATAATAACTGATTTTTTTGCCAAAAATGGGGTTGTTTTTCAAAATTTTTAAAACCCGTTTTTCGTGCATCTATACAGGCCTACTTGACATGTCTGGTGCATATTTGTTTGAAATCGATCGAATAGTTTTCGCTCTAGCTTTGTATACATACAGACATACATACAGACAGACAGACGTTTTGTAAAAACTAATTTTTTGGACTCAGGGGGTCCCAAAACGGACATTTCCACAAAAATCTCAACATCGATTTTTTTGCGATCACTATACTCTCTCTGTACTATAGTATAGTGAGAAAGTAAAATGGTAAAAATTAGATTATTTACTATTGTTTTATCATATATGTCTTAATTCCAAACAAAGCAAATAATTAACATAGATATGCAACTATATATAAAACTGTTTAGTCTCGTAAACTTTATAAGCTATTACATTCTTTTACCAAACCCTTCAAACTTAATTTGTAAATATACAAAATTAGAGTATCAATGTTTATTTGAAATCACATAAGTATGTTCAGTAATTGACTATGCTACAAGTATATGACTGCAGAATGTTTTACCAATCGACTGAAGTTTAATATTTACTATACATCTATATATATATAAATGAATTGCTGTTCGTTAGTCTCGCTAAAACTCGAGAACAGCTGGACCGATTTGGCTATTTTTGGTCTTAAAATGTTTGTAGTAGTTCATAGAAGGTTTATAAGTAAAGAAAAGTTTGAAAAGTTTCCCGAAAAAGTTTCAAATTTGGAAGAAACTTAACAGCATTTATTGTATGAACTCAAAACCATAGCTCACAAAAACAGCTGTTCGTATAAAAAGCGTATGTTTGTTTAGATGTATTACCATAGCAACATTACTTAGCAAATTTATAATCACTTTAATACTCTTCAAAACCAACAGCTTTTTAAGGTTAGATTGAAAAACTATAAACAAACACAAATAAAAATGCTTACAGAATTATAATTCAACTCAAACATTGGCTATTAAATATCTATATAGGCCTACTTAGAGATATGCTGCTTAAAATATTGTTTATATAAAATATATCATAACTATGAAATTTTTAATACCTTTCAAAACATATTTTCGCTATCAATAATAATAATAACAAACAAAATTATTTGACACCATGCATAACCATAAACATACACGAGTTTAAACATATTTTATTGAAAACTAAACAAACCATCTGAATTAAACTAAATGCCATTTAAATATCACATTCGTAGCTTTATTTTGATATATACTGTATATTGAACAATAATATCTTATACTAATTATTAGGCCTATACTACATTTAAAATTACAAACTCTATTTGAACCAGTTTTTTACATCCTAAATTAACGCGGATGTTACAAAGTGATTCAAATATCTTTTCTACGACCCCCAGCTAATTTAAACCCACGCTAAGAAAGGGAGGGTTAAAAGAAATTCGAAATTTTAGGGTGGTTTGTGGAGGGGGTCAAAGTTAATAAAAATCCCTATAAGAACGAATTGGAATGATATTTGGTACGTAGCTTCCTCAAAGGATGTAGGTGGTCGCAACATTATCAATGAAATTAAGTGAAAGTCAAACTTAGTAAAAACTATAAATTAAAACGATATATTTTAAGCTTTTTCGTGTTAGATAGTAGTTCACAGGAATACAATTTTCAGTGCTTTCCTAAATAGCGTAGACTTTTTTTCATGACCACAGTAGGATACGCACTGGTATTCAACGAACACTTAAAAAGAATTACAATTAAGTCAAAAAGACTGAAAATACAAACAACCACGGGCAACGCCGTACGGGTCAGCTAGTTATTAATAAAACATTTAAAGCAATATTACCTAATTTTGTAGTTGCATCTTTTAGATGAATTTAGTAGCTATATAAAAGGATAATATATATATATATATATATATATATATATATATATATTTTAACTCTACCTTTCACCTTAATGCACCTGCAATTTATTTCAGTTTGTTAAAAAAAACTGTAATAGTTAATTTGTGTAGGAACTGTTATACTTTTGAAATTGTATCTACTTTAAAAAAATGCCTGTAAATCTTAAGTTTATACAATGTTTTATGTTAATAATGGAATGCTATGGATATAGGCTGTTTACTAGAAGGGGGACTGAAGCACTAGCTTGGGGAGTCTTCTACCGTATTAGTCAATGTGGTTGGAAGGCAATGCACATAATTGTAAATTCATATATTTGAAAAGTCAAAAATCCTTATTTTTATTGAGTTTGTCACATGTAAGATTAAAGCTGCAGTTGTATAGTACGAATAACATTATTTTCTAAGAACGGTCGTAAAGAATTTGTGATATAAAAAGCAGCAAAAATATAATTTAAATGCTTACTGATGCCTTGGAATACTAATTATTTCGTATATTAGTACAGTAGTAAATTATAGTTCTACTAATACACCATGTGTAGGCTACTAACCAGTACAACGTTTAAACTATGTTGATCTTAGTTACCGGTACTCATTTTGATCTACTAATCCACTTAAAACTTAATATTTTAGATAATTTTAAAAACACTGAATAAATTGACTAGTAAATTGATTAGTTCGCTAATGTCAGTTGGCATTAGCCAACGCCAGCTATATTTTTACAATCTTTAGATCCCCCTTATAATCATTTGAAAACGGATTTTTAGAGACGGTCAGACGTAAATAACTTGAATAAATGTATCAAATACACCACATGTATGTAAAATGTGTATTGGAATGAAATTGTAAAAACATAATTTATTAGAAATTTAGAGAGCAAGATAGAAAGAATAAAACCATTTTTATTTATCGATTTAGTTGTGAGAGTTATAGAAATTTAATGTAGAATCCATAAAGTAAATCTAGCATAAACATATACTAATTGTATTCTTATTGTAATTTATACAAAATATAAAAGTAAAGGATGTAATTAAAATAAATGTATAACATAAATAACACATTAAACTAATGTTACGAAATATCATAATTATTCGTGAAAAATGTATTGTTTCCTTATAAATTGTATAGTTATTTTGTTTGTGTTTTAATTTTCATCTGCTAATAATAGGAAATAGGAGTAGTCAGTTATGTCCTGACTTAAGCCAAAAACATGGAAAGCAATGTGAGTGCATTGGGAAAGTATTATTATTTTAACCATAACCATGTAAACAATTATTATCCAAGAATAATAGAATCAGAGTGATGAAAGTGTCTTGTCCACTGATAATTATTTTATTTTATTATTAATTTTTAATGATTACGAAATAAAATCTTCAATGGCCTTATTTCAAATTGTATTTTTAAGTATTTAAATAATGTTAATACTTTTTATTTATATGCAATAGTTTAATTTGGCTTAAAACAGTTTTAAATTTGAACTCAGCAATGGGTATATATTATTTTAATGAAGTACTTCCAATCATTTAACAATATGATGTAGCTCTGTTTTACTAGTTATGAGTGTTTCAATTCAGCTGCACTTTTAGGTTACACAGTAACTCCATGAAGCTTTCCGTTTAATAAAAACTGATAGATCTAGTTAGCTGTTTGTGAATTACTAAATCAATGTATCTGCCTTTTCACTCCCTTATGAATTGAAACAATTAATTTTAGCTTATATTAAGTCTAAGTAATAAAAATGCTCATTGAACATCAACACAGACGCAGCTATTCTATAGTATTGTGGCAACAAATATATATACAAAAAAAAACTTCAACTTGTATAAATATTATTATAGATGTTCTCTGCCTAGCTGGACTATGAGATTTAAACAATGAGGTAGATTGTTTTTGTAAGACAGACAAGGAACTTGGGACAGGCAGCGAGGAATAATTTTTTGACTCAAATAAATTAAATACACTTTGCCAGCTTCATATTTATTTGCCGTCTTACAATAATAGGGCTTTGGCTTTCTAAATCATTCTCAGTATGTATTTAGAATAACTTTCAACTTTGTTCACCACAAATACCATACAAACTGTAAAGTTCACACTACTGCAGTAACGTTCGTAATCCCATAATCCTTCAGTGAATTTCTAAACATGCAGTGAAAAGTGCAAATGTATTATTTCCATTCTAGTGTTACACCTGCATTGTATGTTGCACATTTTTTATATTTAGTTTTCAGCTATATTTTCAACATAATTTTTATAACGAAATTTCAACATAGGACTAATCAAGGAAATTCATTATCGTCAGCCGGATTCGAACCTATCCAAACTCGGTGTTGTTTTGTTTATAATGTAAACTCTTTAGGTTCTATTCTTACTTAAATTGTTTTGTGTTATGAGTTTTAGTCACCCCAGATTTTAAAATAATGTAACTTCGTTAAAAAAAGTATTAACTAATGAACTGCTCCGTTGAAAACAAACTATTTAAGTTTAATCGAATGGAGATTTTAAAGAAAAGTGTTTAGCTGTAACGGCTATTTAAAAAAATACAATCTGTTCATTGTTCTATGAAAAAGAATTTACATCTTCCCACATATCTTACTGTTGTTCAAATCTAATTGTATTTTGTGATATCTCAAATTATTTATCTCTTTCCAATTACGTTGATTATTTAAAAATATATTTAATTCTTTATTTTTTTACGTTTTAGAAAATATATATTCGTACATTATTATGACAATCTATCTATACTATTATATACAAATCTAATGGTTTCTGTCCGTGTGTGTGTGTGTGTGTTACCACAGACTATAGAATTACTATAGTCTGTGGTGTTACTCAATTACACTCACGTAAAAACTACTGGATGGATTTGAATGAAATTTGGCCCACATATAGGTCATGACCTGGAATGAGACATAGGCTATAAATCATTTTGATTTAACGGTTGAAACAACCCCTAAAACAATAAATATGTATTATTAAACTTCCATTAAGACTAGAGAGCTGGAAATTTGTACATTTATTTCTTACAAGATATATATAAAAATTAAACCATATTTTTATGTTTGAGTGCACTGCTAAGGGGTGAAAAGGTAACAACCCTTAAAACAATACAAATTAATTATTATACTTCCCATTAAGCTATGCGGCGGATATTTGGACCGTGTGCGAAGCCATGGGTACCTGCTGGTTACTATTAAAATTTATGTTAAATGCTTACAACTCAACGTCGGCAAAGAATGAGAAAGTGGTTGTATGTAATGGAATGTGTAGATGTTTTGAAAATCAGTCAACGTTTCTGAGGAAAGGAAGCTATAGGCCTACATTTGTAAGGCAAGAACGAAACACAATATTATTTATCTTTATACTGTATATATACAAAATAACAATAAATAAATCAAATTTAGCAAATATAATATGTGTATACAGCAATTTACACTTAAAAATACATAAATAAGTAATTCAACTATTCTTTTTGTAGTTTTTTCAACCTATATTATTTTGTGAAAATTACTTATTATTTTATATCAAATCCAAAAACTTGCTTTTATTTCGACGTAATCCTAAATAGCCAATTGATGACATAGCTAAAACAAATTAAATTTGACATTAAAATTATGTCTGTTATGAAGTTTGTCTCAGATAAAATTCTTTTTGCACTGATCCAATTTATTCACATAGATATAATCGCATTCAACTAACGATTCTAGGTGTTTACATTTCCAACACTGGATTTTTGTTCATTTCTATTTAGAATCTCTAAAAAGGCGCAAAGAAATGTAACTAATTTAATTTATCATAATTTTTGTTTATTCCTCAATATAAAAGCAATCATTAAAAACTAATATCAGAAACTGGTATACTATCTATACTATTATATACATAACTAAGTATAATAAGTAAATAAATCAAAGTAAACTATAAGTTACAAACCTTTTCCTACTTCCACACACATGCTCAATAATCTTGTATTTAGAATAAAGATATAGGACTAATCATAACTCCAAAGCTAAGGTGTTACATTAGGGTATATTAAATGTCTAGATCAAACTATTAAAATGTATGATATGATGGGAGGTTTAATAAAGGTTAACCATAGCCAGAGCGACTACTTCTAAGAAAACCTAACTTAAAAATTAGAACCACCGTTTTCCGGTTATTTTACTTAACAGTTAATATGACATGTTCTTTCATAATTCGATAGAAACTGAGTGACGTTCTCCAAGCCACATTGGTTTTGAAATGTTGTAAGCTACGAATGAGCATTTGACATCATATAATATATAAAATTTGTTTCTTGATTTCAACACTAAATATAATTTCTTTTTTTAACAAAGCCTGTATAATTACAATACTAGTCTCAACAGTGCCTATAATAAACGTATATTTTCCTCAGGGAAACCAAATACAACCACAATCTTTCAAAATTGAATAGGCGATTTTTTAATATTGAATTGGTAATCATTATGATGCTGGCTACAAAACATGGTAAATATGTAGACATAAATTATATATGGTTCTTCATAAATAGTGACTGTTTCTACTTATATCTACTTAGACTAAAATTAGAACAACTTAGACATTTGTACAACTTTGGAATGAAACTAAAATATATTATACAAATTATGTTGATATATTTTTACTCCATGGCACTACAATCTAATGTGAATGTAATAATTGTTTATATTACTTTATTTAAATTAATAGTGAAATAAAAGGTTAATTCCGTATTAAAACAAAAAAGATGTATGATATTGCAATGAGTACTCAATGGAACATTCCTAGTATTTATTTGGCATACCTAGTCATGTACATACTTTCGGACAGGTTAAACAGAATCAGGGTTTGAAGTGTTTTCAGCGACAACATAAGGTGCTCCTTTACTTCATTGTAAAGGACGTAAAGTCTTATGTTTACGTTTTAGCTTGGAACATCCAAATCATCTTTCACACATGAAAGTGTCTTGGAAATGTGATATTGTGGAAATAGTTTATTCCACAATATTTAAGACTAGTTTGGTTTGAATGTACAAGTACACGGATTTTCACAACTGTTTTTACAATATCAAATTGGCAATGTACTCAAATTTTAATATTTCTTGATCCATCATTAGTTTGTAGGACTTATATGTAATTCGAATACGAGAGACTTATCAGGGGTTTACACTCTGAGGCAATTAGTATAAGCTTGTCTTGAATTGCAATGACAAGATCAATAGAGCTGCTAATGTAATATTACACAATGAAATGTCTGAGTTTCAAAGTTGTGTTGATGCTGAGACCTTGGCGTCCATGTATTTATTTCAAGTTAACTTATTTATTTTGTTTCGAAAATCCAACATTTTAAGCCCCTCAAAATATAAGAAATCATTCATAATATATTTTTAAAATAATAATTAGTTTATAATGTTTATATAAATTTATATAATCCTGAAATGAAGGAATTTAGATTTCAGAATATTATAATCACGATCTATTCAAATACAAGTCAAACTTTTACGAAGCTACCATAGTTTAGTTTCATTAATTTATAGAACAGTCATGTTGTGGTTCATCTTTCCTGAGGTTTACCAAAATAGCCTACTAATAACATACAACAAATTCAACACTATTTTGGACGTGGTGAATGATTAGTTTTTCCACCTTGTATGCAGATATAAAAAACTATTAGTAGCAAAAATATTTTTGCAAAACAATTGTTGATATTTTTAATTGTTTTGGAACCAGATTTTCCGTTTAGTAAAGTTATGCATGTTACGTAAGATATTGTTCAGTTTCATTTTCGAAATAACGTTATAATTTTTAAAGCCACTTTAAATATGTGCTCTGCAGCAAAATATGTCTATTTCGTCAGTATATGTGTTTGTATAATCAAATTCTAATATATATATATATATAATTTATATATATATGTTTACTGGTGCACTATTCGCTCGAAATAGACTTTTAGTTCTTATTTATCTTTTAAAATACATATGTTTAAAAAGCATGTTTTATAATGCATAAAAAGCATTATTATTAGCATGTTAATAATACTCGTACAGAAGCTGCTTAAAATATAACAAAATAAAATAAAATTTATATAGTCAATGTAAATGAAGATTAAGGTTTCATAGAAAGCTATAAAGCAAGATAAATGTTGGGAATTTAACAACAAAGCTGTGCTTTGAGAAAGAAAACTGTTGCAATAAACGAGTCTTGGTGCTGGATACAAGTGATAAAGGAAATTGCTTTACATGTTAGAATAAAAGAAAACTACGGCGAATAAATTCACTCTTTCAGTTATTTAAACTTTCAATTATTTACACCACTAATAAAATTATCCTTTATTTAAAAATATATTATATAAAAACTGTGCGATCTACAAAAATGTAATTCGATCTCAATTTAATTTCGACGAGTAGTATAAGCTATACAAATAATTATAAAATGGTTACTAACTTAGACAACCTAATAAGTATTTTCGAAAAAAAATTATGTTTGTAAAATATATTCCAAATTAAATCGATTGCATTTGTTAACGAATAATATATTTAACTATCTACGAAGCCATTTTAGTACCTACAAATTGTTCAGTAAAAACCTAATCAAATCAACGATTACCATAAAACATTTTTTTTGTAAATATATATGTGTGTTACCAGATAACTCGATACAAAATTAACACACAAAATGTTAACTCTTTTACTTTAACAATGAAACTGGTGTTGCAAGGAATTAATCCGATTAAATATGTATATATTTACGTACATTTGAATAAAACCTGTGAAAATAATAATTCATTTCTGAAGGCTCTTGTAACATTTAATTAAACTGTTATACTTTCTTTTTACAACATGTCACGTCTAATGAATATTTTCTTAATGTTAACAAAGGTTTAAATGGTGCATAATATAAATTCAAACAAACTCAAATAACAATCATCCCTTTTATCAAATAATATGCGTTTAAATATCTTAAGAACTATGGTTAAGAATTAGACAATCATTTTTGTTACAGACAATTTCATATTGAAAGCAACTTCTAACATCGATATGAAAACACCTCTTTAACTCTTTTCTGCTATATTTTCTGTCCCTTGGCAGTATTTCAGCTTATCTCCAGAAATTATAGGTTTTCTGTTGTAACATTGAGGTTGAATTATGTTACTAGTGTGATGGTAGAAATATCTAGATACTCATAATACAAAATATAATATGATTTAATGTCATAATAGTAATCTGATCATAATATAAAAACTTGAACTTATTTTTAACAACACTTTAACAAAGTATAAACTTGCGACATGTTTGTTTCACTCTTTGAGTAATAAATACGTAATATCAAAATTAGAGCTACTTTCGTAATACTGCAATGATGCGGATTTTGTATTATTTGGAAGGACAGAATTCCTGATTTATTTTCACTCCAGTTCCAGGTTTTCCGTTGTGCTGTTCTCCTATTTGTCCTACACGAAATAAAGGACACAGTGACACAAAACATTGTCTCCTGTTCAATACTCGGCAGTCAAATTTGTTATGCTGATTCGTCTCTTTCGCTCCACCACATTTCCTTCACAAAATTTCTGCTGCGTAAAAGTCCTATTTGAGTAAATGATTAAGGAACCTTCAGTGGCAATTACGAGTCAAACTACTTTCCTTAATCGAGTAAAGAACCCTATAGCATCCTCTTAGGCTGAACATTGCCTTTATGTTTTTCATAAAACGTCTTCTTCGAGACCCATTGGGTGATTGCGTTCCAGAATATAAAAGGTAATCTGATGTAGTTCTGTTCTGCTACCTATTTAGGATGCTAATTTCCCCTTTTACACCCAGTTATTCAAGTTAGTCTCTAAACTCACAACAGATTCACATAATGAGGCAGTTAGTTGGTCTAAGTCATGTAAAGGTTGAGTTTACATAACAGTTGTTATAACTGAGTCTTTACAGGGTGAACCAAATGTATGGAAACCCCTCCATAACTTGAAGTCTGTTTGAAATAGATTTCTGTAACTTTTAGTATAACTTTTAGGATATAGTAGTTGACCAACACGTTATCCTAAAATTACAGAAATCTATCTCAGATTTAAGTTGTTGAGGGGTTCCCTATACATTTGGTTCATCGAATTATATGGTATGAATACGGATAGTGGTAGGCCTAATTTAATGTCAAATAAATGTTATCAAATAAAGGTTTGCCACATTTTACAAAATGGAGGGCATACAATCAGGTCGACTGAGAAGTAACAAACACCAATATTAATTTTGTTCCTATATTGTCGTTAACACATTAAATTGTGTTAGGTAAGTGGGAATTAAATTGAAAACAAGAACGGAATATACGAAGCTTATAAATTGATTGTCAGTGGAGATTGGCTACTAAGTGATTGGGTAAATCAAATGTACTCTTATCACTAAGATATGAGTTCATATGTCGTACACACACACACATATATATATATATAGTTGGAAGAGAAAAGACACGAGTGGCATTTAAAAAGGTTGAGGTATGGAAGATTGCCAAACGCTGTAGTGTACCAAGAACCACTTTAGAAGTATTAAAGTAAATGTTAAAGAAATACTGAACGACATCTGAATTAAA
Source organism: Philaenus spumarius (assembly GCA_018207615.1). Classification (NCBI taxonomy): domain Eukaryota; kingdom Metazoa; phylum Arthropoda; class Insecta; order Hemiptera; family Aphrophoridae; genus Philaenus; species Philaenus spumarius. The sequence continues at coordinate 519,430 of JAGFPH010000464.1, forward strand.
ATATTAAAGTAGTTCTTAGAGCTCAGATTGCTGTATTATTATGTATTTTATAGGCGTAATGTATTGCATTCACTTTGTTCACGCAATACTAGATCAAAATAAACGTACTAACAAAACGTATTAGGTGGATATATATATATATATATATATATAGATATACGAATAACTTACTAATCCACACACAATGAACACCTGCACGTGTTAAAGTTTGCGAAAAAATAATTTGGGCTATATTTGGAAAAATACTAACTTGAATTTAATTTTGTATACCATTCAAACTAGACCAAAACTAATTAGGTAAAAATTAAAATTTACACGAAAATTTCACGAAATAATAACAATGTTGTATTTTAAAAGTTATTTCGTCGCTTAGCGTCATCAGACAACTAACTAAGAACTGAGCTTCCTTGATTGTCTTTTAAATATTTCTTCCGTAGTGGAAATAATAATTTATGTTCTTATTTGTCTGATGATGCTTAACGGTGAAACAGCTGTAACAAATATATATTGTTGTTTTGTTAAATTTGTTTATAAGTTAATTTTACCTTATTATCGAATTTCACCAATTATCGACTGTGGTCACACTTAATATTACCAAAACTAATTCTTTTTGACATTACATAATCGGTTTACTTTGTCCAAAGTTTCTTTAATGAATTTAATTAATTATTGTTTCAGGCAAAGACAAACCAATGTAATGTCATTGCAGCAAACAGTAAAAAGTTTTTTTTTTTTTTATGAACGTTTTACATTATAGTACGAATAATTAATTCAGTTGGACTAGCAATAGCAAGTAAAACTAAATTAGTACATAATCAACTGTAAAATGTGTTTCTTTTGTTTCATAATACAGTTCATTATTTAAACACAAATCTAATAAGTCTGTGTTCCTACATCAGTGAAAGATTTTCAAGTAGGATATGAAATTTGTGAGATAAATACGAACATGCATACAAAAACAAACGTACAAACAAAGATGACCTCTTAATAAACCAGTATTATAATAAGAATATCGTAATTCCATTTGCAATTAAATTTACGTTTTGTTGTTATTTAGTAGATTACCTGTAGGAGGTAGCCTAGGCTACTTGTGTTATATAAAACTATTCAGATATTTTATATGTCGCTAATTATTTCGTTGCGGTATTATTTTGTTATGTCGCTAACAGGTTATCTCGTGGTTCCACAAGACAACAATATCTCATATATTCGACTACCAAACTACCTGTTATTGGTTGCGTTAGAAATTAAAAACAAAGATTTACTGAATATTAAATCCTTTACATAAATGATTGTTAGTAAAAATTTTTATGTATATTAGGTTAAATGTTATGCTGTTATGGATATTTTATAGACTTTTCCGTCAACATATCGACCATTTTTCTAATTCATCTTCAATTGTTTGGCCAACGTGGGCAAATGATTGCTTATTTTTACTTGATTGTGATGATAAATCTTTTATTACATTTTTTATTGCAAAAAAATAAGCAATGGCCAATAAATAATGACAATATCACACTCTTTCATTTACTAAGTATATTTTAATCTGTCTTGTGTTTTTACTGCTAAGTAACTGGTTAGTCATTTTTAGTAACTTCGTTTTTGTAATCTTTGGTTTTCACCTTTGACGCAACATCGTAACACAACGATATTATTTCTTTTTATAATATCGATATCAATTACAGTAATTACAAATTGCCGCACTTTGCAAACCTAACTTGTCGTGTAAATTAATCGTGGGCTAGCCATGCAGGGTTTAAATTAATTGCATCTTTTAATTTATTGCAATATCCAAACTGAATTGTATTTAATTACATGCAAACTCTATCAGTACTGAGCCAGGTTATTTTAGCTCACATAAACACGCTATCTGATTAGAATTACAAATATTAATTCTTTAATACTGAATACATGCAATGCATGTTACACTTAGTGTATGATGAATATATGCTTTCAATCACACAACACAGGCAAGCACGATGTTGGATTTAGTTTCTTATTCTCACGCATTACATTCATACGACGAGTTGGTTTGTCCTATATGAAGATGTGGCAAAAATGACTTTCTAGCTAACCCAGCATGTTTTGATCAATCAATGTATTTCAACTTTTTAATGCAGATTTGGTGTACTGTTGTGTCGTTGGCTGCCCCAGCTCGACACGTGATAATAAAGTTATTTGTCCGCTACACGTTGTAAAAAATGTTTTTGTATATTAAAGTACACAGATGCAAAACACACATTAGATACGTTCGATATGAGTGTTTGCAGTCTGAGGGGTTCCGATGCCCACGATACAGATTTCCAGTTGGGGCTCCCAGGAGAGTTGGACTGCATCTTCAAACTAATCGGCCTGTTGTTATCATTGCGTCTAATTGTTAAAAAAAATATATAAATTGTATAAAATCTGTATCCATAAAACTAAGAGTTATTTAGTTAAATAAATATAAGTTGCACAATCTCAAATATCTTATGTTATCAAGTTTCTATTTTTGTTTAAGTAAGAAAAAAAAATTACAATTACAACAAATTATATATTTTATTCATTTGTTTTTCTACAATTTTTAATTAATTATTTTACTTTGTTTGTAGACCTATAAATTGTATGCTAACGAAAATGACTTAACTAAAAACTTACCCTTTGCGACATAACTAAAAAGGGCTTAAACATACACTCATAAAAAATAAAAGATAAACCGTGCTTAGAACGTAAGCCTAGTACAGTTATTAAGTGTGTAACTTATATATAATTGTACACTGAGCGTGGAATATCTAGAGCTGCGGCCTACGTCACTGGAGGGGGAGAGATAAACAACTCGCAGCTTGCTACTAGCCTTGCCACAAACATCATGCTACCAAAACTCACTTTGGTAGTAGTATGATAGCTAGTATGCAGTAGTATTGTCTTTCTTTATTTAAAACCCCCATTTGAATATTCCTTGTCGGAACTTTTTTTAATATAAGTTAACTTTTTTGATGAGAAATGTATTGCTTTACTCAGAGACACCTACGTGAATGTCTTCATGTCAGGTTAGTACAACGCCGCGAATGAGCTGGAGCGTCCCCTTCCCCAGCCCACTCTGTAAACTGTTTAAATTTTAACGGATGCCACAGCTCAAGATATTCCGCGCGCAGTGTATATTATTTGATTTTGATTTGGTATGATTGTTTCTTATTGCTTCTGATTTACAAAAATTATAAATTAATTCTTACAAATAAAAATATTTTTAATAATAAATTTTTGAAAAAAATAAATCAACTTAAAAAAAAACAAAAACAACAAAATGCTGAAACTAAAATGTAAAAATAATTAGTATATTGAGCAAACGTAATTTATTCAAAACCGATACAAACAAATTTTTGAAGTCGGCGCCAAATTTATTATTCATTTATTTAAATAAATCAACTTTAAAAGAAATTATAATGATTGGAGTTGTAAACATGACCCCAAAGTATAATCTATGCTGGGTTTGTTTAAGTATTACCGATTAAGAGTGATATTAGCTGTTATATTATATATTACTCACGTACGCATACATGCATGTACGGACGTAAACTCACTTTTATATTAGTTGATTAAATGCGTGACACAACTCTGAATTCATTTTATTCGTGTAAATGTAGGCCTAAATGAATTTACGACGTTGTGAGCATTTATGCAATGTATTTATACCTAGTTGACTCAAATTTTCAACAAAAATATTTGCTAAATTATAAAAATTTGAATAAACTGGCTTTTTAAGAAATATTTTATTAATAGCTGACCCGACAGACATCCTGTCCAAATTTCAATAAATTTGGTTGTGATTGTTTTGTGAATTTGTGATAAGCTGTTGGAAAATGGTAAAAAAGAGAAAAAACCCTATTTCTGAGCGATCGTTGTATCTTTTAACGATTGAATAAATGGATATGAAATTTGAGGAGTAGTAGATTCAGAAGAACTAAAATAGTGTTAAATTCTAGGTAAATTTGGCACCGACTTCAAAAATTTGTTTGTATCGGCTTTGAATAAATTACTTTTGTTCAATATACTAATTATTTTTTACGTTTTAGTTTCAGTATTTTGTTGTTTTTGTTTTTTTGAAGTTGGTTTATTTTTTTCAAAAAATTATTATTCTTTGATTTTTAGAGCGATGTGCAGATTAAAGAAAAAATTGTGTTTTCTAAAAGGTGTTTATAAATTTGTATTTACTGTATAATGCGATTTAAGTAGGCCTAGTACGTTTTTTTAATTATTTATTATTTTATTAAAAAAGTTATAAAAAACAACTAAAAAGCTATAAAGACAGGTATATAAATGTTTCACTTACTTACCTGAACTAAGTCTTTTACGACATTTATACAATTTTTCACTTATTTACATGAAGGATGCCGGGTATGACAGAAAAACAAGTTTCCCTTATTTACCTGACCGAAGACGGGTACAACAGCAATACAAAATTTGGTATGACAAAAATATAAACATCTGTTCCTTACTTACATGACCGAAGCCGATTACGACAGCTATACAAAGTTTTACTTATTTAACTGAACTAAGCCTGGAACGACAGCTAAGAAGAAAAGTGTTTCTTATTTACCTGACCGAATCCTAGTACTGCAGCTATAAAAAAGATTCACTTATTTACCTAAACTAAGTATGGTACGACATCTATAAATTATTTAACTTATGTATGTCAAATATAACCATCTGTTCCTTATTTACACGACCGAAGACGGGTACGACAGTTGTAATAAGTTTCCTTATTTACCTGACCGAAGACGGGTACAGCAGCTATAAAAAAAATTGGTATGACAAATATAAATATCAGTTCCTTATTTACATGACCGAAGCCGGGTACGACAGCTATAATAAGTTTTCCTTATTTACCTGACTGAAGCCGGGCACACAGCTTTAAAATGTATACCTATTTATTTGAACTAGCCTGGTACGACAGCTAAAAAATGTGTTCCTTGTTAACCTGACCGAATCCTGGTATACGACAGCTATAAAAAAGTTTCACTTATTTACCTGAACGAAGCTGGGTACAACAGCTGTAACAAGTTTTCCTTATTTACCTGACCGAAGTCGAGTACGACTGTTATAAAAAAGTTTTACTTATTTACCTGAACTAAGCTGGTACGACAGCTATAAACCAGTAACATATTAATTACACTAGAGAAAAATTGAATTGATTCGTGTCGTGAGATATTTGTGACGATTCGTGACTTGAGATTTAGATACCCACGCAAAAAAAATGTCAATGGGTCAACAGAAGTTTTAACTTGAAAAAGATTTATCGAAATCGGTTCATTAATTTCGGAATATCGCTGGACAAACATAATAATTCGACCACGCAGCTGAACCGCTGACGTTAGTTGAGCAAATTTCCAAAATTAAGTTTTAGGCCCATGTTTTAGGGTTTCAACCAACAATTTGGGAAATAGGTCTATTCACGACGGTGCTGAATAGCTAGCTGCAAAATGCTTCGCACATATGGTTGTATCTTCAATACACAATGCATTGCGCGCTTCGCAAGCCATTCCGCATATTGGGAGTATCTTCAATACACAAAGCATTGCGTGCTTCGCATGCCAACCCCACGGCAATATGCGGAATGTTTTTTGAGATATAAAACAAACAATATTTATGGTTTCAGGGGTTGTTTCAACCCTTAAATGCGAAATATTTTAAAATCCTTTCTTAGTGCGCCTCTTGCACCTATGAGTAATAAAATTTGTGTACCCTACCACAAATACCGTGCCCACGTTTCTAGGCCGTATGTTTTTGAGATATAAAACAAACCATATTTATGGTTTTAGGGGTTGTTTCAACCCTTGAACGCGAAATATTTTAAAATCCTTTCTTAGTGCAAATCTAAGACCTGTGAGCAATATGTACCAAATTCCACATTCCTAGGCCATATGGTTTTTGAGATATAAAACAAACAATATTTATGGTTTTAGGGGTTAGTTCAACCATTACATGCGAAATATTTCAAAATTCTTTCTAAGTTCAAATCTAAGGCCTATGAGCAATATGTGTAGCAAATTCGACGTTCCTTGGCCATATGTTTTTGAGATATAAAACAAACAATATTTATGGTTTTAGGGGTTATTTCAACCATTACACGCGAAATATTTCAAAATTCTTTCTAAGTTCAAATCTAAGGCCTATGAACAATATGTGTAGCAAATTCGACGTTCCTTGGCCATATGGTTTTTGAGATATAAAACAAACAATATTTATGGTTTTAGGGGTTGTTTCAACCCTTAAATGCGAAATATTTTAAAATCCTTTCTTAGTGCGCCTCTAGAGCTTATGAGCAATATGTGTACCAAATTTCACATTCCTAGGAGGTATGGTTTTCGAGATACTGTGATGAGTGAGTCAGTCAGTGGTATTTCAGCTTTATATACCAGGTGTTTTAAAAGTCACACCCCCCTCTTTAACTTTTGTGTTTGTTAAAACAAACAAATATCCTTTAGGGAACGATACTAACTTAGCCCAAAGTATCTTTTGAAACAATCGGAAATTTTGAGTCTTCCCTAAAAATTTTAAGTCGACTCCTACATCTCAGAAAATTTTGTAAAAAATGAAATTTACGAAATCGATTTGAAAGCAATTTCTTAGGTCAAGCACTTTTAAATAAACATTTTTCGTCTCTTGAAATGTTTTCGAAAAACTCTTCCTTTTCGAGATATTAGCAACTTTATGTCGATTTATTTCAACACGTTTAGGGCCGCCATTTTGTTTTGGGTGGTCCGATTTTTATTTTCTTTGTCATTTTCCTATCTTTAAAATGAGGTATCACATGACCATACTTCCCATTTAAAAATTTTGAGTTCCCCCAAAATCCCCATCTTTAGGGGGCACTCAAAATTTCCGAGTGCTTCAAAAGATACTTTGGGCTAAGTTAGTATCGTTCCCCAAAGGATATGTGTTTATTTTAACAAACACAAAAGTTAAAGTGTGGGGTGGGACTTTTAAGACACCTGCTATATAGATTCTAATTGAAAATTCAAATTTTCCGCCAAAATTACGTACTTTATTGACAAATACTAGCTAAGTTCTGGACTGATTTTAAAAAAAACTTAAGTGGGACCACCGGAGGATGATCCTCTTTCGTTAAAAAATTTTTTATCGAAATCGGTTCATTAGTTTCGGAGTAATCGCTGGACAAACATAAAAAAACATATAAACAGGTCGAATTGAGAACCTCCTCCTTTTTTTTTGAAGTCGGTTAAAATCTAAACAAAAATTACCTCCTCACAAAAAATTACAGAAACATTAAAGGAAACCCTGAGGTAATAAAACATGCGTAGAGTGGTTTTAAAACAATATATATTTTACATACATCAAACAAAATTCAAAGACAAAGTTGAGTTATCTTGAGCTGACCGAATTCCAATAAATGTACACTATTATTTACATTTAAATCTACAAACAAAAATTTGACTTCTATTCTTTTTATAAACAACGCGTACATATTTGTAACTTAAATTGACTTACATGCATATTCAACACACATTCTACTTATATAAAGCTAGACGGTAACACTGATTCATTGACATTAATTATGAGGCACTTCCCGTAATCGGACCCCCATCAACCTTATACTTGAATTCAACACACATCCATTATAAAAGCTAAAATTTAAAAATATTTTAAACACAACGATATGTTCATCATAGATATATACTTACACTGGCACTCAGACTTAGCATACACACTTGCAAGGATACAACACCTGAATATAACACCAAAACGTAACATTCAAGATATTACATTAAAATAAGAATGTACATCTTCAAGTTTGAGCAAAATATTACGCAACAAACTGGAGAACTTAGGTTTGATCGTACATGATTTAATTCTTTCTGGCAACAATTAAAAAATTTAGGTGTTAGACATGCATAAGATTAGTTCATATAAATAGTGAAATTTGGTTTAGATACAAAAACATTTGATCTATTCCCCAATGTCAAAGTCCTAGAGTGCCATCTCTATCTCCGCTTCTGTCAAAGAAGATTCTCAATACTTTATAGATAAACAGATTTATGAAAGGTAATGTTTTTTACTATTAGACTAGTAGTCTGTGAACAGTATACCTTGCTCGTTGAAATAACAAATGTGGTTTTGAGCTTAGGTTAAAAATAGTGTGCCGGTAAGGAAGTAAGCAGAAGGCTAAGCCAGTGAAACATTATTTTACAAATCCCGCGATTCCTGGGTTTCTAGTTATCGTTTTTTCTTTTCTTGTGCTTTAACTGCTAAAGATTTTCTTTTGGGGGGCATTGTGTTTTATTTAGGTTAATAATGCGTAAGGTAGCTCAAAATATCGCGATATTGAGGGAAAACATAGAACTAAATATTTACATACTTAAATAACTAAAACTTAACAATATATTTACAGTTCCATATCATATTCCAATATTAGAAATAATGAAAACAAACTATGTTAAAACGTCGTGATAGTGATCTCAACCCATGTATCAACAATTCCCACACTGTCCAACGGTCATTTATTGTATGTCCTTTATCGCCTCGAGGTTTTATTTGTTTCATCTCATTTTGTAATTCAAGTAAAGTCAAATACTTTCACGAAATAATAATTTACACATATACAGTTCAATTCTTTGATTCAACACTTTCTTATAATAATATTTTATTTTGGGGCAAAGGATATATTCCTAAATTACTATTCAAACTAGGCCTAGTTTTGTTAGCAGTCTTGTAGTAGGAACATAAAAACTGGTGTTTTCAAAATAATAAATTTAAAATTGATAAACATTTTTATACAGTTCTATTTAGAACTAAATTACGAAACGTTTTTACATTTATGAAAAAAATTTAAAACATTTTTACTACTTTTTATGTAGGCCTAAAGTTGAATTTTTTCCTTTCGTTACTGAACATGCTTGTTTCTTGAGCTAATAACTTTGTTAATATTACTTCAATCATTTTTTTACTGGCATATATGAATTCTTTGAACCTTTATCTACAAAAAAGCTATGGAACAATTTTGAATTGGTTTAGAGTAAACGTATAAAAACATGGTTGAAATACAAAAACTTGGACGATTTTTAACAAATTTGAAGTTTACTGCCATTTTATGAGCTTACCGTTAGAGATACGGAAAAAAATCAAGAATAAAATTTTGTTGAAAATCTAATTTGCTACTTACAAAATGTTATTAGTTTTTAAATTCGACTTACGGTTAAGCCACAAGTCTGGAAAAAAGCTTACACTGAGAGAAAAGGTGCGGCCGACATTTTTATTTTATTTAAGGAGTTAAAAATGAAAAATGGAAAAAACTTTATATATACATGGCTCGGCCTAGGAATAAGGAACATTCATGCAAAAATCACCAAAATCGGTCAAGGCGTTTGGCCGTAATCGTGAGACAGACACACAGACACACATACATACAGACACACAAACACACAGACGAAATGCCGAACGGTCGAGTTAAAACGGAGACCTCGCTTCGCTCGGTCATTTATATAAAAGCAATATAGCTCTAATACACATTTCTATTACATTAGAACCTCAAAATGACAAATGAAAGATAACATCTTCACAGCACAAAGTTTTTACCAGAATCTGAAAGAAGACAACAAGTCAACCAGCGCCGAAATGTCATGTCTGTCGCTATTGTGAGCATAGATCTTAACATTGAACATTTCTCGTTGCTAATTAATTTACAAAATCCGAGGCTTATGCTTATTTTACTCCATGTTACCACAACCTCCATTCGTTTTAAAAACTTTTGCATTGACAATAATGTTTAATACAATATATCTTTAACGATTTAGCTAGTATAAGTAATACGTGGTATTAGGATTTTAAAGGCGAGGTACAGTATGTATTAAAATTATTTGCGTACATAAAATGGCCCTTATAAATATGTAGGGCTGAGAAGTGTCAGTTAGTTTTGAAGTTAGTTTTGAGAAAACTCACTTTAAAGTTAAACTTTTATAATTAAATTCAGGTAAAACCATGATCATATACATTTTTTCCGCCACTAGATCTTGTACCATTTGGCATATATTTGTTTTGCCACTAGATCTCAGCACATGATAGACTTACAGTAATATTCCTTGGCCACAAACATTTTAAAGTATTGAAGAGCCAGTTTCTGCACTTAACTCCATTATTCAAAAAATGTCAGTTGTACCCCTTGGCTTCTCAGCCCTTCATATCTCCTATTCATCTAAAATCTGCTTTTCGTTAAGATGGCTTTAACTGCATAAATTAGATCTAAGATTTCATTGATACACGTTTTCTTATTATAATTTTTTTTTAACTTTAGTTTACTGAATGACGTACATTTTGTTAATACATCAAAATATTCCCAGCTTCCGCCAACCGTTTAAAAAACTTGTTCAAGCAGACAGAGCTTGAGTAGCGCTTTAACATGAACTGATAGAGACGTTTGCTTTCCTTCCATATTCATCAATCATCCACTTTTCTCGGCGCCAGAAAATTAATCGATAGGAAAGTCAAAGCAGGAATTGCAGAGTTTGATATGATGCTCAACAACCTCACAAGCTCAAATTCAAAAGCTGATCATGTTTCCTCGAAATTTGTTGTTATTTCTAAGATTTAAGTCATAGTTTCGAATAATACTCGTGTGTTTTTACTTGACAATTGTAATATTTAATTATATTATGTTTTAATTAATTGTTTCTAACCCCTTTCCATTTTAGTTGCTACTTAAGGTTTTAATATTAATGTTAAATGATATGGCAAACAGATTACATGGTAAGAGTGCAATCCTCAAGAGCACGTGAAAGTAAATAAAAAGGTTTTGCTTTGTGTTAAAATATTTCTCCTTGTTTCAAATGTTTAATTCTTACCAGTTTAGTGATTGTATTCTATATAAACTGTCTGCTTTGTTTTGATAGAATTAGGGAATAATTAATTATGGTTAACACCAACATTTAGTTAGTAATTAGTTTAAGACCTGACTGTCATATATCTATACCAAAACATTTTTAACATGACATGTGCAAACATGATTTTTGTCATATATCATTGTAATAAATTATTTTATACTTTTTAAAACTCTGTTCTAAAACTTCAGGATTTATTAGCATTTGTCCAAAATATGTAAAATCGTACATGTAAGTCCTAAAAGTTTAGATTTCTTTTAGCTGTCATTTTGTGTTTTAACAAGAAAATCTTATCTCTTTGACGATAAATGTTATTGTGTTGAACTTGTGTAAGCTAATTAGTTTTATTAAGACCAATTTGAGACAAATAAACAATTTCCTTCATTTTTTCCAAAATGGATACTATTGAAACACCCTGTTTAATTTGTCTGTTTGTATATAACTTTCTATATTTTTTGGGGGGTTTAAAGGCGAAACACCCCAAAAAAAGTTATAACTTTTGTAATATAAAATTCTTTAGTTTATGACATTCATAGTTTTTGTCAGATGTCAGGTAAACAGCCGTGCACCGAATTCGAAAAGATTTATTCGTTCTTTCATTTCTATTATGTGTTCACCAGGCAGATAGGGTTTATTGTCATTTACATCTTTAAAGGCAATGATAATCAAAGAAGCTCATACAATATTCACGATTTTATAAAAGGTTTCATTAAACAATGTTTTAAAATGAAAGGATTTAGATAGAATTACTGTCATTCCAAGAGAATGCCCTGAAGAGAACGCCCATGAAAACTGGTGTGCGTGTAAAAAGTTGGGCAAAGGACATGCAACGGCTTTGTGAACACATTTTGACACTCATGCGATGCTCGAGGGAAAGAATGTTTTGCGTTATACTATCAAAAACAGTAGTTTAAATGGTTAGGAAAGTAACAATGCAATTATCAGTTTCCTTTTATGTTACATACATAAAGTAAACGTGTCAGAATTATAACAAGAGCTCATAGTGGTTTTGGGAAAGTTGAGAAACTTTGAATGCTTATACTAATCTAAACAAAGGTCGAACAATAATTAATTTCTCGTTCACCCACCCTTCAATGTTTTACCACCGCAACAGCAAAAAAAAAAAACTTTTAAGTATAAAATATATTACGTTTAAATGAACTGCGTTAAATACGCATCTTGTGAGTTACTTTTTATATATTTACTAAAACAAAGTTTTGTTTGTATATTTTAATAATTGTGGATCTTTAAATTAACGTCAAATATTTCGCACCCATCTAAAAAATTAGAATAGTTTAAAAAATAAAATTCAATTCACATATTTTATCAAACACGCAAATGTGGGCCTTAACCATTTTAAAATGGTGACTTTTCTGTATTTTGTTTGTCATAGCTTCGGTAATCGGGGTTATTTTATCACATTCTAATTAAGCGTATATTTATATTAAAAAGTTAATTTTAGGATAATTGATCCACGTTTTAAATCAAAATGAAGGTAATTTTCCTTCGAACTTCTTTAGTGCTAAACAGTGAATAAGGCAGAGTATTAATATTGATGCAAGCCTCGTCTGGGTCATTTACTGTAGGCCTATAAGCTGTTACTCTGGACCTTTATACTGGGTGTAGCTCTTGCTCTACGATTCTAGATACCTCAAAGTTAAGTAATAATCAAAGGTAATAATCACAAAACTTGTTATCGTAATAAGAAGAAATTCAAGACAGTATTTTAAATCTTGTAAGGCGAAGCTAACATGATTTGTTTCGTACGAAATAGAATCCTCATGTTGTGCAGCTGTTGAAGATTGAAATGGTTATAATTAAAATATTATTTACACAAATACGACTGCGTTATTGATAGTAAATAAGAATTAATATGAACCGAGTAAACACAAATTAATGTGCTCGAGTGTGTTGCGTCTCTTTCATATTTTTAGGCTGAATAGCATTTAAATTAAAAACATGTAGGCCTACGTCTAAAAATTTAAGGAATAGTAATTAAAACAATCCTGCAGAAGTTTTATTTATTTCAACCATTTATTTATATAATATTCTCTTTTCAAACAAAAATAAAATAGTCTCGACCAAAACATATATAGTAGACTAATATGTTTTGTAACTCAAATAGGTGATTTAGTGTAGCTACTTGTTAATAGATTTAGTGTCATGTAAATCATAAGTTTAGATTCCATAACATTGCCTCTGACTTAAAATAACTTGGTTACCCGCAGTAAAATCATTTAATAAATAAAAGTTGTCACTGATTTTGACGATGTTGTCATTGAAACCTTTTGACAAGTAAAAACCTTTTCTCAAGCCAAGATCAAGTTTTAGTTTATTTCCTAAATTATTTAAAATCTACAGGTGTAAAAAACCTCAAAACATTGTAAAGTTCAGTGTGCAGCAACACGCAAGTTAGCGGTCAGTCGTGTGACAATGTGTCGTTATACGGAATAATATGTGACTATTGCAGCTCAATGCAAATGATTACACGGTAGACGTCCGTATGACAATATACGTATTGCATTGAGACTGCCAAGGGGAAGTCATGTTGTAAAAAATGTATAAATGTATAAACATATATAATTTTTACATTTTTTATCTATTTGCTTTTATACATACAAAATATTAGGCTATTAGTATCTAAGACATCTAGTATCTTCATGCCATCTTTAGTAAGGAAATCTAATATTTATCTTTTAGTATGTAAAAGCCACTTAAAATAAAGTGATCAGTTTTCCAAAAGAGGTGTCAAAAGATTTTCTAAAATATTTGCTGAGATTGAAATAACACACATTAAAGCACGTTTGTGCGCATACGGTTGGAAACAAAAATTGTATTCAATCTCGCTAGTTTCGTTTAGTAAAGTATTAGAAGAGCGTATATAGGTTCAAAAAAGGCGCATATAAACACTCTTCCAGTTTATCACGACAGCCAGCTGTTGTTAACGTACAACAGAACAGTTAACTACAAATACAAAAATAATAAACACATAACAATCTATACGGTTCCTGTATTTCTTAAAACGGCTGAAAATGATTTACTTTGCATTTGTTTGAACATAGCCTACATTTTCGTTTTTATAATTCGACAAACTTTGAAGGGATTCAGTTCATTAAAATCCGTAATTCTTACGTCATACTTATATTGTTCGTGTTTTTTCCATGTACGAGTACAACAAAACGTTTGGTAATATTATTTCAAAATTAAATTATTCGCTTAAAGAATTGACGAACGTGTAAAACATTTATGAATATTTTCTTTGTGAAATATTAATATTCTTTGTGGTTAATTTAATTGTCGCCACTCCGCAAAATGTCTAAAATTATGTCTTCTATAATTATAGTTGGTCTTTAGTTAACACCAAGTGAATTATTCAGTTAAATATGATGCAAGGAATATTGCAATATTCTATATGAAATAATAAACGCCAAATAAATTAATACACAAGGTTAAGACATCTATGGACCTGGACAGGAAGAATTTAGGTCTACATAGATGGTCAATAGGTTTCCTACATAAGCAAACAGTATTATAAAATATAATATGTTCCGATATTGCTGTCGTTTTATATCCGAATGAAGAAAGTTCACGGGAAAGAAATAGGTTAATTATCTACAAAAGTCAACCAGCACTGTATCCGTTAACCAAATTGTTAAAAACCAAACTTGTGTAAGGTTGGGAAACAGTTCCACAAACAGAAAAGCCTCAGCTTCTAGTTGGCGTAGGAAGGTGATAGACACATCAATGAAAACCTCTTGTTTTGTGCTTCCTACAAGGTGTGCACGCTTATAGCACACTGTTCGAAGAACACCATCCATAAATAAATCGATTTGACAAAATAGTTACGAAACGTCCTCTAGGAACGCTAGATAGGAAATTTTTCCTGAAAGCCAAAATTTTCTCTTGAACAAACAATGAGTGTAAAGTGTTTCAGAACTACTCTTCATAAAGAAAAAACTACCTACTATGCAGTTTAAATTACAAAATCCTCTGCTACGAATGTCTGACGTAAAAGAAATGAATTTTGAATGGCCGACTCTAACAAAGCCAGTTTGGATGATCTTCCCTTTAGAAAACCACACTATTAATTACAAAGCAGCTGATTACTTTCTAGGTACCATACAAGCCGCCGATTCATCATCTTTTCTACCAGTTTACAAAGAACGCTGGTTAGAGAGCTGTGGTGGTAATTAATTAATTGGATCAGTTTTGTCTTTCCCAGGTTTTAAAAGAGAAATTATTGTTGCCTCCATCCAATAGTCAGGAAAGGTATGCTCCTCAAATTTATGATTAAAATATGATCAAAATAAATTTAAAACGTAAAGTTAACAAACTTAGGAACATTTCAAATGGTTAAATGTCTTGGATTGTATTTGCCGAAAATAAGATACAGCGTACTCCGCCCTTATTGCAAATTTAGATTATTAAAAAATTATGGTAATCCAAAAGTTATATATACTTATACTGTATATTGCATGACTCGATGTCTATCAACTTTGATCTTTTTTCAACGTTCGGACTACTTTAGCGGCAATCATTTGTGAGCCATTCTTGGGCCAGATTTATCTTCAAATATGACAAGACAGAGATAATCTGTGATGTGATGGCAATATGGTATTTTACAAAATCTTTTAAAACTTACAATTTAACAATATTTGAAAAATGTAAAAATTAAGTTATTTATTATAAATGAAATCACTCTTTTAGTGGTATAGTATCACAGAGGAGCCCGCACTACAAGTTCAGGCTAGGGGGTTCACAGATCCTAAATACGGTCTTGCTGCCAATGAAATCAAGACGAACGAAATCAGAAGTGAAAGAAACGTGAATAGCAATCTATAAATGATTTTAACTTCTGAAAAGAATACAGAATTTTGTCAAGCGGTTGCCGAAAGAGGAATAAAACGTACAGAATGTAAATCCTAGGAGAAGATAGAAATGTATTAATGTTAGTTGTAAATGATGTGGGTGAGTAAAAATTGTTTAGATGTTTAATTTAGTTGTTGTTAAGTGTTATGTGTGTTTGAATCAAGTGCGTGACAGATTTTGTTTAAATACAAGTAAATCTGAATGTTTAGTCCGAACCCAACTGAGCTCTAGAACTAAATTTGAACTCCTTTTGAGTGTTAAGTAATATTTAATTATTCCCTCCTCCAGAATTTTGTTCTTCTTGTGAACAAAACAAAATGTTTGGTTTTTTTCAGTTTGTTTATGTTCTGCATTAGTTTTCTTAGTAGTTTGTTTATCTTTTTGTATAATGTACTGTAAGAAAGAGATTAATACAAAAGTATATTGCTTGATTTTAAATGTGTTTGTTTTACAGATGGAATACAAAAAGCGTTTTTATCTCAGTTGGCAGTAAAACATATTAACATTGAATTTGAAATAATCAATACATTCTTATCAATTAAAATAGTTTATTCATTTCTAGTAAGTAATGTGACTAAATCGCCGTTTTAATATAGATTGGTGTCGAAAAAAAGAAAATATATTTGCAAAATAAGGCATGTCAGGTGCCTACTGTCTGGAGGGGGTGGTAGGTAGTGTGTTTGGACTGGCAAAATCAGACACTCATATATAAGATATGCCTTTGATATCTTTCTTAGAAAACCAAAAATGAGTTTATCTAAAAGAGGTTATACGCACTTACTGAAGAAATTGATCTTCAAAATCGGCCAATCTTTTAAAACTCTTAATTTCAACCCTCCCTACTTTCTGTGTAGGCCTACAGTTAAACTAAATAAGATAGAGAGCAACGTATAGAATAAATAAATCAAACTCCAGTTCCTAGGTTCAAACCTTCGCTACTGTGCTGGAAGTTCCAAATGTAACAAACTGGACGAACGCCTTTAACCTCTTAGCCACTCTGCTCCCCCGCAGTATGAATGGTACAAAAGGAGAAACTAAACCCAACTTCTTGCTCGCTTTTGTTGCATGATTGAAAGCATCTATTCATCATGCACTAAAGTTACATGCATTGCATGCATTTAGTATTGTAGAATTAATATACTTACAATTTTATTCTAATCAGATAACGTATAGTGAGCTAAAAACCCCTGACTAAGATCTTGATAGAGTTTGCATGTAATTAAATACAATCCATACGGATATTGCAATAAATTAAAAATTGCAATTAATATTAATCCTACATGGCAAGCCGCGATTAATTTACACGTCAAGTTGGGTCAAATAAACTAGAACGAGAAAGAGCGTCGTTTTATAACAACTGTAATCGATACTGATATTATAAAGAGAAAAGGCTAATAATCTCGGGAAGAACTGATCCGATTTATTTGAAACTTTCACCGATGTGTGTTCGTAATTACTCGAGCAACTTAAGGTTTGTCTCATCACAAAGAGTTAAAGGAATCAACTAAAGACAACAAATAAAATAAATTAGTTATACAAAACTAACAGCGTTAAGACTTTAATACATACTCATATAAAAATGTAATATTCAAGACATATAAGTATTACAAAAACAAAAATTTACAAAATACTAGACACAACTGATATGTAACTACAGATATCTTACATTAAACAACAAATTTGTAAGATCTACTCAACAATGACACATCTAGTGTCTTACTATAACGTCATTCGAACCTGAAGGCATGTATTTTAGTGATGGATGTATTATACCCTAATCCAGCTTTATAAACACAAGTGTAACACCAATAAGTCAACTAAACGTCTCCCTACCTTTGCCTTCTACTCAAAAACATAAAACGACGGTATTGTTCATATTATGTATAATATAATCGTAATAAAACACTAATTCATTACGCAAGCATTAGGAAGCAAAATGCTTAATGTTTTATTAAGTTTAGTAAAAACTCCGTTTTTATTTGTTAAGTTTATCAAAACTATAAATATTACTTACAATATGCGTAATACATATACTAAATTTTATATTTATACTGACCCAATTTTATTTTTAAGTAATAAATTAAACAAAATTCAATATTTCAAGCCTAAAAGAAATTGATAGACATTATTGAAAATATTTTTTTAAATTTAATCTGTACTATTTTATAACAGTAGAACTTATCTATGATAGCAAAAACATTTTTTCGTACCCAACAAAAAACAAAACTTTTTAGACGTCCAACAATGTTTGGCTATTTTGTTAACGAAGTTTTAATGTTGAACAAATCACGCATGAAGTTAAGTATTTTTATGTACATTACTCCATTAATTTAAAAGAGCACGTACATGAACAGCTGTATTTAGTTTACAAAAAATATTTTTTGTCAAATTTTTATATTTAGGCCACACGAATTATAAAAGAAGACATCTTGATTACATGTATCTGGAGGTACTAGCAAAGTAATACTTCCTAATGTCTACAAATACAATCTGCATCACAGTAAACTTTCCTTCGTACTATTTATGTACGTTTGTACATTTGTTAATTTTTTATAACTAAGTTCTTTACTTGACAATATCTTAAAAAATACAAGTTTTTGTATGAATTCTCCCCATCACAACTAAACACAAACTAAAGTATCATGACTAAAATATCAGATTTAACAATAATCTTGCATTTTACATGCACACTACACATGTTCAATAACAAATATAAAACAATTTATTAATTTGTGTGCTTGTTTAGTTCAAAGTTACAGAAATTTTTAAAGGTATTTTTGTTTACCAATAAAATTTCAGAACTCCTACATACATAATACCAGCAGTTGTAAATGGATCTGCTCGAGTTAATAATCTGTTGACGTGAGGGCCTTAAGAAGAATATTAAAGCTAAATACATTTGTAGCTTTCATTAGAATTCGACGTTTTACCACTAACATATTAGGTACGTGCATTAGTTTTGCACTTCATACTTTTGTCAGAAAAGTTTTTAGTTAGAAATATAATTATAAAAAAATATATCTTTTAATCTAAGGTTAATTACCCTGAATGCAGATGATAACTATCAAAACGTAAGTTCAACAAACAAAACATAATTAGGCCTGCCTTTCTATAAATTACCTCATATTATAAGTAAAATAGTGGGGTTAAATTTGTTTATATTAATTATTATTAATAAGTAAAGCTCTTTCTCGATGTATTTTAGTTTAGTTAATAATTTACTATTAGTTTGAACCAACAACAGATTTATTATTATATATTTATGTATGCTTACTTAAAGTTTAAAAAATTTCTTTTAGTTAATTTATGTAAAAGCATTCAAAAATGTGATGCAATAATGTAAAATGTGCATGGGACAGTAATGAACAAATAATAGTTACATTTTTCAGGTTCAACTGTTTTTAATTTTTTCAACTATAAAAAAAGGCAGTAATACATTTGGAAGGTATTTTCTATTTTCTGGCAATTTTTCTTGATAAAATAAAATTTTATAATTTTGCGCTTATCTACAAACATTTTAAAATTATTTTCATCAAATGGACACTCTATAAATTTAGTTTAGGACAAATAAATTTGACCTCATTAACGTAAATTGCATGCTATTGTATTTGTTAGGGAGGCACAGCGGTGTGATGGTTAGACGCGTTCGTTGACTTCCATAAGAGTTGAGTAGGTTCGATCACTCGAGTTTTCTTTTACTGATATTCGATTTACTTGTGCTATACGCTACTCCCACATTTTCATCGATTTAACTGGTACAAATTAAGTTATAAAACAAATTGTATTTATTTATATATTTCCAGATAATAAACCTTTGACGTTCCGTGTAGTCACGTTATTATTGCATAAGTTTGATACTAAATATAACGTATTAGTTTTAGCAACACTAAGTTTAGTTTTAACCAATGTGCTTTGAAATTGTGAGTAAACTATTTGGGTCCTACGTGGATTTAATACAACATCTCTCGCTTTTCATGCAACAGTGTTTAAAGAGAAACCTAATTTATTTTATAGTGCATAAAACCAAAATGGCTTCACGTCATGTTGATCTTAATTTGAAAGCTTTAAACAAAGTGAGAACGTGTCTAAAACTGACACTGTCTATAATATGTAGTGGATATTTATAAGGGGTGACTATATGTAGTGGATACTT
>JAGFPH010000464.1:551564-571730 GCA_018207615.1 Philaenus spumarius
AAATTTCGAATTTTTTCAAACCCTTTCTTAGTGAGCACCTATGGCCCTAGAGGAAGCTACATACCAAATTTCATTCCAATCCGTTAGGTAGTTTTTGAGAAATCGTAATGAGTGAGTCAGTGAGTCAGTGGGTTTTGGCTTTTATATATATATAGATAGACTATATTTTGTTTGAAAATGGCGTTGCGTTAAAATAAAAATTTTTGTTTTTTATTGAATGAATAATTTTTGTTTTTCAAATCTAGACTACATTATTTACAAATAAAATTTAATATCCTAAATTCATAAAGTGCTTTAGGAATAAGAAGGTTAACAGGTAAGCTAGCCACCGATCACACAAAACTTTAACTCCAAAGGGAAGTCAGAATTGAGCTAGTGTAAAAAGAATTGCAAAAAATGAAAAAAGGTCGAGGTAAATTAAAATTAAAATCATAAGAACTGGAAAACAAAAGATTTTCCTTTTCTTGCCATCGCAAAACCTCTCATATTGTTAAAACGGGCTAGTACAAATAACAAAACATCAAATAAGGCCTAAAACCAAGTTAGGTGTTATTTGATTAAAAGTAATTAATTCAATTAAAGGAAAGAGGTAAAAATAAAGGGTGGAGAGGGTTTGTGCGTGGTAAGGTATACAATTTAAAACCAAACGCCACTCTTGTAATTTCTTTCGATCTGTTGATGATAAGTTATTTATTATTATCTCAAAAAGTTCGGTGTCCGAATATACAATTTCAGTTCAGACAATTTAACCAATTCTTTACATGTTAGGGGTTATAAATACTTTCATAAAACTTAACTTGTTGGTTTGCACATGAACAAGCACGAGGTTGTATTATCAGTGATACATTATTAGATTGTACTGAGTATTAAAATTTATGTGAATTTAGAAATATTGCTAAAGCTAATATAATAGCTGGTAAGTTGCTCAATGCATTTATTATTTTGAAGAGATGTTTAAAACATTTCCCCAACGAATGCTATGTTATGCCGTGAAATGTTTTATTATACTTCAAATATATATTATGTACAAGATATTAATATAAGCCTGTGTGTGTATAGCAGTTTGTAAATATACATAGCTGAAAGATTTTGCGCAACGTTTCCCGAATCTATCGGCAGTAGAATGTTAGAAAAGAGGAAGGGACAATAATGGCATTATATAACCAAAGTAGCAGTTCTTTGACAGTTGAGTTGTAGACATCTAAACTCAAAGTAAGGATATCTTACTTAGCTCTTTGCACTTCCAAAGTTTCCTAAAGTTCACATTTAGGTTATCTTTGAAACCAAACATTAAACTAACATCCTTCGATGAATGAGCTTATCTTATATTATAAAAGGATTTTACCTTAACTTACCCTAGTAAACAAAAAACTATCTTACAAATGTTGACAAAGGAAACCCGAACGAAAGAAGAATTCTAGAAAATTGTAAGAAGAAGCTAGATATAAATACATTTTTCGGTGCGTTACACATCCTATCTTGTATTAGGATTACTGAAGTTTCAACTTTACTTCTTATAGAACGATGATTATTACAGTTGACTTGCTTATTGTTATGCAGTTAATATTGATTGAAATTAATTAACGTTAATTAATAAACTAAACAACATCTTTATTCACATGATTCCATAAGTTTTGTTTCGTCAAAATACTTTGTAATATGTAGAAATATTTTGAATGTAATTTTCCAAAATATTTACAATAACGAATATGGAAGAAATTTAAAGCAATGATCCTGATCATCTTAACGTCCAAAATGGTATTGTAATTCAAGTGCTATCATTAAATCACAAAATGCATTCACCTGCTGAAATTTTTTTCAGCATAAAATTAAGAAATATTCTACCTCTTAAACAACCTCTCTTACCTAAAATTCATAGAAATGTTAAAACTAAACTTGAAGAAATCCAAAGTAAGAAAAACTTTATTTTGACAGGAAGACACCCGCAAAGGGAACTTTTAAACAATGAACAAGTACTAATAAAAAACACAAGGAATAAACAAATGGGTAAAAGGACCAGTTTTGCAACAGAATTCAATGCCTAGGTCTTGTATAAAATCAACAGATAGGACGAAGATTTGTTAGAAATCATGTTCATCTAAAACCATTTGTGAGAAATACACACCATTAGACAAAGTTAAATCTTAAAAACGTTATTCTTATACAAAGTTAAAGTTATTCTTATACACTCATATATGAAGATTTGATAGCAAACATTCAATAAAAGTCCAATAAAATCATCAGTTAAAACTAATGAAAGTTCCTGAAAAAAATTTTTACAATGTAAAACCAGTTATGGCAGGCTAGTAAAACCACCCATAAAATTATCATTATAGTAAAGTAAACACTAATAATAACAATTCAAACTATTAAGGGGATCCGACACTATCTCTTGGTCAAAATTAGAAAATTTAAGCTTTTTCCAAAAATGACATTTTTTATAATGTATATTCTTTTGAACACGTATACAAAATTTTAGGCAAATCTGAGTATTTTTCGTTGGTTTTCTGCAGCAAAAAGTAAAACTAAGCACTTTAATTATTTCGTGATTCTGACATTACGATAGGCACTTTTTGTTGATTTTCATGCAGAAAGAATTCTGTTATTTTGAGATGTTCTATTATAATAGTTTTTTTTGTATTAGAACATTTTAAAAACATAAAATAAACTTTTGTAATGAAATAAATATTATTATTATTACTGCAAAGATAATTTGTGAGTATGTAAAATGCATTTGGACCAAAAATAAAACTATTAAAAAATATTTACAAAAAATGAAATTATGTTAAAAAAAGATTTGTAATAAAAAAGTTAATATATTTTTTCTTGTATGTGTTACCATGTTTTCGAAACTCACTAAACATTATTACCTTATCCTAAATACAACTACAAAAAATAGTTGAAAGATATTAAAAAACTAAAAGTTATTTCAACTTGAAAAATAAGGCTAAAAAACCAAAAAAGTCCAAAAAAGTGTACAAAAATAAACAATAAAAAAATTTCATCATAGATATTTTAGTTTGTGGTATTATAATACAAATAAACGATCAAAACAGAAATATTTTTAAAAAGATTAAAAAAAAAGCTTGAGATAGTGTCGGATCCTTAAAGTAAAATAAATTTTAAGGTAATCTAAAATATAAATTCAAGTTGGTTACTGGTAAGTATTATAAGAATAAATCTTTAGTTTTGTATTATTCAAATGTTTTGTTGCTGAAAGAAGAAAAATATTAAAACAATTTGAAATAAAGGTTTAAGTTAATCAAGTGTTGTTTTGTGTTATTCTAATGTTGTTTTGTTGTAAAAGAAGGAAAATGATTAATTTGAAATATAGGTTTATGTTTATTAAGTGTTGTTTTGTATTATTCTAATGTTGTTTTGTTGTAAAAGAAGGAAGATGTTATATTAATTAAAAATATAGGTTTACGTTGATCAAGTCTTTTTTTATGTTATTCTAATGTTGTTTTGTTGAAAAGAAGGGATATGTTAAATTAATTTAAAATGTAGGTTTATGTTGATCAAGTCTTGTTTGTGTTATTTTAATGTTGTTTTGTTGTAAAAGAAGGAAAATGTTATATTAATTTAAAATGTAGATTTATGTTGATCAAGCCTTGTTTTGTGTTATTCTAATGTTGTTTTGTTGTAAAAGAAGGAACATGTTATATTAATTTAAAATATAGGTTTACGTTGATCAAGTCTTGTTTTGTGTTATTCTAATGTTGTTTTGTTGTAAAAGAAGGGAGATGTTAAATTATTTAAAAAATATAGGTTTATGTAGATCAAGTCTTGTTTTTTGTTATTCTAATGTTGTTTTGTTGTAAAAGAACGAACATGTTATATTAATTTCAAATATAGGTTTACGTTGATCACATATTTTTTTGTGTTATTCTAATGTTGTTTTGTTTTAAAAGAAGGAAGATGTTAAATTAATTAAAAATATAGATTTATGTTGATCAAGTCGTGTTTTGTGTTATTCTAATGTTGTTTTGTTGTAAAAGAAGGAATATGTTAAATTAATTAAAAATATAGATTTATGTTTATCAAGTCTTGTTTTGTGTTATTCTAATGTTGTTTTATTGTAAAAGAAGGGAGATGTTAAATTAATTAAAAATATAGATTTACGTTGATCAAGTCTTGTTTTGTGTTATTATAATATTGTCTTGTTCTAAAAGAAGGAAGATGTAGTAAAGAAAACATATTTTTAGAACAAGCCTGGACGAAGGTAAGGCGAAGGACAGATTAAACGAGACGTTAAATCAATTACTGTACGTCGTGTTACTGTAATCTATCTCTCTTATACAGCATAACTAGTAGACCATAAGATAGAAAGAATGTTTTTTAATTACATGTTTAACCACGAAAATCAAGAAAACTAGCGAAAAGTAAAATATTATTTTTCTTAAGTTTATATAAATAAACTACTAACCACAATTTTCATACAGAATGCGTTAAAAATAGCCTGTTGTATATTTTATTTTCCCAAACACCATACAGCCATGGCATATCTTAAACCTAAACGTGTTAAAAGTTTTTTTTTTTTATGTGTCAATCTTTAGTCTGAAGTGTGTACGCTTTCATTTTCATTTAACAGCAAAGGTAGTAGAGAGAGGGAAGAAAGCGAGCATTTAAGCTGGCAAGTTAATCACTTGGGAGCAAAGGAGTCGAATGATTTATAAGTCCTCCCTAACCTCTTTAAAATGCAGAGTACTAACCCTACTCCTTACTTTACCACTTTATCTCTACTGCAGATGG
This sequence comes from Philaenus spumarius, assembly GCA_018207615.1. NCBI lineage: Eukaryota > Metazoa > Arthropoda > Insecta > Hemiptera > Aphrophoridae > Philaenus > Philaenus spumarius. Next base: position 556,317 of record JAGFPH010000464.1, read on the forward strand.
CATTGATATTTTAACGGCCAGTTTCACGTAAAAATGTGTAAACATTGAAGTTGATGATTTATGACTGTGTAGGTAAAATACAATTCAATTCAAGACGCATCAAGTAGGATGTTGATTTTTACTATCTGTTTCTATACGTATGTAGCGTGTACAACAGAGATAAAAGGAAGAGTGATATGTAGAGAAGAAAAGGCATGAATAAATTGCATAGGATAAAAGATCTTTAAATTTTAACGGAGGAAAAGCAATTGTTTCAATTCTTTTCGGTAAGAGTAGAAATAAACGGACACAAAATATTCCATTTGAGCATAGTTAAAACATTGTAATACTGAAATATTGAGTACAAACTTGAATAGGCTATTGGTTGAAATTAGTATCACAAAAGTGATTTTAATGCAACTGGGAATAATATTAAAAGCTGAGTAAACACAATTGGCTAGACTTTTCCTGTTAAGATATATCGCAAAAAGTTTGTGTTGTGTCAAAAATATACCGTAAGTACATATATGAAGTAAAATTCAAATATATTGACAGTTCCGAGGTTTCTGAGAATTTTTATCTAAAAACGAAAACGTTGAAGATAATTATTTAAAGCCGTTTGCTCTTATTGAATCTTTTACTCATTCCTACTCAATTTATATATTAATTATTTAGGTTAATTTTGAAATTTATTAATAAAACTTCACATAAACAAAAAGCAAAATCAGTCTAGAATATTTATTAAATTAAAAGCTATTACTGATCAGGAAGTTCTTTAATATGTTTATTAATCAGTCAATCAATTTTTTAAGTAAATAGGTCTTTAAAAAAACGTTACAAGCCCTTATCAATGCGAATAAAAACCAATTTTATGCTAGGAATATAATATAAAAATTGCTCAAGGAAATGTAGAATATATTAGTTTTATCAATAGTGAATGTTTTTGTACTCTTATTACTGTTTGCTATTCTTAAACCGATTGGAAATTTAATTTTAGTATGATTATTTATCGATATGCAACTAGACAAGTTTTGTTCTCTTTCAAGGTTAGTCTTAAAATTATTTCTTGTTGGATAATAAATTGTTTATTAATTAATTCATAAAAATATTTCATAGCTTTACTAGGTTTATTATCTATATACCTTATAGATAAACCATAACACCTAATCTTTTAAAAAAAATAAAATTATATAAATCCACTTATGACTGTTACGTTCACAGTCTATTTTGCATAATACAAAAATTAACAATCTTCTTAAAATGATACAAATTAATTTTTGCAAAAAACATAACAAATTAATAATCTTCTGTAAGTGATGCAAACATCACAACTAACAATGTTTATAATTAAACATGTTCATTCCTCAGGATATATTTTAGTGGCTTTAATTACTCGGCCATGTTTTTTAATTACATAGTTTTTTTTTTAAATCGGTAGCAAATGTATCATTATTAGGTGAATTTGGTTGGTTTTCAAGGTTTAAATTTGAATCAGGTTGCCTGTTATCAATATTACAAATTGTAGTGTTTTGTGTGATTCGGTGAAATATGAATTGCACTACGTTTGAATAAATTATCGTTGTTAGCTTAGATTACAAAAATCTGGGTTTTGTATATTTACTTCCGATTTTACCTGGAAGCCACAATGACTTGGAAATCTTTTTAAACCATATTTTATTCACTTAGGAAAATTGTTAGTTGACAGATACTAATCTAATAATATTTTTGTATAGCACTTTTATTTTTTATCATCGTTATCCTGACGCTGCAGTTTTGAAAACAAATTTAAGACTATAGATGATTTATTTGTCTTGACCGTCACATTAATAATTGAACAGGTGAACTTATGCTTTTCCTTGGAGTATTTCTAAATTCCAAAAGTGCAAGATAGGGATGTTAATAAGAATTTCTGCATTTTTATTGACTTTGAGTGAACTCTGCCATTCTATTAGGCCGTGGATGGTTAGGGCTGGATGTTATGCTTATAAAATTCCAGTCTAAAATAAACTGTTTACATTTATTTAAGATAAATATGTTCCATTATCTGAATACAAATTTAAAGATATTCTATATCGTAAAAAAAATGATTTCAGTTTATTAGTAACAGTTTTACTAAATAAGTTTTCTATTTGTAATACCCTTAAATAGCATGAAAAATAATTTACTACTACTATGTACTATTTTTTATCAAATTCAAAAATATTACAGCCTACATTTTGCCATGATAATTCTGGTACTTTATGACGAATTAAAGGTTGTTTAGTTTTTTTCTGTATTTAGTACACGATTCAAAATTATTTACAAAAGTTTTATGTTTAAACATCTTAAACAAATTAAATATTTTATTTATTCTAAATTTACACCATGTCTTGAACGACATGTCTTGAATGAGGTTTGTTTAACATTGACATCTTAACTTTATTGGTACAATACAACTATTGAATCATTTTTAAATATATTACCCATTGCACTTAACTGAGATTGTAGGACAAAATTTGGTAGAATATTTTTATGTCTACATCTTTTTTTATATCTGGGGAAAGTCTTTTGAATATATATTGTTTGAATTTGTTAATTTCTATGTCTCTCACACTTTCTTGTTTAAGATTTGTTTATTTCTGTTTATTAATAAACTATTGAGATAAAGCAACACTCGGATATTATATTCTTCCATTACCAACGGTATGCAGAATTATCATATAAATTAAATGTTCAACTGAATTAAATGTCATTAACGTAATATAAAATATTCGCAAATAAAATAACTTAATAAATACCATTTGCTGAAATTACTATTGCTATAAATTTCGTATTGTATTAATCCAAAACATTATTTTATATAATTAAATGAATGAGTAAATCCAAGTTCATTTATCTGAGTCCTAAACATTTAACAAAACACTTACATTTTGAGAACTTTTACCAAATATACATTGCTTGAAATATTAAACAACATAAGCGCAAGGTTTTTGTGTGTAACCTACTATACATAATTTTAAATTACCTAAATTATAGAATATATTATTCCAATCTCAATTTTGTAAACAGAGGTATCACAATTGTTGGCGTGCGAAGCACGCAATGGCCATCCCTAGAAAAATATAATTTCATCTATAACTGGCTGAATTTGCTTTAACATAAAACTTAAAAAAGGTTATGAAGGCTGAAGAGGTTTAGAACGATAAGTAAATTAAGTCTAAAACGTGTAGGAGGAAGAATAGACAGAAATGTACATTGTGTACCACGAAGAATACACAATTGATTTTCAATTACTTTCTCAATCCTGAACCAATAATTTTAAAACTTTACTGCCTTTTTTAGTAATGGTACTAAATATGTTCTGATAAAATTTCAACTCTCTAATGTTTAAAAACAAAATGGCGGCAGAAAGAAAACCTATTTTTTGCCTCTGTAATAGTTTTGAGCATAATATATACGAGTTTATTTGCTCACTGTATTTCAGTTTAAAAACGTATTGTTAAAGCTGTTTCAAAGTCTGAAAAACCAACACTACACTAAAACAGAACATTATAACCTAATAATATTTGAGTGAAATATAACTTTTGTTTTGCAAAACATATTTTTACAATTAAACACAAAGTGTTGTGAGTGGGACATTGCTTTTGATAACATTGCTGAATCAGTTAGACAATTTCAGGTTGCCTTCCCAGGTGTTTGATCATGAACCAAAGAATCAATAATTAAGTGGAAAATGTATTGTTGGAAACGGGAAACGTAGTGAAAAGTACTCTCGGACTCTTGACGAGGGAAGAGGAGCTCGTACGCGCTTCATTACTCCGCCCATTGGACTCCTGATTTATTTTGTGTGGTTTTTCTTATGGTGAGCAAGTGTTCACCCATAGGTTCAACAATGATGAGAAAGTGTTACCCAAGAGGAACTTTTCTGATACCACAAAAGCGTTCAATTCATTTGTCAGGCGTTGTTATCAGTGTGTCGCTGCAAGTGGTTTTGGTTTGAATAAATTTTAGAATAAAATTAACATTGGATTTAAGTTTGTTTTTAAAGGAAAATTTAGTTTGTATCAAATTTAATTCGTAGTAATAAAAGTTTATTTTTCAAACCTAGCAAAAGCAGTACTGTACTTTATTGCAACAGCTATTAATTCTTTCGACAGCCATTTCCGATCAGAAAGCTGTAATTTTCACAGAACATTTTCGGTACCTTTATTAAAAAGGCTATAAAGTTTCAAAATGATCGGTGGAGGAATGAGTAAGTAATATAAAATGAAAAGCGTGTACCTCTTCATGTAGGGTGACCGTACGTCCCGGAAACCCGGGATTGTTCCGGTTTTTTGTCATAACATACAGTGTCTCGAAAGTGGTTTCGGGACGCTCAAAGTCCTGGAACTGTATTTTAAATAGATTTTATGATTTTTTTTAATTTTTAATTTCGCTTGGTCAAACGAAATACTACACGATACAATTAAAGATGTGACGAAATTTCAACGAGTACTATTTAAATGTTTGATCTCGATAAAAATAAATGTGGGACAATACTAACACCAACTTTAGTGGTTTAAAATCATGTACAACTACATAATCGACTGTAGAATTGTATAACTACGTATCAAAGAAACATGATCAAGAAGGCTAGAAGCAGCGAAAAATACCCCTTTCTCCAAGAACAATCAACCCCATCTACAAACACTCAGTAATATTTTAAAGCTTATGTCAATTTTATTTTATTACAAATTCTATGGTTATAATATTTTTAAAACTATAATATTAAAAAAATATTTATATTACATATCATTAACATTAGATATAGAAGTAAGTCATAGTACATTTTGTGTTTCTTCTTTTTATCAATAGGCTATAATCATGCTAACAAAATGTGTTAACAAAATATAAATTTTTATACTACAACGGTACACGTATACGCTGTTCTGCCCCACGTTCGGGAGCCAATCTCTACAACGGTACACGCTTACGCTTTTGCAAAGTATCAACGGCCCTTCTGCGGGTACGCCAATCTCTACAACGCTTAAGATATATCGCCGGTGAGGTGACTCTGTTTTTTGAAATCTAGCTCACTTTGCAACGATAATCTTACAACTGTACACTTTTGTATCGCCCTGTAGGGTGTCAGTCTTTTTCGACCTATACGACACACCTCAGCGAACGTGTACTGTGTAGGATAAGTTAAAATCACCCACTGGAAGTACAGGCTATCCTTTTTCTTTAAAGGGCCTGGGTGATTTAACTGTTTGTCTAATATTACTCTGAATATTTCGACTAAAAAACTACAAATTACACTTCCAGTAATCTTAATAAAACTCAGCTTTGAGCACAAGCAAAAATAGAATTTACTATCTGTATTCCTCGAGGAAGTGAATACAGTGGAACTGACCTTGTAAATAATTTTATTTGTGCCTTGGATAATTATATAACGTAACACCTTGATAATATTTCTAACACTAGGAAATATAACAATGGAATATTCAACAATAGGTAAGTGAACGTTAGAAACTTTTTTATACTGTAAAATAATAATCATCCATTTATTAATCTTAAAAAACACAACTCAAAAATAATACTTTTGGATATCTCTTTTCCAATTTATACAATTTGCAACAAAAGCAATTTTCTTTAACTCTTGCTTAATCTAATAAGGTAGAGCAAATTTTAATATTACTTTTAATTATGCTTTTAATTAATATGCTTTGTTCCAAGCTTTTTATTAATTACTTATTTTTAATTTATTTAAATTATGAATTTACTTTAATGATTTTTATGCTATACGACTTTAGATATTATAAAAACATTTCACACTAAGAAAAACAATTTCCAATCCTACTAACCCAGTATCTGTAATAAATTAAATTTGAATTTAATCAGGCAAATTGTGGGGAATAAACGTAAATTCGCTGACACAGACCTCAAATTTGTTGTTTAAGATGGCCGTCTAACACGGGGCTGATTGTTGTTTATAGCAGCAGAAGAACCTGTAGGGTAAAGTTGCTCTCTGCGCTTTTGGCGATGTACAATGATGACAGCGTGCTGTTCTATTGTTGTCGTGAAGCTGCGTCAGATGTTATTCCGTTGAGTTATAGTTGCCTGTGGTTTGTAGTAGTCCTTTATGTGTCCGGGGATCGTCCTGCTAACTCTTCCACGTTAGATACTCATGTCCAGTTGTCCGCCAAAACGTTCCAGAAGTCCAGGTCCCTGAAGTTTCTTAGCTACTTCATTGATAATATAGCCTTAGCAGTATATGGTATTCCTGCTTATATTCCTGTAATCTTCCTGTATCGCCTTGTCAAACCGCTGATCACTTCACCCGTACAATAGCAAACTCCGTACTAACTCTTAAAAATCCATAAACAGAGAGACATACACTCCGTGTACTGTCGATCACCCAAAAAACTCAAACAGAGTGACATACACTCCGTGTACTGTCGTTCACCCAATCATTCTTTTGAAATTCCCGTCCAGGGTTTATAAAGCCTCCTTCCATCTCCACTTTCGCGATTTTTTCGCGAAAACTCATTTTTTCACATTAAAGTGATTTTCTTACACCTTCCTGTGTGTAAAATCATCCTTTGTTTAGCAATACATTTAAATCCTTTATTTTTATCTTGTTTATCGTAGTTTTAAGGCTTAAACTTCTTAAATTATTTGAATGCCACATCCTTGTTCCGGCCGCCAAAGCTCCTCTCCGCTCTGATTGGCTCAGCGCTTTACGTGGTTCCTAACCCTTCCTCTCCTATTCTACTGTGCGAATTTTCAACTTTCCTTTCTAACTCCTCGCGGTTTTATGGGATTTTCCCGCGAAATAGCTTTTCTTAATCTGTGATTTTTTCCTGTTTTTTAGAAACTTGAATGAAAGTTGTAGGACGCTCCATTCTCTTCCTAGGCCTTCCCTAGCGTTTTCCCAATGCATTTTCTTTTAAAAATTTTCCATTTTCATTATTTTAAATTTTCATTTTCATTTTCCTGAAGGTCTATTGTTGTTGTGACAATAGCCGAAGTCTAATTTCTATAATAGGTTTTTTAACGAAGTTTTTGCCATTTAAAAGTATACGATTTTCCAAGTTTTACATTTACGTTAAATACCGTTAATTTATTTAAAATACTGGTTTTTACAGTAATCAATTTACCTCCCTGCTTTATTACTTTAGATTAATAGTTTAAAAAATACAATTTTCCCTACTGACTTATCCGCCAGGTGTGAAAACTCCTACCATTCATAATAATTATTTTATTTGAATTTTCTTTTGCTTTTCCTAAGCAACTAATTCTTCTTAATACCATGTACTCATTAAACTTTATTAAACTTTAACTTTAATTGACTTTAGCGTCAGTGTTTCTACCCTGATTCGCTAAATATTGAAATTATGACTTTTTGTCATACCACCTTTTTTATAGGCCTTATTTTGCTCATTACAAAAATACCTCCCTTCCAGGCTTTTGAGGAAATTTGAAATTTTCCCTAGACTTTACTTGATTGTTACGTCATCACCGTTTAGTATTACGACCTGAGTCTCATACGTACAACCCACCCGTGATTAGCGTAATGTGTTCCCGCCATAGAACCCAAATACGTAATAGTCCTGGATCCAGGTGTTCCCTAAAATCTTTGATTTTATTCTAAGTTCATTTTACAATCCCGAACAAGCTCGGGTTCAATAGTTCCATCTGTACGATAACAACCACCTCGCCGGGACTTGTTCAAGGCCGCGCTACATTGGGTTCATCCACATGGTCGCCCAGAAATCTTGCACTTTACATATTTCAATAAAATTTCAAAATTTCCGGATTTACACGGGTTTTGCCCGTTGTAGCTCGCCCTCTGAAAACGTCTGATTTCATTGGGTACCCCTGGAATCCAAGACGTTAAAAACCCCTTTAAAACAAAATTTTCCCTTTCAAAGTTTCTCTCACCTTTTATACAAATCCCTACTTGGTTTTGCTCTACCTTCTCCTTTCAAATTTACAGCCATTTGAAACCTACAATTCTATTTCATTAAACCTATACATTTCATTACAATGTATACTCCATTTGGGAGTTTATAGTTCCTGAAAAGAATACATAATATACATACTATAGTTCACTATAGTTCCTGAAAACCATCATATACATTTCATATAAATTTCATTTCCTTAAGAAATGTCCACTCCACCTGTTCACAAAACACAGTTATTCACTTTGTCACTGCTCATATATATACAAGGGACACATGGAAATTTGCCTGTTTAATAAAAACACTGGTCTACTGGGTTAGCCTAACCTATTACTAATGCTCTAGTCAACGACCCTCAAAGTTTCCCGCGTTCCCTTTTAACGCGTACCTTATTAACTTCTTTTTAATTAATTACCCCTTTTTACTATATTGAGAATTTTTAATTTCTCTTTGTTTTGTTTTTTTTTTTTTTTTTTTTTTTTTCTTTCAGTTTTTCAGTACCTTTTTATTTAAAGTTTGTTTCTTCATTTATCATTTTCATTCAATTTTTCAACTTCATACTTCATTTCTCACCGTAGTGACTCCATTTTACTTTAACTTTAACCACGTCCGCATGACACCTTTTTCATTTTTATACACAAGTATTCATTTATATACAGAAGTTACACATTTGAGGCTTAGTCTAGTCATTATTTACATTATTTCACTACATCATATCAGAAGTACAATCTCCTCCTTTCTTCATATTATTTTAGAATATAAACCCTTTTGTTTATCATTCCTACCCCTTTGTATTTATTATTTTTAATTAATGTACGGTTTCAGATTACCGAAAACTTGCGTGAACTGTTGTCACTCGGCCTACGGTTTAAGCTTACCGCAAACTCGCGAATTTACGCCCCCTTTGTATCTTCTTTACGATTTTGCTACTTTGTTTTTTCCGACTTATCCAATTTTCTTTGATGGTACCCCATTTTTTCCTTTGGGAACCCTGTATACTCCTTTTTGTGTCCTCTTGCCACTACTGACCACTCCTTGCCACTACCTCTCTATTTTGCCACTACGTGCCACTATGTGACTTTGTGTCACTATGTGTCGGCCCCTATGCTCGCCAGACCACTGTTTAAGCCGCCTTTATTCCTTAATTATTTATCAAGAAATAAATTTGTTCTCAGGTGTTAGTAGAACTGTTTCTTGCTTAATCCATTCATAAAAATATTTACATGTGAACGCCCTTTGCGTTGCTTCCACTAAGTAGATAGGCCTACTTACAATCCAATTTCCTGTAACATTGTTTACTTTGTCGCTCGACCTTGTTTCTTCCCCTCCTACCTAGCTCGCCAGCTGATCCTAGTTCATTCATTCACATACAATAATATTTGCTTAGGATAGCTTCTCAACTTGTTGTTGTTTATTATTTTGTGTCCTAACAAATTAGCCCACTTGGTTTGTTTATTTACATTGAAGGTGTTTACTAAACATCCCAGTTTAATTCATCGCTAGACATTGGCCTCCAGCTGATTTTATGTTCCGGACCCAACTTAATCGCATTGCACTTGACCTTGGTAACTTGTCCCTGTACTTTTGCCCTTTCCTTGCCGCCGCCTAGATGTCTACGTAGGCTTTCTCTTTCGACTAGCCCCTTATTTTTAAATTTAACTTTGTTCCCTTTACAATGTTTTTGGCTACCAGTGGTGTTAGTTCGCCGTGTACGTTCTCCGATAAACTTATTTACAGTGTTATTTTTTCGATTAAAGCCTGCTTTGTTTTTAATCGATTTGTTGTGAAAGTGAAGTTTTATGCAGTTATTATTGTGGTGAAGTGATGCTGACTTTCCTACAGTGTTTAGGCTTCTGTCTACAGGGGAATTACATTTGTTTAGGCTACTGTCGCGTCTACACGCTAATTCTGTATTAGGCCTATTCTTACCTAAATACCTATTATATTCGTTTTTTGCTTTATTTATTTTAAACTCTCGCGAATTTGAGTCCCGGGCTTCCTTTGACAACCTCTCAAAACTACAAATTGGCCTACTCTCCTTATACTTCCGTCGCTGAACTGGCAACTCTTTCGTTACCCTAGGTTCCGACACCTCCTTTTGTAGCCTAACTGCATCCTTGTTTCCTGCGTCTGCCTTTTCCTGTGCGTCTTTACATTTCTTACTTCCCATAACTCTTTCTTCAACTTTCGATGCAACTTCATTTGCATATGTTTCCCCTTGATTTTTAGTTTTAATACCCCCCTTTTTGTTATTGTAATATCTCGAAGTAATGTTAAAACATTTTCCTTTTATTTTGCTGATAGCGGCCTTCTTATCAATAAATGGAATTTTAACATCCTCTTGATTGCATTTACATATTACAAAACATTCCTCCATATTAATTTTTGCCTGTAATTCATACAGCATATCACAACCCATTATTATTTTAGATTTCAACCCTTTGACTACTAATAGCCTTAAGTCCACGGAACTATCCAACAACTTTACAGGTAACAACACTTGCTTGTTTACCTTCTGTACTTTTCCCTTTAACGCTGAAACAATCTCTAATTTCGTTACTGGGAGTTCCAACATTTTAACACCATCTGACTTTAATTGTTCAAAATAGTCCTGCTGGAGTACGCTAACTTCCGATCCTGAGTCGAGTTCCAAAAATCCTAGATTTTCCCCGATTTCTACTAATATCGCAGGAATTTCGTCTATCGGTTTTTCTTCTAACACCGGCTCGGCCTCATTATTTAATAAGTCTTCCCTTATATTTAAATGTAGGCTTTGGAGTTGTTTTCGTTGCCTTCCGCTTTCTATTTCCGCTATTTCGGCCTGAATCTCAGGTTCGATCCTAGGTATAGGTGATATTTTTTTATTAGCATTTTTAATTTTATTTAAGTTTCTTTGTTGTTTATAATTATTATTCCTTTTATTATTTTGCATTATTGTTATATCAACAGCCCTGTCTCGCCGATTTATTCTTTCCTTAGGCAGAACCTCATTAACTAGTTTTTTGGCTTCTGGTAAGGATTAGAATTGACAGGATTAGGTCTATTGGAATTTTGGAAGTTGGTTCTATTAGGGTTTTGATCATGGGACCTTTGGATGGGTGGGTTTTGGGGTGGTGGGTTTGGCCTGTTCGTGTTCTGCCCGTTCCGCGCGTTTTGCACGTCCGGTGTCCTATTTACACGCCTTGCCTCATGCATTCTATCAATATTGTTTAGAAATTGTATAGCTTCTGCGATTGTTTCGCTCGGCCTACCCATACTCGCTAATTGGATTTGGTCATTAAAATGCTGCATTATTGTAAAGACTAGGAAGTTCTGCGGCATCTGGGGTTCCAGATCCGTAGCTTGATTTACTATTTTGCAAAAATAATCCGCCCTACTCAGATTACTGCTCTCAAAGTACTTTCCGTTTTCTATCCCGTTCCTAACTAATTTTTGTTTTTGCATTGACCAATAATTTTGCAAGAATGCTTCTCTAAACCCTGCATATGTCATATTTTCTTGCTTTATAACCGTCCACCAAGATTTCGCACACCCGTAAAGGTGCCTTTCAACGAATTTAATTTTTTCGCTGTCCCCTAAAAACGGATTTAACTCTTCCATCAAATTCTCAACCTCCCTTAAAAATTGTTTGGGGCGTTCCCTTTGGTTTCCCCAAAACTCTATTTTCATCGCCTCGCTTTCGTACCTAGGCAATGCTAAGCCTATATTTCGCGACTGCGCTGAATAGCTGCCTATCTCGCCTAATTTTTTCTCAACCCGAGTTACCCGACTCTCTACAGTTTTCAAGCTTTTCTCGGTTGCTATTTTGTTGATACTCGCCGTTTCTATTAAGTCCTGAATTTTTTCTTCAACGACTCCGACTTTCTCCTCCGTCTTCTGGTGTTGGCCTTTGCACCGTTCGGACTCTTCCTCCAGGCTCTTCTCCATCTCTCCCAGCTTCCCGGAAATTAAGTTATACAGTTCTTTCTGCTCATTTTCCCTTAGTTTCCTTTCCACTTCTTTTTCTTCGCTTAATCTAGCCTCCTTGAGCCTTCTTCTTTCTTCTTTCCCTTCCAGCGCCTCCCTTTCTTTCTTCTCACGCAGCTCCTTTTCTTCTTCCTCCTTCTTCTCTCTTAGCTTTCTTTGTTTCTTTTCTTCTTCTCTGTCTTTCACATACTGTTCGAAGAAATCCTTAAATTCTTTATTCGCCATTTTTATGCTTTATTATTGATTTGTCGTGTCGAAAAAAACTCTCAATATACCCTTTGTTTATTTTTAATTTATTTGTTATATAAAAACCCCTATAAAACCCTATTCTTCGAATGAACCACGACAAATTGATTTTAATTTTAATTTATTTCCTCTCCCCCTCTATAATACGAATACGATCAAACCCGGGAAATGTTTTAAGTCGTTGATTATAGCAGAAGTATGTCTTAGATTTAAACAATATTATTATATCTAACATATACCAGTTAAGCACAAATAAAATTTTACGTCAGTCCTTGACTTAATTTAACTACAGTTAAGTTTTCAACAGTAAGTTAAATCGAGTCAACCTAAAATGGGTACCAATTTTTAAACAATCGGTTCCACGGTCTGGGCGCCAATCTCTACAACGGTACACGTATACGCTGTTCTGCCCCACGTTCGGGAGCCAATCTCTACAACGGTACACGCTTACGCTTTTGCAAAGTATCAACGGCCCTTCTGCGGGTACGCCAATCTCTACAACGCTTAAGATATATCGCCGGTGAGGTGACTCTGTTTTTTGAAATCTAGCTCACTTTGCAACGATAATCTTACAACTGTACACTTTTGTATCGCCCTGTAGGGTGTCAGTCTTTTTCGACCTATACGACACACCTCAGCGAACGTGTACTGTGTAGGATAAGTTAAAATCACCCACTGGAAGTACAGGCTATCCTTTTTCTTTAAAGGGCCTGGGTGATTTAACTGTTTGTCTAATATTACTCTGAATATTTCGACTAAAAAACTACAAATTACACTTCCAGTAATCTTAATAAAACTCAGCTTTGAGCACAAGCAAAAATAGAATTTACTATCTGTATTCCTCGAGGAAGTGAATACAGTGGAACTGACCTTGTAAATAATTTTATTTGTGCCTTGGATAATTATATAACGTAACACCTTGATAATATTTCTAACACTAGGAAATATAACAATGGAATATTCAACAATAGGTAAGTGAACGTTAGAAACTTTTTTATACTGTAAAATAATAATCATCCATTTATTAATCTTAAAAAACACAACTCAAAAATAATACTTTTGGATATCTCTTTTCCAATTTATACAATTTGCAACAAAAGCAATTTTCTTTAACTCTTGCTTAATCTAATAAGGTAGAGCAAATTTTAATATTACTTTTAATTATGCTTTTAATTAATATGCTTTGTTCCAAGCTTTTTATTAATTACTTATTTTTAATTTATTTAAATTATGAATTTACTTTAATGATTTTTATGCTATACGACTTTAGATATTATAAAAACATTTCACACTAAGAAAAACAATTTCCAATCCTACTAACCCAGTATCTGTAATAAATTAAATTTGAATTTAATCAGGCAAATTGTGGGGAATAAACGTAAATTCGCTGACACAGACCTCAAATTTGTTGTTTAAGATGGCCGTCTAACACGGGGCTGATTGTTGTTTATAGCAGCAGAAGAACCTGTAGGGTAAAGTTGCTCTCTGCGCTTTTGGCGATGTACAATGATGACAGCGTGCTGTTCTATTGTTGTCGTGAAGCTGCGTCAGATGTTATTCCGTTGAGTTATAGTTGCCTGTGGTTTGTAGTAGTCCTTTATGTGTCCGGGGATCGTCCTGCTAACTCTTCCACGTTAGATACTCATGTCCAGTTGTCCGCCAAAACGTTCCAGAAGTCCAGGTCCCTGAAGTTTCTTAGCTACTTCATTGATAATATAGCCTTAGCAGTATATGGTATTCCTGCTTATATTCCTGTAATCTTCCTGTATCGCCTTGTCAAACCGCTGATCACTTCACCCGTACAATAGCAAACTCCGTACTAACTCTTAAAAATCCATAAACAGAGAGACATACACTCCGTGTACTGTCGATCACCCAAAAAACTCAAACAGAGTGACATACACTCCGTGTACTGTCGTTCACCCAATCATTCTTTTGAAATTCCCGTCCAGGGTTTATAAAGCCTCCTTCCATCTCCACTTTCGCGATTTTTTCGCGAAAACTCATTTTTTCACATTAAAGTGATTTTCTTACACCTTCCTGTGTGTAAAATCATCCTTTGTTTAGCAATACATTTAAATCCTTTATTTTTATCTTGTTTATCGTAGTTTTAAGGCTTAAACTTCTTAAATTATTTGAATGCCACATCCTTGTTCCGGCCGCCAAAGCTCCTCTCCGCTCTGATTGGCTCAGCGCTTTACGTGGTTCCTAACCCTTCCTCTCCTATTCTACTGTGCGAATTTTCAACTTTCCTTTCTAACTCCTCGCGGTTTTATGGGATTTTCCCGCGAAATAGCTTTTCTTAATCTGTGATTTTTTCCTGTTTTTTAGAAACTTGAATGAAAGTTGTAGGACGCTCCATTCTCTTCCTAGGCCTTCCCTAGCGTTTTCCCAATGCATTTTCTTTTAAAAATTTTCCATTTTCATTATTTTAAATTTTCATTTTCATTTTCCTGAAGGTCTATTGTTGTTGTGACAATAGCCGAAGTCTAATTTCTATAATAGGTTTTTTAACGAAGTTTTTGCCATTTAAAAGTATACGATTTTCCAAGTTTTACATTTACGTTAAATACCGTTAATTTATTTAAAATACTGGTTTTTACAGTAATCAATTTACCTCCCTGCTTTATTACTTTAGATTAATAGTTTAAAAAATACAATTTTCCCTACTGACTTATCCGCCAGGTGTGAAAACTCCTACCATTCATAATAATTATTTTATTTGAATTTTCTTTTGCTTTTCCTAAGCAACTAATCCTTCTTAATAACATGTACTCATTAAACTTTATTAAACTTTAACTTTAATTGACTTTAGCGTCAGTGTTTCTACCCTGATTCGCTAAATATTGAAATTATGACTTTTTGTCATACCACCTTTTTTATAGGCCTTATTTTGCTCATTACAAAAATACCTCCCTTCCAGGCTTTTGAGGAAATTTGAAATTTTCCCTAGACTTTACTTGATTGTTACGTCATCACCGTTTAGTATTACGACCTGAGTCTCATACGTACAACACACCCGTGATTAGCGTAATGTGTTCCCGCCATAGAACCCAAATACGTAATAGTCCTGGATCCAGGTGTTCCCTAAAAATCTTTGATTTTATTCTAAGTTAATTTTACAATCCCGAACAAGCTCGGGTTCAATAGTTCCATCTGTACGATAACAACCACCTCGCCGGGACTTGTTCAAGGCCGCGCTACATTGGGTTCATCCACATGGTCGCCCAGAAATCTTGCATTTTACATATTTCAATAAAATTTCAAAATTTCCGGATTTACACGGGTTTTGCCCGTTGTA
>JAGFPH010000465.1:0-14587 GCA_018207615.1 Philaenus spumarius
GACCTTGGTACAATAACAGAAATATAATTCCTAACTAGGTGAAAACCTGTACTAATGAAATTCGTAGGCCCTATTACATAGACGCCCGGGGCAGACCTCCTCCTAGCACCGACCTTGGTACAATAATTTGAATATAAATATAATTCCTAACGAGGTGAAAACCTCTACTAATGAAATTCGTAGGCCCTTTTACATAGAGGCCCGGGGCAGACCATCTCCTAGCACCGACCTGGGTACAATAATTTGAATATAAATATAATTCCAAACGAGGTGAAATTTGTAGGCCCCGGACAGACTGCCTCCTGGCACTGACCTTGGTACAGTAAAACTCCTGTAATAACAAAAAGGAGCTGATTTGGGGGAAAAACATTTTCAAGTAATAAAACAGCTGAGAAATTCGGTTTCATATTTAAATTTTTGTATAATAAGTTCTGATTTATTAAATACAATAAAATATAAAACATAGAATTCGTATAAACATTCATGGTATAAATATAAACTTGATGATTATATCCGACCCACTAAAACCACTTTCTTGAAGGTCAGAAGACATTGTGGAATATCCACAAAGAATTGTTATAACTAAGTTAAAAATGAAGATATATTCGGGAAAACTAAAATACATTTATGTTAATACAATATATTTATTTGTTTGCTGTACTTTTAATAAAAACTTTTTAATATACAAGAACAGAACCAATTTCCGTGACAAAATATTACAACCATACGTTGTCACTTACTAACCAACCAACGAAATCACTTTATTTGTAATCAGAAATGTTCCGGTGAACTAGTTACCTTTTCTGAACCATAGATTGTATGATCCAGAGATATCACATAATTCAGATGTATCATATATTTACAGTTAAATTTTCAAAGAAAATATTACCTAAAGGTTTATCGGAGTTGCTGCTTACAATCAAAATATAAATTTTGCATTTTAAGAAAATGTTACTACAATTATTCATATATTTATATAAAAAAATATTCCAGTTGTTTCTTGCATTATTGAAAATTTCTGTGTTAAACAAAAATATTTTCTGAAAAGTTCCTAAATTTTAAACATAAACTTAAATAACACGTAATTTCATTTTAAATAATAATGCAATTAACACTTGCAGTTAACACTTTTACAAGAAGATTATAGCCAGGAGGATTTGTGGTTGCAGAGTACAAATTTCCTATTATAATTGAGATTTTCCAACAGACATTGTTTATTATATTATTAAAAACTTCAAATGTATTCTAATTTATAGACAAATCAAATTCCATAGTTCATTAGTGCTGTGTTATAAAAAAGTTAAAAAATTTTCCTTATTTTTACAAAAATGTTACAGAAATTTGGAATAACACATTTGCGAGAGATAGTTTCTTAATTCAAATAACGTAATACATGTTTTTCTTAAAACTTTCAAGATTTTGGTGCTGTCCATTGGCTTGAATTATTAGGTACAGATTTAAACTCCAAGAATACATCCGAGCTACTTTCTTGGTTGGTGGTTGGAACACATTGTGAAATATTCACAAAGACTGATGTTATACACAAACAAGAATATAATATTTAAAAACAAAACATGTAACAAATATTTATGTTAATTTTACCTTTCTATGTACTTCCCATACTATAATATTTGAATAACAATGATGTAGATCAGTGCACATATTTTCAAATACAAAGCATGAATTTAAATTTTGAACCTTCACCTACAACATCAAAGTATCTTCACCTTTTGGTAAATGAAAAGACAGACTTTCTTATTCTTTAGTTTAAGACATATTGACAAATCCTAAGAAATGTTAGTAAGAAATGTTCAATAATCTCTTCAGAGAATTTTAAAGTTGGGAAGAAAGAGACAGTAATTAACATCATCGACCAATCTTATAATAGTAAGTTATATTACTACAAGATGTGAAAGGATTATTGGACAAACTTGGTATATAAAAGATGGAATGAAAATACGGGATAGTAATAAAAGGGAGTATTTTTTTTTTTAACAATAAAAATTGTGATGGAAGTTATATCTACGTATGCAGAGATTTCCCAATGACAAAAAAAACATTACAAATCTGAATCTCCGCCTACATCATCAGCTACAACTGCAGCCAAAACATTAAAAGTATCTTCACAGCCTGGTAATTGAAGAGATAGAGTTTCTTCTTCTTCTTTAGTTAACAGTCCAAGAGATGATGACGAATCCGGGAGTAGTAAGTTAATATTTCTACGCACTGTGGATGTACTGTTCAACAGACTCCCAGAAGTATTTAGAAGTTGAGAAGAAAAGACAGGAGTAGAAGGATAAGATCGAGAACCTTGTTGATTTGGGATCGGGGGTTTAGGAGCGAATGCTGAAACTATCGGATCTCTGCTGTTATTTTCAAAAGATGTACTGTAGGGCACCGGCGTATTAGGGTAACTTCTGGAAGGCTGTTGACATTTTTCATTTTCATCGATTTCTAAAATAGGAGCTTTGGAACCATCCGTCATCATTTCAAATATTTTATTCATAGCAGAATGGATTAGAAGATCGTTCTGCTCGGGTACTTCGTAATCTTCAAAGTTCTGAACGTCGTTCTCGTCCGTCATCAGTAGAAAATTAGATGATGAAGATTCTGCATTGATTACACTTCCAAAATCTGTAATCTCACTTGGAACGGGAGTCGCTTCAACGGAACTGTCGAATTCGTTAGGGGTGCTGTAGAACATCGGGAACGGTTGTGTAGTAGACAGTGGCGAAATAAGAGCACTGGATGACACAACAGGAACGGAATGGGATCTGTAGCCAGTCTGAGGTTGCTCGATAGACTCAGGTATACCTCCTTCAGGAAAAAACTTGCTTACTTCTTGCGATAAAGGATCGGATACATAGAAATTCGACACAACACTATTGGTGCAATTTTTAGTTTCTTCATGTTCTTGGGTGTCAGTCTTGGGTTTATATTTTCCATAAGTCAAAATAGATTGCAATAGCGAAGGTACTTGGGAAGAGTTTGGTAGTTTTTCCTCGGTTTTACATTGTAACTGCTTAGGCGACTGAACATTCTCTTTAATATGGAAAATTTGGGGTTCACCAACAGAAACCGGAGAGCAAGGCAGAAGAAAAATTTTATGCTGGGCAGGTAAAACAGAATGTTTTGATTTAGTCCCGCTTCGCTTTACAGAATCTGAGTTAAGAATAGTTCGAAGTTGAACATTAGCTGAGGGAGATGGTGACTTCAAACCAGAAGCATGATTTAATAAAGACTTTTTATTCGAAGGAGGAATGGATACGGCTTGCTGTTTAAGACGTGGTACTTGTGTGTCACGAGGAGAGACAAAAGGACTCTCGCAAACATATTTTGTTTTTGTCGGAGATATTGGAGTGAAATTAAAAACTTTTCTTCTTGTGTTTGGGCTCTGGGGAACTGAATCCGGCAGATTTTCAAAACTAACCCTTCGCCTTGAATTCAAATTAGGATCAGCAATTATTAGAGAAGGGAAAACTACCGCCCTCTGATCCTGTGGTTTAGTCATTCCAGTGCTTGCACCTACATCTTGAAATGCTACGTTTTCTTGTATATTCGTCGATGTTCCTGCACTTAAATTATCTATGACGGTGGATGTGACGGACGGAAGGTCATCTGTAATTTGCAGATTCAAAGACTGTACTTTGTCTCTGGCAACAGTATTCATATTTTTTTCTAAAAGTGATCTCAGTTGTGATAATGTTTCCGGGTGAACCTTCTTTTCTACTGGTGTTGCTACAAGAGGGTTTTGCGGTTGGAAGTATTTCAGAAGCTCTTCTTCTTGTTCTTGTGAGTTTCCATCGCCGTGTAAATAATCATCCAATACATCGTTTTCTAAAAAACCTATACCAACTTGATTGTCATTTTTGTCTCCTTGTAAACTACCCTGTTTCCGAATAATAAAATTTTTACCTAAAATATCGTTACTAGTTCGAGTTGTAGTGTTTAGTTTTTCTTTTAGCGGGCTTGGTTTTATCGGTTTGTATTGTCTGATCGGAGATGGAGAGGACGTTACCAGAGTGGGTAACACTATCAAATTCGCAGGAGCTGGATTATTTCCGCATTTTCTTATTATTCTAGGTATCTGTATTTTTGATCCTATTTGCAAAGTGTGCGTGTCCTTAGTTTCTTGAACTGGAGAGAAGACCATTTTTTCTCCCAATTTGTTTTCACTTACGGAATTAACGTTTAAGTTATCCTTCACGTCAGTATTAACATTATTTAATAAAATATCACTACCTAAAAAACGCTTAATCCTTTGGACAAACGGTTTTTTTGTACTTTTATCAGGTATGAGATCCTCGGAAATTTTAACGCTTAGGTTTTTTCCATTTAGCAGAAAATCTTCTGTAAGTGATTTTCTGTTAGTTATATCACAGACGCTTTCAATTGATTCGCTTTGACGATCAGAAGTCTTCAATTTCTTACCGGTTGTGTTTTCATTTAATGAATTTGATAAAGGACGTTTCTTTATTAGTACGTTAGGAGCTTTACGTTTTCCTTTGCCAGCAGGTATGTGTGGTGTTTTCTTCACTCTTGTACTTTCTAGTGACATACAACTTGTTTCCTAAAACATACAGTAAATAATTTTAAATACAATACACAAATTTATAGTTATGCTATAAATATAACTAAGTATGGTAAAATATAAGCCTAAATGCATGTTCTAAATTTTAATCTTTCCCCAGGGGCAAATGGATATAATATATATTTTGAGTAATAACAATAATACTGCATATGTTTATTCCCAACCAACATTAATTCAATTGGAATTATCAGTCATTTTCTTTCAGTAAGCGATGGCTGGTTTAGAATACCTTACATCTTACTAAAAAAACTAGTCTACCTATAATTGCTTAGATATAAACGGAATTTCTGTAGTTGAGTGAAATTATTTATATAATATAAGAAAGAAATGGGAGCGTAGTCAACAAACTAAGTCAACGAAGGGGGTGTAGAGGGGGGAAGCATTTGACTGGAAATATGTTGGGGGTACTTAGAAGGTAAACATACTAAAAGTCTGTGCTCCCACCCCTGCCATTTCATGGGGGGAAAGGGGTGGAAATGTCCTTTTTTCGGGTTTTTGCTTATATCTCGAAAACGGTGAGTCGTACAGAAAATTTGTTCAATTAAAATTAAAGCTGATAATATTTCCTATATGCATGTATTAATTTTTATATTATCTGTTACAGTTTTTGAGATATTTGCTATCAAAAATCAACAATTTCCGGAAAATTTATTATCGCCTCATGTTTTTTCTTGATTTTGACTTTTTACAAAAACGTTGACTAAAAGGAAGTTGTCGAAAATTTTATTTCCTTTAAAAGTATATATTTTTACCAATTTACCTTCAACAGGTCAAAAGTTACAACAATTTGAAATTTTCTGTTAAATTTCTTGATTTTCGGCACTAAACTGTACTTTGGTTATTTTCGTTATTTCTAGCTACCTATACGAGCTAGTATATTGATTATTTACACCTCTCTAAGGGTTTATATGTACCATATGGTAAGTGTACATTATCAAGTATATATTGTTTTATAATGAGAGACTATATTATGTCAAATTTTGGAATGTTTATTGATTACAAACATATTTTGAAATCACCAATGTTTGACCGGTCAATGAGTTTTTATCTTAGTATTTGTCAGAACAGACCGGGTGGTTGGACTTGGCATTCCCAGCTGCTTTCCTTTTGTAAAAAGATGGTCATCGACTGACCTCTTCCCATTAGTAAGGGGAGATAAGTTATGTGCAGGGCGGGGACTTTCCTTTCTCCTCTTCTATTTCATTCAGTTTATTCACAACTGTGTCTAGTAAAGTTGTGAAATAAAGGCCAAAGCATTTCACAAGACTACATGGCGACTTCAATTGGCTCCCATATTAGGAAAAAGTGGCGGATGAAATATAAATAATTTATTTCCTACATTTTTTACAACCCAGACGGTGACTGGTGAAAGGCAGGTGAAAAGCCAAATTCACAAATCTTAGTTACACCATCATAGCAATTTCAAATCATTTCGTTACTTATTACATTAATCACAAATTTACAAGCAAAAAAAATACAGTACAGTATTTCAATATCTACTATAAGCTATAACAAATATGTCAGTATGTAAACTTACAGAAAAATAATTCTAAATTTATATCATCCTAATTTTAAATTCTTTTTATCTAGATTTTTTACTGTAGGCGATTTATTAAACAATTTAATACTGATGTAATACGGTGTTTTTTTCAAACGTAGAAAGCCGATGCTTTAAATATAGAATATGCATGGAAGCTCTGTTTTTCAAGGAAATATTCTATTTGGTGTTTTATTTGCAGCAGACACTTACACATGAAAAAGCTTGGGACAGTCATCAATAACTTTAAATAGATGAATAAATTATTACAAGAACTTTTAAATTTACTTAAGATCATAACCGAAAATATTTTTTCGGTACCATTAAAATATCTGCAATGTTCGATGCCATATTCAAACCTCTATACCATATTGAATTTTAGAAAAAAATACAGCATAATAAACAAGTTTCCTTATTTCAAAACTGACAGCATATTTAAGCATAATCATTTAATAACAAAGGGAATGCAGATGATTTTTTAATTTCCGTATGAATGGCATCCAAGAGAGATTCTTATCTATTTAAATTCCTAGAAATGTTGTACGTGATAGTACAGTTTGCTTACCGCCCAAATGACAATTGATTACAAAGTGTTCTTTACTTTGTGATGGTTTAAACTTTATAATCTGGGTTTTTCCTTGTTCAATTTCAGACCATTCATAGCAAACCAATGAGAAAGTTCAGCAAATGTACTATAAATTACAGAATTCAAGTCATAATTTGATCTGGTTTTGAGAATTGCCATTGTGTCATCAGCATTAAGTGTAGGGGGTGAGCTGGTTGGTCCTCGTTCCTGCCCCTGGATAGCTGTTACTCTAGAGAAACAGTGAACTGAACGCCAGCAGTCGCTTCTCACGAAGTCCTCCGACGACAAGCTATGCGCAATAAAAGTCAACACTTAATCAGTCCTTTTCAGGATTCTCATCGACGAACTTCCAGTAGGAAGCGAAGCCATCCAGATCGACTGAAAGTTAATATTTGGAACTCCAAAGACGACTCCGTCCAAGACGTGAGGAAATTTTATGATATTGACAAAACCATTATTATGAGAAGGAGAGGTGTTATGTATAACAGAAGAATTGAAGTATGGTGTAATGGAAGGAGTGATGCAGAGGAACTTCGCCAAAGAATTAAAGCTAAACAGGATCCGAACAAGAAGCGACACATTTCCATCGGATCAACCCATCAGGAGCGGAAAAGAAGGGTGAAGTCATTATTACCGGTGAAAAAGCTACCATTATCTTTTATGCATTGGAACGCACGATCCCTAATGAATAAGATTGAGGAATTGAGGCAAGAAATGGACGCGAATCAGGTGAAAGTAGTTTGTGTACAAGAATCCTGTTTTCCCTCGGATGCAAGTAGACATCCAGGCTTTAATAACTACAAAACATTCAACTACTCCAGACCGAATAAAAAGGGTGGGGGGGTTGTTACGCTGGTGCATAAGTCAGTGCCTGTGAAAAACCATGAAGTCATAGTGACCGCTAATATGGAAGCTATATGCTGTGATATTATCTTAAACCAAAACATTGTGATAAAAATTGTAAATGTGTATATACCCAACCAACTGATAACACATGAGGAGTTGAACTCCTTACTACGCTCTCAGAAATATTTAATTATAATGGGTGATTTTAACGCTAAACATGACTCTTGGAACAGTGGTCCAGGAAATGGCAATGGGCAGCTATTGCAAAACTGGTTACTTTCAAACAACCTCTTGCTCCTAAATACCAACAAAGAACCTACATACCAATCAGCTAGTACGGGTTCACTGAGCACCTTGGACCTCACGCTGATCAGTCCAGATTTGATCGACTTGGTGAAAAATTGGCACGTGGGCAGAGATCTCTCCAGCGACCATTTTCCGATCTTCTTCGAAATTCCTATCGAACAGAACGCCAGCGCAAGAAACCAGATTTCAGCGAAGTTTAAAATAAGGGAGGCAGACTGGGACATGTTCAAGGCCCATACAAGTAATTGCCACGTTGCTAACGGAATCGAAGATGTCGAGAAAATAATAATATCTGCCGCTAAGAGATGCATTCCGATGTCCGGCCCAAATCGAAAGGACAAACCCTCAAACATTTGGTGGACGACAGAAATCTCAGAACTCCGTAAAGCAAGACAAAAAGCAAGAAGACAGTGGAAAAAGCACCGAACGCCAGAACTCCGGATGAAATACAATCAATCTGCTGCTAGGTGCAAAAGAGCTATAAAAGTAGCAAAACAAACATCTTGGCGCAGTTTCGTCAACGGGATAAATTCAAACACTCCCTGCTCAGCGGTCTGGAAGCGTTTCAAGGCCATTCAAGGTAAACCTTCAGAGAAAATTTTCCAAATACAAACCTCTAGTGGAACACCAGTCACAAGGGAAAAGGACATCGCTGACTACTTCAACTCATCATATATGGAAAAATCAGGAAACGAGACGATTTGGCCCACTCACCTAATCGCGGACAAGGAATCTTTCTACAACACGCTCAACAAATTGATGGAACAAGATGACATCAGCAACAACCCGTTCACTACAGTAGAGGTAAAAAGTGCTATAGATCAACTTAAGGCAACTACTCCAGGCGAAGATGGCGTACATAATGCAATGCTGCAGAACTGCTCTGAGGAGCTAACTCTTGAACTTATTTTGAATCTCAATAATATCTGGACGGAAGGTGTTATACCAGCGAAATGGAAACAAGCTACTATTATTCCCCTGTTGAAGCCTGGAAAACCCTCCGAACTCTCTTCGTCATATAGGCCAATTGCGCTCACATCATGTGTTGGGAAACTACTGGAGAGAGTGGTTAATAATCGCCTGATATGGCGAATGGAACATTTTGGACTTCTCAGTCAACAGCAGTTTGGCTTCAGGCCAAAAAGAAGTACTACCGACGCACTTCATTTCTTCACTGAAAGCATCTACAACGGGTTTTCAAGGAAAGAGTGCACCACAGCCGTCTTAATTGATTTTGAAGCTGCATTTGATAAAGTCTCCAGGGTTACGATTATCGATCAATGCACCAAACTTGGAATAAAAGGTAAAATTTTGAAATTCATTGCGGATTTCTTGAAGGACAGGACCATCAAGACAAAAATCAACGATACGTACTCGTTCGAGGGGGCCACTCTCAATGGAATCCCGCAAGGCTCAGTTATTAGCCCGTCACTATTCAACATAGCTCTCTGGGACTTAGAAACTGTTATGCCTGCCTCTGTATCTCTGGCAGTCTACGCTGATGATGTCACCATATGGGCCACTGCCCGGGAACCAGCCTTGGCGACTAGCAGTGTACAAGAAGCTTTAGAAAACACTATCGAATGGTGTAAGAAATGGGGGTTAACCATTTCTTCTACAAAGACAGAAGTCTGTTTCTTCTCAAAACGGTACACACATAAGAACTATAAGCCACTCGTTTTTATGAATAACATCGAAATTCCATATAACAAACATCCTACGCTACTGGGAATCAAGCTGGATCCGAAGCTTCTCTGGAACGCCCATATCAGCTCAATTGTCGAAAAAAGCGCCAACAGGATAAATGCTCTAAAAGTCATCTCAGGCAGAGTCTGGGGAGCTGACACATTTATGCTGAGACAGTTCTATATCTCATTTGTAAGATCAAAAATGCTTTATGCCTGTGAGGTGTGGGGTGGCGCAGCTGAAACTCATATTAAAAAACTACAACTTATGCAGAATTGTGCACTTCGGATCTGCCTGGGATGCCCAAAGACTACAAGCTGCCAAGCGATGGAGATTGAGCTCGCGATTGCACCACTGGACTTGTACATCCGGATGCTCCAAATCAAGAAGCATTTCCAAATTTTGGCCACGCCTACCTTGCATGACTCTGTTGCGGACAGATACAATAGCGTTCGTCAGTCGTTCTACAACTGCAGAAATAAACCAAGTCCTGAACTTGAATGTTTGAGACCACAGACTATTCCAACGACTTTGAAACATCCACCATGGCTGAGACCCAAAATCCAGGCAATCCTGGACATTCCTGGCTCATTGACAAAGCAAGAGTCACCTATGCTTCTTAAATCGGTATCAATAGAAATGATTCGTGAGAGATATGAGTCATATCTGCTGATTTACACGGACGGGTCGGTTGACAAAGCAAATGGAAGAGGAGGAGCGGCGTTTTACTGCCCAAATATGCAAGAGATCTTCTTGTTCCCATGTGATGCATCCTCCAGCATGAATGCTGAACTGTTGGCTTTGAGTGCTGCACTGCAGTTCTGCCGAACTGTAGAGCAGATAAACATCTGCATCCTCACAGATTCCAGATCTGCCCTTCAAGCCATCCAGGCCAGTCAAGCAAACGATTACTTTTTCCGCATATCAGAAATCCATGACCTGTTAGCAAATCTGAAGGAAAAGAACATTGTGTTGCAGTGGATCCCGAGCCACTGTGGTATACCAGGCAATGAAAAAGCTGATGCGTTGGCCAGCACCGCATGTAACATGGGCCCTGCACCTGAAGCATGTTTTTCACTACTGCAGTGCAAGAGAGCGGCTGAAAACTGGCTTGAAACTACATGGAACCAGCGATGGCAGCACTGCGACTCTGGACGAGCCTTTTACGCTCTTCAGCGTACTCCAAGTGATCCCCGTTTACACAAATCAATTCCTCGATTCGTGTCTTCATTTGCGGCAAGAGCTCGCACGGGTCATATTGTCACAAACAAATATCTACACCGTTTTAAATTATCTAATAGCGATCTGTGTGGCGTCTGCATGTTGGTGGAAGAAAGTCTGGAACACATTCTCCTCCAGTGCTCCCACTTCCTTAGGGAGCGAGAAATATTAAAAGTGAAACTTGGTGAAGAGGCCACCCTGGCGAATATTCTATCGGACAGCAAGTTTTGGCAGAGTGCGGCACTGTTATACCGGAGACATCGAGCCATCGGAGCGAAAAGCACTGGAAGCTCGCCTTAAGAAGTAAGAAGTAAGTTAAGTGTAGATTTAAAACTGATATTTGGAGGCAAATCGTTAATATAAATGGTGGATCATCAGAAAACTGGTACAAACAGTTGTGTGGTCTGGTCTCTATATACTGTTTTATAAAGTATTTACAACGATTTTAATAAGTTTTATAAGTACGGCCGAGTGATAATAAACATTTCTCCGTGAATAATTCAACGATTTTAAAAAGTTTTACAAATATGGTCGAGCGCTAATATATATTTCTTCGTGAATAATTCTTCGATTTATTTAAAGTACTACAGAGTGACAATAAATATTCTACGTTAACAAACAGTTCTTTGATACAGAATCTTCGATTAACAATGAAATAGTTAGGCCTATAGCATCGAGTCATATTTACTGAACATTCACATCGTAAAGGGACTATTAAATATCTGGAAATGTCTGGTGAACTTATAGACTGTGTAACTGTGAAACAGTTGGTCTATGATATTCTCACCTAAATTATGGAATTGCTCTATGGGGTAATTCAACAAAGCAAAGGACCCACATGGTCTTCAGTTTACAAAAGCAAGCAGTAAGAATTATGGCTCGTTCGGGCCATCGTGATTCTTGTAGAGATGCATTTAACCCTACAACTGTCCATGTTAATGTTTTGCAACGCCAAGTCATTTCAATGCGTGTGCGAGCATGTTTTCAAAAATTCGCCAAATATAGTAATTGTATACCAATCCAAAAGTGTTCTGTACCTTTTTTGTAGAGAAAGATTCAAAAAATCTATATATGTAATTAAAAAATTTATTGATGTAAAATTGTAAAAGTTATTAGCTCAAGAAGCAAAAAATGTTCAGTAACGAAAGGAAAAAGTTCAACTTTAGGCCTACATAACAAGTCGTAAACATTTTTTGTAGTTTTTTCGTAAATGTAAAAAAGTTTCATAATTTAGTTCTAAATAGAACTGTATAAAAACATTTATCGATTTCAAATTTCTTATTTTGAAAACACCAGTTTTTGTGTTCCAAATACACGATTGCTAACAAAACCGCCTAATTTGAAACGTAATTTACTAATATATGCTTTGCCCAAAAATGAAATATTATTAAAACAAAGTGTAGAGAATAAATCAAAGTATTAAACTGTATACTTGTATATTACCTCATCATAAAAGTGTTTTACTTAGAATCAATTGAATTACAAAAGTAAGATGAAACAAATGAAACCTCGTGCGGACAAAGGAAATACAAAATATGACCGTTGAAGACAATGGAAACAGCCTTGTTTTGCAAACTCGAGCGATAGTATGAATTCTGTGCAAATATGAACTTTCAACTGCTGTTTGAATAACATCTAAAAAGTCAAATATAGTTTGCTTTACACCAAATGAAAGATTGAACTTTGGTCTATGAATAGATATCAAAAAGTCTATTGAAATAATTTGAATTATAAAAGATATCTCGAACGCAAAATGTGTTGTTTTATTGGTTGAAATCTGCTCAATTGCAAAGATTTACAGACAATTCCATATCTTTGGAACTATTTGTCCGATTTTGGATTGGATGGCAGTTTCAGATAGGTAAAAGTGTGATGAATCCTGCAGTATACAGATAAAACTCAGAAAAATACCGGGCGGGCTGTATTGAAAGACATAGAAACTGGAATTAAAGGTAGTTTTGTTGCATTAAAATTCGCGTGACATTGGCTTTTAGAAAACTAAAAAACTGCAACGATGATTACGTATGTAAATATACGGTTTAGAAAAAACTTGTAAATGCAAAAATTAAAGTTTAGATCATTTCCTTTCCAACGGTTTTTGATTTATTGCGATTGGATAGTTTTTAGTGGGTGAAATATTCATTACAAGTAGAGTTGTCAAAATTGATCGTTTTCATGTGCCACGCCCCCACGACCACTCAAATTGAGTAGTCTGACAGTTGCAGGGTATTTTGACCTCTCCCTGTATGTACATTTTTTAAGTAATTTTACATTACAAGTATAATTGTTCTGTGACTCGAAACACTGATGTGCATACATACAATACGCGTCATAAAAATTACTTCCATGGCAAACAGCACAGATTTTGGTCGATGTTATCTCTCTTGTAGAGTGTACTGCATTTTATGAACTAATAGACTAAAACGACGTTGAAAACAATCAAAGTTATATTGCAGCTAATATCAACCAAGATCTGGTGTGATTAGGCTGGCTCAGTTGGAAAAGTATTACCACGGAATGGTAAAAGTCCTGGGTACGAATCCCGGCCTTGGTCCATGTTTTTTCACTGGTAATTTAGTTAAATAAATTAACACTTGCTGGGGAAGAGTGTAAGCAGAAAAATTACAAAATGAAAATAACAAATACTATTTGTTCTTAGGAGGTCACACTGAACAACAAACTATCAATCTAGAAACTCTTCCACAGAGTAGAATAGTTGTTTTTAAAAGTAGAATAATTTTGTAAACTTTCAACGCCTTGGGGAAGCTTTTTCTAAATTTAGCACCTGCTTGTGAAGGAAGTTTACTTTATACCAGGCCTGTAGAATATGTCCGAACGCCCGAACGAGGTTCGGGGGAAATTGGGACTGAGCTGGGGAAATTTTGGCCGGGGAAAATCCAACAAAAATAAGGAAAATATAATTATTTTGGAGAAAAATAGATAAGAAATGAATGGGAACAAAGATCAGCTTAATCGGTTTGTATGAAACATATACAAACACCAACACACACACTCACACAAAGTGTGTTGTCTGCTCTCTGTTGCAAGTCGGACAGGGTTCACTTTTTACTTTTCACCGCACAAAATATCGTAGGGCCGAGCCGCCGATACGATATTTTTGTGCCGGTTGATGAATGGCAGTTTCCTGATTCTTGACGGGCCCGCCTTCAAATACATCGTTGGGTATTAAAAAAATTATTATTATGATACCGTTATGTAAATTTTGATTCGATTAGAATTGAATCATATTAAACCAAATTATACGATACTTAATGTATTGGTATTACCGATGTTTATTAATTTTCTTTTACCGAAATTCGAAATCAGTCTTTATCAGTAAAATGTGCGTAAAATGTGATGTGCGTACTCATTTTTTATTACGTCGCTTCGGCTTGCATTAAAATGCCGAAGTATTGAAATGATGCGATGATTTTTTGTGTGTTTTCCTATATACACGGTATAATTACTCACAGACGTCGTAGAAAACTTCTGTTGGTACCAAAATCTTCGTAATTTTATTGCGGAGAGTTGAAAAGCTTTTGAGCTTTCTAGTGTGAGGCGGAGCGCGTCAAGGTCACATTTTTGGGTCAAAATTATGAACATTCAGTGTGGGGCTATCGTTTTATATGTTTTTGGGTAAAAAAAAACGATTTTGCGAGTTAAAAAGTCGTAGCACGTCGGAGTCACGTTTTTGGATCAACATTTTGAAAATTCAGTGTGGGGTATCGTTTTATGTTTTTGTGTACGGGAAAACCGATTTTTGACATTTAAAAAGTCGTAACGCGTCGGGATCACGTTTTTGCATCAACATTTT
>JAGFPH010000465.1:14597-29316 GCA_018207615.1 Philaenus spumarius
AAAAAATTATATATAAAACATTTTGATTTATCTACATAATATATTTTTTATGATTTCTCACCGACAGCTGCACGAAGTGCTAAAATGGCGTATCATTTTGGGAGTTTAACCTATATAAGTTCTAGGGTTAATAAATGAGGTTAACCACATTAGTGGTAATTCTCTAATGCCTGGTCTTTCACATTGTATATGACTTTGAGAAGGATTAATTTAAAAATTACTATGTTTAACCCTATAACTGTCATTTTGGTGCGTTTTGCAAACATTTTTTTTCAAAAATTAGCCAAATATAGTAATTACACCCCAATCCAAAAGGGTTACATAGCTTTTTTGTAAAAAAAGGTTCAAAGAATTCATATATGCCAGTAAAAATTTGATTGATGTAAACATTTTAAAGTTATTAGTTTAGGAAACCAAAACTGTTGTAACGGAAGCAAAAGGTCCAACTTTAGGCCTACATACAAAATAGTACATATGTTTGTAATTTGTTATGGTCGTAACAGAAATGCGCCTATTTATTTCAACAAATGATTATATTTCACGGAAATACCCAAATAGAATCCGAACACTAAATGAGGTTTCCTTTATCGAAAATACGGAGTTTTCTCTACAAATCGATATAAATATCTTTATAAAAATATAGCGATTTGTTATAAATATAGCGTGGTCAAAATGTGCTTTACCATTCGTTGAAATCTGTCCAATTGCAAGGGTTTTCAGAAAACTTCATATCTAAGAACCTAAAGAGTGACGAATGATTTAAGTGGCAGTCTTAGAAAGTTTAAATCTTTGACGAATCCAATGATGTCCTTATCTTATTCTCAAAATAAGTCTGTCGAACGATTTTGAGCCTTAGAGAAGCAACAAGTTAGAGTCATTTGGTTGTGCTTTCTTGCGCCGCCATGAGCTGTTTAGAAAACTAGAATTTTAAAATGATGATTACATATGTAAATATACATTTTAGAAAAAATTTGTAAATACAAAAATTAAAGTTTAAATCATTTCTTTTCCAATGGTTTTTGTTTTATTGAGATTGGATGATTTTTTAGTGTGTGAAATATTCAATACAAGTCGAGTTGACTACTGCTGCGTACCGAGAGGTCTAAATTGAGACTTCTGACAGTACCAGGGTTAATGCTAACACAGATTTAATATGCATGTTTTGTTGTTATCTTAATTGCAGAGAAACACACGCTCATTCAAAATTAAAAATTTAATATAAGTTTAAAAAAGAAACATAAAATTGCTTCGTTATTGTGACATGCTATAACATACACTGCTTAAAATACATTTTCTGTATTTATAGCATTGTCACTTTTTTATCATTCAATAGCATGTTTTAAACAAATTCATTTTCATAAACAAAATACATTAATAAAAGTAAATACGTTAATAAGTACATTCCCTGTAAAATGAGGGAATAAGCTATTGAGCTAATGAGACATATTTTATCAATAGCTTTGATAAGTAACTAAACACGCAAAAAAGTATTTTAAACAAAATTTTGCAACAATGTTTTCATGAAAAAATTATTGAGTTATTCCATGCCAAACTAAAAAAAAAAAATCAGCCTGTAACGGATGCAATCTTCATGGATGCATTATAGACAAATTTTATTAAAATAAATAAATAAGAAACAATAAATAATAAAAAAAAGTGTAGGCAGACAAAATAATAGATATAAAATGATTAATAGGGCGATATTTACAATCACAGTTTGTATAAACATTTAATGGCGCGAGTTGTGATAAAATGAGAATTTTAGTGGGATCAACTACATGGCACACAATACATAGGAAGTGTGCCGGAGTTGAAAAAAATACACAGAAAATGAAACCCCACCAATGAAAAATTTGCACAAAATCCCTTCAATTTCATCTGAACATGGAAGTCAACTGTTTGAAGTAAAATGTACATTAATAAGTGCCAGAAGTTGGCAGAATAATTTTTTTAAAATTTGAAGTAACATTCGAAGTGGTGTGGAGGATTGTAATTGTTCTTTGAATGATTGTTAATTGCAAGTGAATGTTACATTAAACTGTAAGCCATGTGATGATGGTTAGGTCGATGATTAGAAGATTAGTAAAGTGAACATTTATTGGTAATTGTTCTGCAAGTATTATAATTTTAATCTTTTACAATAATTTTTAATTAATTACAGTCATTTACTTATATTTTGTTATTATTTAGGCTTAAGTGTTAACTGTTTATTTGTACTTTTTTATCAAAGTTAAAAATTGTAATATGTTTTATTAAACAGTCATAACCAGTTATTATGTCTTACTGGATTTTATTTTATTATTATTCACTAGTAAGTACTCTACAAGCACTTCGAACTCACAAATTTAATTAATATTAAATATTCAAGGTTAGAAAAAGTAGGTTAAAATCTGACGTCATCAATTTGTCTTTTGAGGGCAATTTAGAGATGACTTTAGAATGCAGTGAATGCTTTCCTTTGAAAATCAATGGCTAGGTGGAATTGTTATTTGGATCAACATGGCATTGGCGTCATAAATTGAACTGCTTTGTATCTGTGGCCAAGTGTTAGCATATTTTTCATTCAAAGATTTTTATGGTCACAGATGTGTTGTTGGTGTGAATAGTAAAATAACCATAGATTATTAAAAATGTAACGTCATCTTTGTAACCCAGTGGCTTTTAATTTTAACTTCACTCATTTCTCTTGCAACACATACGTTACAAACCTGACTCCATTGTATTTTGATGAAACTTAAAATCAGTTTATTTGGCCGCCATTTTGAAATAGTTGGAGGTACGTGCAAAGTTTAAATACAAAAAATTTTCAGATTTGAGATCCCTTCAATTTTATATTCCACTTGCCCGTTACATTGTTTTACATAATATGAGCTTTATAATTTCCCTAAAATTCAACATTTTTGAAAGTTGAAAAACTTGCGCAAAATAGTTTTTCTAAAACAATATGAGGATCACCTGATGGACGTAACTTATTAACCTATCAATGACCTTTCCAATGAAAAAAGAAGCTGATTAGCTTGAAAAAGAAGGTGCGGAGGCAGATTTTATTGGGCCTTAGTAATTTTTTAGAGTACCCAGGACATATCTCATCAGCATCATGTGTGTCTGGGAACTAGAACAGAAAACCAACTACAGGAGCAAAACCCTGATCTCCGACAAGCAAATAAATTCATAGCCTCCTTTAGAATAAAGGCTAAGCATTTGTTAGAACTCAATAGAAAGGTCCTTTGACTGATAATAGGTCTCCTATTTGGACATTACACTGTCAACTACCTTCCCAAAAAATTGGGCAAGATGTCAATGTTCTCATGTCGTTTCTGCCTAACACAAAGAGAAATGGCTGTTTACTGGCTATAAGAAAGTGAATTTCTAGCCAATAAGGAGCTACTTCATCTGGATAGTGCGTGTTAAAGGACACATTCCACAGAACCATTTTGCAAGGAGTCTGAATCTTAACTAGCATTAACTTAGCGACCGCATACTGACTATGTTTGTAGAAACCTAAACACTAGTCTTTATATGTTAAGAAGTATAGTATAATTTGTTCAAGAAGCAAGTGCCTCATGGTTTACTATTCACATTTCTATCTGTATCTTAGATAAGGAGTAGGTGTGTAGGGAGGACAATCAACTGCTTCTAACAGAGTTTTTAAACTCCAGAAAAAACAATAAGGATTATTTTTAATTTGAAAAGTACTGGTTCACGTAAAGAATTTTCTGGAATGAATAAAATACTTACATTCCCTTCAATTTATTTGGGGAACTGTTTCATTAATTTTTTCAGATAGTTTTGTTTCTCACCAAAATAGAGAAATCCATGATTATAATACAAGGACAGGCAAGAAATTACATTCATGTGACTCCGCCCTTCTTAAAATAGCTACAAAGAATCCTTCATACAATGGTGGAATATTTTTAATAACATGCCTAACCATACAAAAAGAAAACTTCAAAAATATTGCAAGAGTACCTTGCTTGTAAAGAGAGGGGTTATATTCTTTCTTTGAGTTTTTGATGTGTGGATGAGGCAGTCGTCATAAATTTAAAATTAAGGAATTTAAAGTCGTTGAAATGAAATTTTTGTCTTGAATTTGAAGTAATTGAATTGTATGTAAAATTATTAATGACATGTTTAGTTTTGAGAATTTGTGAAACATGTGTTCTTTTAACGTATTTAATAAGTTATATTGTGTAAACATGCTTCAATGAATAAATCCACATGGGTCAAATTAACAGAAGAGATTACAAAGCTTCAAACAAACTCAAATACCTACATAATAACAATAATGGTACTTAAAATGTTATCCTTACTTGTGTAGTATGCTTGCTCTTCAGTGAACTTTCCTGATGCTTTTTAACAGGTGAATTCCGCTCTGTAGATTTTGCCCGTAAACAATTTGGAGGAACAGTTGCTGAATATTTATCTGTACAATAGAAAGAAAAAACACATTTTAGACACTGAAATTTTAAACTGGTTAAAGTAGGGTTAGCAATTATTTATCACATTCTGGTTGTTGTCTAAAGAAATTTCATGCATATAGGAAGAATTTCTTAGCTTAACTTCTAAGATGTACATTCTAGTAACACATCTTTGAGGGGCATTCAAATATAAACGGTAACTTTTTAATACATTTATTCATTAATAGTTTACACAAGTAAATCCATCAGTTTTTCTTCACATAGCCTCCTTGAAGGTCTACACACTTTTTCCAACATTTCATCAATCTCGAAGTTTTCGTTGTTTTGCAAGACAAGTGATTCTTTCAAGTAGGGAGGGCGGTCGATGTTTTCACAATGAATTTCCTAAGTTTGTCCCTTGTCAAAATCACAGTATGAGGCCTAGCATTCGCATGGATAAAAATGACATCTCTGATGGGCATATCTCGTCTTATGTTACTATAGGCGGCTTTGACCGACTCTAAAAATTAGCAACAGTAGGCCTACGCTGAATTTACCATCCGTTGTTGATCATGAAGAAAATTTATAAAAAATCCTCTGAAGTAAAAAACTTTTTGGCCTGATTTGGCTTTCACTGGGCGAGCTTCATCCTTTCTCCGTTACTCACCATTTTTGAATCAGGAGTGTAATGATGTACCTATGTCTAATCACTTGTAAAGATGCGTCTAAAAAAATCCTTTCCTTCTTGCCGGAATCGATGCAGAATTCTGCCACAAATCTCCAAGCTGACCTGTTTTTCATTTTCGGTTAACAGTCTTGAAACTCATCAAGCACTATTTTTTCTAAACCCAATATGTTAACCGACCGATAAAGGTCAAAGCATTACCAATGGTGATACTCATTTCTGACGCGATTGACTGGCCAACAGTCACCTTCGATAAGCTCTCCAACCAAATGGATGTTGTCATCTGTGAGACTTGACCTTGGGCACTTTAGTTTTAAA
Organism: Philaenus spumarius; assembly: GCA_018207615.1. Lineage (NCBI taxonomy): Eukaryota > Metazoa > Arthropoda > Insecta > Hemiptera > Aphrophoridae > Philaenus > Philaenus spumarius. Next base: position 19,998 of record JAGFPH010000465.1, read on the forward strand.
GAATGTCTATAGTTAGTGGCATAATGTTGACAAATCCAATGTTGTTTATCGTTTATAGATAGCATGTTTAGTTTGGGGCTTTTTAGTTTCTGGTCTCTGTTTGTAAAAGTAGTTTTATGTGAGCACTTTCTGGATGAGGTAAAATATACAAACTCGTGATACGTCTTAAAGTAAAACACTTTTGATTTTGTTTATGATTTCTTCTTCTTCATTGTTTTACACACGTACTAATATCAACCAGAAGTTTAATGTAACAGCTGATCATAAAAAAAGAAGGAATCAACGAAAAAAATAGGCAGTGGTAAATTCAAAGGCTTAAACCACAGATAAAAAAACTACAGTAGAACTCCAATTATCCGGATCAGATTGAGAAAAATAAAAAAATTGGGGTTTTAAGGCACATTGTCCTGCGAACATAGTATAGCGTTAGCAGAGAGCGGGGGAGAGCGGGAGCGATGACTCACACTGTCTCGCCATACAGTCTATTAATATTTTTTTTTTTTTTCATAATAAATACCGTAAATGTTCTCTATTGTGTTTTTTTTATGTTTTTCTCCTAAAAACAGCATTTTTTCGAGAAAAATCCAATTATAGAGATGTTTGATTATCCGGATCGGGTCCGGTCCCAATTAATCCGGATAATTGGAGTTCTACTGTACTACAGATAGCTGACTGGGTGTTGTAAAGCGCTGCGCCAGTTCATCGTAGTACCAATGACAACATCCAGTCAGCGCTGGCAAGCTGCACGACGGTTGAAGGATTTCTGTTCTTCATCACTGTACCCGTAACATATATACTTATCTTCATTAGTTCTCGAGCCAGTTCAAGACTGTTGTAGTACCTGTCTACGTAAATATGATGGCCATTAAGCGGGTTTGAGGGATCCTTCACTAAAGATTCACAAAGATTCAGTACAGTTTTAGTTGTTTTCAGCAACTCTTCTTCTTCTCCCTGTTTACCATAATATGGGTCAAAGTTATAAATAAATCCATTCTGAGAATCGGACAAAACAAATATTTTTAGCCCAAATTTTGTAGGTTTGTTGGGGTTATAGACTTTGAAACAAATTTTACCTTTGAAAGATATCATGCTCTCATCTACTGAGATGCGAGAGCTTGGTGTATAAAAAAGTTGGCATTTACTTTTTATTTCTTCTAAAATATCTTTGATTTTCAAATCATGACCATTGTCTTCTTCGTGACTAAAATGTAGTCTCCAAAATAGCTGAAGAAATCGATTTCGGTTAAGAACATCAGAAAAGAATGTAATTTTATTCACCCATTTGACTGAAAAGTAATCTTTTATATTGGACAGTGGATGCAAACCCATATTCAAAATGACCCCTAGAACGGCATTCATTTCAAAGACGTTAGGAAATAACCAACCTTTTCTGCATAGGATTAGGAACTTGATTTTGAATTCTATTTCCATACAAATTTGTTTCATTGCATATTTTTTTTCTAAATCTTCGTAAAAAAACAATGAAAAGTAATCAATAGGTTTTGACGTTACATCAATTGAAGAAGGTAAATTATGTCTACAATCTAGGTTACTAACTAAAATTCTATTTACAGGACATGCATCAAAATCGGTGACATGTGCCCACTCTTTGTCCCATTCAGAACGTTGATTTTTCCTCTTCCGTCTAAATCCTCTGTTGTTGCTATTATTGCTTGGACCAACAAACAATAATGTTCTATTATTGGGCTATCTTGATCAGTATTGATGAAACTGGAAGCATTACCTAGAATTTCTTCTTCATTTTCACTAAAGTTACTACTGATGGATTCATCAGCGACATTGGCTAAAATATTATTATTTTCTTCCACATCGGATAAATGTCCGGTTTCGTCTACATCCATTTCTCCTTCACTCACAATAAAATTACCCTCGGACACACATTACAGTTCAAAAAATCTATTATATCATCCGAAAACAATGGATCATTCACGTTGTAGGCCGTGGTACAAACGATGGCAAACTAATGACTACGAGTAGAAAAGACAACAACATGTGATTTATGGCGCCAAGACTTTCAGGCAGGAAGAAGTGGACAGCTGGTAGTCGGCGCGAAACACTTGACAGCTGATTGTAATTTACACAAAATTTAACCGATGCCAACTATCAAAATTAAATTTCCACACAGTCCCTTTTTTGTTTATAAAACAATAGAATAACCTATTATCTCTATTTTATGATTTTATAATATTTAATTTTAGTGTAAAAGCAAAGAAAAATATACATTATGATTGTAGGATTCCTTTACAAAAAAACGGATAGTCCCGTCATTGATCCGGAAATTCTATAGACGCTAGCGGATATATCAGCATCTGGTCTGCTAGCCACATAAAGTGTAGCTGATATATTCATCATTGGTCCGGGAAGGGTTAAAACTATACACAAACTTAAAAACTAGCAGACGGATGTGTACACCATACAATTTCGCATGAAAATGGAAGTTTATTTTTTCGAATTGCCTTCAGTTTTTTTATGATAGCTTTGATGATATAGGGTGGATTTCTTATTGGGATGGATCTTCTCTTACTTGAATCCACTATTTCTGGAAAAATGCAATCAAGACAAAAACTTTGAAGTTTATATTTCATTTGCGTTTGAAAAAAGATATTGTCTTTAAAATTTCTCCATATAAATGCCCTTAGGGGTCCCAATTACAAAAAGACAATAATCTCGACCAGCTATTTTTAATTGACCTTGCACTTGGTAATAATAGCTGTGCCGTTTGTTAATATGATCTATTTGACAGTTTTTCTTAAAACAAAAAGAACCTGTAATACCACTGTCACCTATAATTGCTTTTTTTGGAGATAAATTTTCAGCGGAAGATGGGCATTTTATTTCTACTACTACGCATCCATTCTGACCACAACCTAAAGAAAGGTACGTTGTGATTGAAGCGACTGGTGCGATCATCGCTCTGGGATTATCGCTGGAAGATAATGATCGCCATCAGACTGTTGCTATTGAAGCGACTATTCTACTAGTCACCCGTTCACTTTTGCTGAGTACAGACTGTTCCACTGGACGTTATTATGAGTCTACACGTATGTGTTCGTATACTATACAGGTTGTCCCGTAAGTTAAGTGCCAAACTTCGGGAAATGATTCTTTGGGTCAAAATAAAGAGAAAATCAAGAATAACATTGTTTTCCAAAAACGCTTCGTTTTCCAGATATCGGCCATTTTGTTTCTTTTACAAAATAATTCATATCTAGAGAACGGTTAGACTTATTGAGTTCAATCTTAGCATGAAGTTTAATCTAACAATGATATAGTTCAAGAAAAATAAGCGATTATATCCAATTATGCGTTTCAAAATGGCGGCCGTTTCAAAATTTTAAACCTGAATCACCCAAAAATTATGAAATGTCAATTTTATTTCATCGGTATATTTAAAAGGGTATTTTTTTAGTTTTTTTGGTTTTAGGTTATAACCCTATTGATAGCTATTTCTGAAGATCTACCGGGCCGATTTTAGTGCTGTTGGTTTTAAATGACAAAAAATGTCACCTCTCCGCAATTATTTAAGGCTCCTTCGCATCTCCGCAATTATTTAAGATCCTATTACATGATTAAAAAAATACTTCTTAATAACTCGTAAATAAAGTTAACTATATGAAGCTAAAATGTTTTCACTTCTGACGGCAGTCCCACGACTGCCTGTTTTTTTTTTTTTATTTTTGTTTTAGGTTAAATCCTATTGATGTATATTTCTGGAGATCTACCTGGTCGATTTAATGTAATTTGTTTTACATGAAAGAAAATGTTGTCATAAATATCAAAAAAATATTAAATGTCATTTTTATTTCATCAGTACATTTATAAGAGCACTTTTTGAGTTTTTATGGTATTAGGTTAAAACCCTTTTAATTTTATACCTATTTCTAGAGATCTACCAGGCCAATTTTAGTGATGTTTATTCAAAATAAAAGGGAATATTGTCATTATTATCAAAATGTTATGAAAAGTAATTTGTATTTCATCGGTATACTTATAAATTAACTTTTTGGGGGTTTTTTGGTTATAGATAAGATACTTATACTACATATTTCTGAAGCTTTACTGGGCCCATTTTAGTTCTGTTTATTTAAAATAAAAAGAGAATATTGTTATTATTATTAAAAAGTTATGAAAAGTAATTTGTACTACATCCTTATACTTATAAGGACACTTTTTGGGGTTTTTTGGTTCTAGATTAAAACCCTATTTATACCTATTTCTGGAAATCTATGTAACCGATTTTCATGCGGTTTGTTTTAAATGAAAGTAAATGTCATTATTATAAACAAATTTAGAATTGTAATTTTTATTTCATCGGTTTATTTATAAGGACTTTTTTGAGTTTGTTTGGATTTATTTCAAAACTCTATTGATACCTATTTCTGGAGATTTACCAGGCTGAATTTAGTGCGTTTTCTTTTAAATGGAAGAAAATGATGGAATTATTATTTTTTTTAATATGATGCGATTGATACCTATTTCTGAACTTAAACATTTTTTTTGAAAAGGCTGTTATGATGCCTATATCAAAGCCCACTAAAGAATACCGTTGAGGGACGGGCTTGCGTACACTGAGACCTGGAACGCTCCAATCACCATAGTGCGACGTTGTAATGTTCATCCCGCGCTTCTAACTTACTGCGGCTGACTCAACACATTTATAATTCTTTAAACTGTGTGCAATCAAGCCTCGAGCGGTAAATACCAGGAGTGTTCGAGGCTAGTAGATATGGCAACGCTGCGCGCCCATCCTATTGGCCGCCTCGCAACAGCATTCTTTAGTGGGCTTTGATATAGTAATAATGTTAAATTCTTGCATTGATAACATTTTTTTTCTGAACTACTTGTCATTGTTATTTTACTATTGATGTTCCTGCAGTTTTGTTAGCACTATTTGCATCAAGCATGTCAACTATTCCTGTATAGATGCACGATAAGGGTTTTGAAAATCAACCCCATTTTTTACCAAAAACTCCAAACAAAATCAGTTTAAAAAAACGGCTCTAACAATATTTGCTTGTTTGTATCCGTAATGTGTTTTACATTATGCAAAAGACCAATTATGGCTAACTTTTATTTTTTTCTGACAAATTAAATTGTGAAATTAGGAAACAAATATTTTAACAAACACTGTAGGATTAATCAGAACCTCAAAGCTATGATTTAGTAATGATCTAACCCTATATTACAATTGAATATTTCAGTATAAATTTCGGTTAAGTTTTAATTTCTTTTGATAAATTAAATACTAAATTTTATAAACAACTGTCAAAAGTCCATTGTTGTTTGTTCATCAGTTGTATTTTGGCTCTAAGCTCTAAGCTATGGTAAACGTTTTAATATTATTGAAAAGGTGAATTTGTGAGAATCTCTGCCAGTTTCTGGTAGACTACAGTTTATTTCAATACAGTAGTTACATTAATTTGCATAAGAAAATCAACATTGTCATTTGGTAAATTGTGTAGGGCCTACTATAATATTGTTTTTTACCTGTTTTTGTTTACAATATTTCTGAAATTAGCAATTTTCAATTGAATAGGCTCTTTTGATTGTCAATGATAAATTTTATATGTTTGTTCCCATTTGTTGTACATGAACATCTTTTTATTGTTATTAAGGAAATGATTACTTTAATAATGTTGTGGTTAAAGTACTTTTGTTGGCACCACTTGTAATAATAGTGAATTTCCTTTGAAAATACTGATATGATTCGCAGCGATACAATATTTTAATTTCTTTATTGTTAAAAATTGTACAGCAGTTATTACTTTACATTCGTATTACGTAAATGTTTACTTTAGTGTTGTCAGTCACAGAACTGTTTGTACTACAGATTTTTATAATATTAAAGCATTTCGTATGACATGACTTTTTTCGTTCAAAACGATACATTTACTGTGCCGTCTTATAACCGCCCACCGTCTTTAAATGGAAACGAAGTTGGAAAACCCTTATTCGTACATCGCTTTTCATAAGGATAAAGAACATTCAATACCGAAAGCCAAGACATTGTTTCTACATTTTTTATCATAACTGCGGGATATACGCACGGGGAAATTTTTAGCCTAAGAATAAGGAAATGAGAAGGAACATGCGTGCCTGTCTCTGTCAGTCGTTTATGCAGCGGCAGTGAGGAGAGGGGATGTGCATGTGACGTAGGAATACTTCATAGACTGAGCGTTACTAGTCGAGCGATCTAGTGAGTAAAATCTGAACTACCCCCTCTTCCCCCCCCCCCCCGCTAATCCCTCGTCTTCACACACACCGCAACGGATTTTCTAGTGCAGTTGGCTATCTGTTGTAGTTCTTTTATCTGTGCTTAAACTCATTAGTTGTATGGATTTAGTCAGTCACACTACCGATGAAATGGACATTTCACTTCATAATTTTGTAAGTTGTGTTAAATTAGTGTACTTGGTGATACCTCTAAAATGGACATAGTGCTTTCTCATTTTTTTAAATGTCTAAATTTGCTACCTTGGTTGCTATGTGAATATAAATGCACTAAAGAAACAAACGCGTGTTGGTTCAGTATAAGCCTAACCTAAAACATTATGTTGTTAAAATTGTAATACAAATTAGCTGTTTATCTTTAATATTTAACAACAAATATTAAAATTATAATAAAGTAAACCATTTTCAAAGATTTTCAAGAAACCTGTGTTGGTTCAGTATAGAAGTGAAAGCTGTCATGAATATAAATCGTTAGTTATATTGGTTTAATCCGAAATTGATCATTATTTTTATCTTGTCCCATTTAAAATTGAAATCTAAAAAATAAAGAATAATAAACTATATTTTAATTTTAAATGAAATGAGGTAAAAATAATGATCAAATTTCGGACTAAACCAATGTAACCAACTATTTATATTCATGACAGTTTTCACTTCTGTTGGCAGTCCCACGACTGCTTCTTTTTTTAATAAAATTGTGTTTATACATACGTTCACAAGGCGCAGACAAATCGGTTTTTCCCAAAGACAAAAAATGTTTGCCAATCTCTTCAAATGACTTAAACTTTCTTCCCATAACTTTCTCCAACCAAGAACACATGGTGCTCTTCATTGCACAGCTAGAGTTGCCATTCCTGGTCTAAACACACAAAAGACAAACTCATTAAAATTCTTTAAAATCTGTATTAAAGACAGAAATTTGTAAAATTTCTCATACAAAATCTACAGATAAATAAAAATAGCATAGGATGTATAAATATTAAGGCTTATTGTTTCTGAACATGATAGTAGAAAGCATAGTCAGTAAAATAGTCTATTTATCTGTTATTGGAATTAAAGATATGTTAAAATATTCTTAATGGGGTTTGAGTTATTGTAGCAAGTATATGATCCTCTCACAACATAATTAGAGCCAAACGAGTAGTCTTTAATAAGAAAGGTCCCTACAAAATACATGCAACAGTTTAAGAACTAGTTTATTACAATTCGCAGAACCTCTACTATTTATTATATGTTTCGATCAAATGAATAATGGCTCTTCCAAATGAACTAAATAAATTTAACCAAATCTTTAAATAGATTTGAACTTTGAATCAGAGTTGCCACACGTTTCACACAGGTGATTCACACGATACAGTACATACTGTGGTTAGCGGAAAATTTAATTTCAGGCAGAAAAAAACTGTGACCTTAGACAACAGATCGTGACTTTTTGGGGACTTCATGACTTTTGAGGACTGGTGGACATAATCCTTTACTAATGCAACCAAAGAGTTATCGTACCGGTACTGTATTATACAGTGAACTGAAAATTTTGGAATAATCAAAGAAGTGAAGAGGTGTGGTAGTGCAATAGAAGTTTTTACTACTGCACACTCAACTACAATATAATAAAATGAATTCTGGATGTAATAAAATTAAGGTATGTTATTTATTTAACTAATTGCTAAAATAAATATTGGTGCTCTAGTCAGATACAGTACATATTCATTTACAGTTCACTTTTCCAAAATTGCCGATTTTAATATGGTTTCACAATCGATCGTTCACTGTATCCATTAAGATACACTTGTCATTAAAAAATCAAGCAACTTAAAACCTGTGTCGGAGGACCAACCAGTCATGTTAGCTGACCGTGCGACACTTTTCCCACTTAACCAACACAAATACTACTAACCTCTGGTTTGTCTTGTAACGAAGGTAGTTCAGGGACTGGAAGATGAGCCATCTTGCACAAGCCTGCATAACAATAACGGGAATTGCCACGAGTGCCTAGACGACGAGGCCGAACATCTGGGAAAACCTGTTTCATGACCTTTCCAAAGTCTGCTGTAGATAAAGGTTTCATTGTGTTTTTAACACAATACACCCTAGAATAAATAAATTAGGTACAAATATCACCATTGATAGTCCACAGCGACTGTGTATGCTTATACAGGATGTCTCGCAACCGTTCGACCAAACTTTACCATGTTATTTAGCAGGTCAAAACTAACAAATAATGCATAACAAGTGTCAAATCTCACTTAGTTTCTCATGAACATTTAAGACAAATTCATAAAACTCAGCATGAATATTTATCACAATGATTTACCCAAATGTGCAAAATTTTATTTTGCTACAGTTATCCGTTTCAAAATGGTGGCGGTTCAATCTTTTCAAAGTTGAATATCTGAAAAACTAAAAATTTTATGAAAAAGAGTCAAGAATAACTGAGAAAATACAATAATTATGGCTGAACATGGTTTTCCATGATCACCGAAGAAATTCATACGAGTGGTGTATTAGTATAAATAAACATTAGATTTTAAAAAAATTATTTTTTATAAATAAATAAATAGCACAGGAGAAAACAAGCTTTATTTACAATAATGATTATGAATTAATTACTTCAGTGTTTAAACAAGTAAGATGCATATATCAATTAGGTAAGTAATTTAACAAATAGTGACAAAATATCAAATGAAAATTGATACATAATAAAGCTAGCTTCCTCTTGTGATATTTATTTAGTTATAAAAAATATAAATTTGTACCTAATTTTGCATTTAAATTATAACACAATGTGTATTTAGAATAACACACCACATATATGAATTTCTTATAATAATTGCAATAAACAACTATTGCAGCAATCACTATGACGATGCTAAGCATACATTATTCAAATTCGAAACACGGAAAGATGATCGGCACAAAATGAGCGAAGCAGTAGGAGAGGAAATCATGCCAGATAATATGATAAGACATAAGCTAAAGTCAGAGGGACTATAGATAACTTTTGTAACTGATGGTTACAAAAAAAAAATGAAAATATAAAAATAGTATAAAGTGTTAAAAAAAATGG
>JAGFPH010000465.1:47822-83529 GCA_018207615.1 Philaenus spumarius
GAAACTTTGTAGTATCACATGTTTTTGTTGACATTTGACGTTCCAACCGGGTGTTTAGTGAAGGTTATATTGTGGTTGTAATGATTTCCTTTGCTTTTATGTGTGTGTTTATGATAGTATTTAATTATATTTCTAGTATATATTGCACATGGATGTTTGTTTTACATAATTAAAGTTCTGAAGTGATTTAGTGTTGGCTTAAGAGGCCTATTTTCTTATAACATAAGTACTGTATTGGTGATTAATTCTAGCCTACTTTATAATGAATGAATATTTAAAATAAAACAAATACTCTTTTTAAACATTTTAAAGTATTCACAATAACAAAATTATTATTACAATATTCCATTATAGAAACAAAATTTATTGACATTTCAACTTCAAGAAAGTGTAATTTCTGTGTGTTAGCTAGGCTAGAATTATATGTTACTGTATCTTTGCTACTTATTACACAATTAATTATTAATTTATGCTTATAAATGTTATCTTACACATGTTTTAATATTAAACTGTTGTAGATTTAATATTTTCATTGTTTTTTATAGTAAATAATAAATATTATTTAATGTGAGTACTTAAAAATATTTAACAATTTATTAAATTTCCATGTTTTTAGGGCTTAAATCATGTTTTCCACACATAAAAATTTTTTTTTAAATGAAAATAGTAGTATATATTAATGCAAGAAATAGTAATAAAGAGATATTTAAGTAAAATAAACCTTAATTAAAAAATTTAAAATTTCACTCATAATTGCAAAATATAGGGAGCTGCTTGGATTTTAATACGCAGCGAAAAGGTTAATGTAGAATTTTAAGAAAAAATCAATGGTGAAAACCCCACATCCATATCTCAAACCGTACTGAAGATATTTGCATTTATTTACATTGAATCATATCATTTAATGTAAAAATGAAATAAAGTAGGCTACATTAAACTTTTTACCTATAAAATTTTATTGTGTAATAAAATTAATAAAATTAAACATTAACAAACAATCAAGTAATAAGGTATTAATTTAATTTTAATGTACACAAATTTTAACAATAATGAACAATAATAATAAATATCAAAGAGGATTACAATAAATACACAATTTTTCATAAGCAGGGATTTTTAATGTACTTTATTTTTAATTAATTTAAGACTTGTCACCAATAGGAAAATCATTAACAAATAATAAAACTGCAATGGTGAAGCTTCTTGGGTATGCCTAATAGCAGGCTTACATGGCAACCCTGTATATCAAATCTTTTTAAATTGTCTTGTATAATTTATTTGTTAAGAAAGCTGAAATTTATGTTAGGATGGAGGTACTGGTAACTGTGTATTTTGGACTGTTTTAATCACTAGCATTATATATTATGGTATTAGGCTCTGGGGCAGTGCCGCCTCAGCTTATCGAGTGCTTTTATAACAAAAAGGCAATCTAAGTCATCATATTATTTTTTTAATACTGCAGGAAACAAGAACTAGTTCCTCCTTACGCTAAATTGAGTAAATCCTTATAATAGTTATTTTGTGTCAGTACTATAAATTCGTTGGGGAGAGATGTCTGGAAGCAGGATCAAAAATGTCTTAAGGCACTTTACGCATTAAATGAATATACTGAATGTGGTTTATCAAATATTGTAAAATAGTTATTACAAATAATGAGTATGAATATGTTATGATAAAAATTTTAATTTTAGAGTATATTTGTAATTTTACGTAACACGTTTCTGTAAAACTTTGACTTTTGCCCGTTACACAGTAAAATGTTTACCGGCATTCAAGCAATTATTGAATTTTAGGAAAAGAGTTTCATGCGACTACTTTAAGTTCACAGAATCATTCATTCACTTTCACTCTTGCACCTCGAATAGTCTGACGTGAACACTTCTGTGGTGAGATCCACCATGACGTATGGCGCCGTCGTATGGTAGACAAAAACAGAGGTCCAGGGTGCGGTGGCAGGGGCTAGACTCTCGTCCAACGTCCGGATTGCCTGGCTACTACAGCAATTAGCAGCGTTTCTATTGCTGCTCTGGACTGTTCTTCTGCTTAGACATTCTTCCGTTAGACCTATTTGCAAAGGTACCTTCAATGTGAGAAACTTCGGATGCATAATCCAAGGAACGTGGGACATTCTAGAATACGAAAATTGAAACAGCACAACATCTGATCTGTGAGTGTGAGAGGTTTGAACAGGTGAGTTATTAAACTTTTGAAAAGCTTAACATCCTCCAGGATAACCTCGTCAAAAGGATCCATTGAGCTTACGGACCTTGACTATAGGTTTAACATCCTTTATGTGAGAGCACAATAAGCCCTTGAGGCTGACATGTATAAGGATTGGACCGCCCACTTAAGAAGAAGAAGAAGTCTGTTGTGACATTGTTTTGTGTACCTTCTATTAGTGGTGGTAGTTGTTTATTCATTTCTTGTGTTAATATATAGTATACTAGCCGGCCCGATCCTGCTTTGCACGGATAGACAAATCAAATTTAAATGTATATTAACAAAAAAATATATATCAATAAATATATTACACTATGTATTTCTTATGGGGATTTTTAGTAACTTTGAACCCCCCCCCCAAACCCCCGCTAAAATTTCGAATTTTTTGAAAACCTTTCTTAGCGAGCACCTAGGGCCCTAGAGGAAGCTACATACCAAATTTCACTCCAATCCGTTTGGTGGTTTTTGAGATTTTGTGATATGTGAGTCAGTGAGTGGTATTTGGATTTTATATATATAGATTAGATGTGTAAATATTATGTAAATAGATAAGCCTATATTTTAATAACTCGTCTGTAAATAAACATGCCAAGTCGTTTGTAGTCAAAAGAAACAAAGAATTATAAGTATTTAATAAAGTTTTCTCTGAAAATGTAGGTATTTTAATGTACAGAAGATTGCTAATATAGTGGAATTGACCCAGGCCTATGGGAGCCTCTTTTCACTGACAAAATAAGTGACCTCTGACATAGTGGAAGAAGTTTCAGGGGTTTATCACAAACATACCCCCAGTCACTAAAATGTAAATCAATAAATCCAACAGTAGCATGTGATACGTTATATAAATTTGACGGGTGAAGTTGACTGCATGTGAATCGGCCTCTTACTGAGCACACACCTATAGAAGGAAAAGCTTCACTCTGAACACTTGCTGAACAAAGTATATAGCGAATTTTGAATCAACTATAAGAAAGTAACAAAAGCAAAACAAATTCAGCATAACTTTACATAGGACCTTAAGAAGGAATTAACTAAATTTTCCCCGACTTTTTGTGATTTTTTAAAATTTCCTCTGATTTTTGGCCTGTTTTTAAAAACTCCCCTTACTTTCCCTGAGCTTCCCCAACTTCCCAGGTCTGTGGGAATCCTGAATTAAATTGGTATTATAAAGCTTTTTTTTTTTGTGCCTTTCACATTGGTGTAAAGTCAGGGATTTATAATAAAATAATGATAGACGTCAGTAGCGATTATCTTTTTGCATAGATTCCACCAAACCATTCGGTTAACCAATTTGTAAAAGTAAACATAGTCACATGAAAGTTGTTTTATAGGCAGAACAATAGTGCTATAAAAATTGCATTTGATTTGAAATGAAAGGCAATCTTTGTTTACAAATAGTATCGGCTTATCACGGAAGTTTTATTGGTGTGTAAATGAAACTAGACTAACCTAATCAAATCTGGAATTTGGACGTTACAAATCCCATAAAAGAAATTTTGTTTAATCAATGCTTTTCCATGTAATTCAATAGCAAGAGGTGGACAAATACTTTGAAACTTCATCAGATAGCCTATGGTTTAAATTAATTTAGACCAAATAACTAGCATTAACCCTGGAATAAATCAATTTTTTAACTCAATGCCAGAGAACATTAAGGTTGTTCAAATAAAACTAGATTTTGTAAATCCGTTAGGAAAACATTGACTGATTAAAAGGATGTTGGTTTTTATTTTAGTACGATACAGTAAGAAAATTGTATATTGTGTATTTGAAAATGAAGAATGAAAGTGAAAAATGTATATGTATATTACTGTATTTTAATTTTCCTTCTTTGTTTAAGTTAATAATGAGAAATGAATATATATATATATATATAGCTTCCATTCAATTTCATTTTTTAATTTGTTAAGTTGATTATGTGCTTTTCTGTAAAGTGTTTATCGTATTTGTAAGTTAAAGTTAAAACTGTTAAGATGTATTTCAATAGCATATAAGTACTGGACGTTTATTTCTAAGCTAAAACTGAATTCATACTAAGACTGGTGGAATGTTTTAAGATTTGCAGGGACTCCGTAGTTGCTGGATTCCTTTACTTGTCAGTAATTAAGTGATTTGTGTTTAACTTTTTTTTTTGTATCTAACCTCGGGATGATTAAATATCGTTTTCTATTTTTAAGTCTTTTGTACATACGGGTGTCCAGAAAGTCTGGAAACGGCTTAATATTTTGTTTATAAGGAAAATTTGAAGGTAGATGTGATTGAGGAACCTACTCTATGTAAAAATACTATTTTTTTAAGATTTGTAAAAAGTTAGCTGCCATCTTGGATCCGCCATCTTGAATGTACGGTAACTTTGTTTTTTTAAATGGGAAGTTGGTCAAGTGATACATCATTTCGATGTAGAATTTCAAGAGAAAACCAACGGTGAAATTTTAACATCCATATCTTTAACCAATTAAAAATGGCGGCCAAAAACAAAGAAATAGTGTTTTCCGATTTTGCCCCATTTTGCTGTATTATTTTTTTTAGTACTAATTATTATTCTTTTTGGATTTAGAATAAGATTTCAAACGATATGCCACACAAAGATATTTGAGAGTATTTAAAATTTTTGAGTTATAGTCATTTTGATTTTTTCAAAATTGATTTCGAGTGGTTCAACCGAACATCGTTGTGGTTGTGTGGCATATCGTTTGAAGTCTTATTTAATTCTGAATCCAAAAAGAATAATAATTAATATTAAAAAAAAAATAGTACAGCAAAATGGGGCGAAATCGGAAAACACTATTTGATTGCTTTGTGGCTGCCATTTTTAATTGGTTAAAGATATGGATGTGCAAATTTCACCGTTGGTTTTCTCTTGAAATTGTACATCAAAATGATGTATCACATGACCAAATTCCTATTTAAAAAATCAAAGTTATATTCAAAATAATGGATCCAAGATGGCGAATAATTTTTTTGAAATTTTAATAAAATAATATTTTTACATAGAGTAGGTTCCTAAATCACATCTACCTTAAAATTTTCCTTATATACAAAATATTAAACCGTTTCCATACTTTCCGGACAACCGGTGTATGTAAAATTATTGTCAGACGCAATAAATTATTGTCAGACGCAATAAATTATTGTCAATGGCAATAAATATTAATGATATGCTTGAGAGCTAAAGTTAATCAGCTTCTACTATAAGTAGGATTACCATACGTCCTAATTTGAGCAGGATTTGACCGGGTTGTAATATTGTCCTGGTCAAAGGATTTGTTTTATCAGGGAAAAACCATGCAAATCTGACATTACCGGTTAGAAAGGTTCATTTTGTGTGAAGTAAAGTGTTATTTATCTAATGTTTTCCATCGTAATTAAAACTTATTTTTGGTAGGCCTGTTTTAGCTAGTAGTTCAAAAACAACAAAAAGATCTTGAAAGTTTAAACTGAAAATAGAACCTGAAAAATGAGTTTCCTTTCTTCATAAAGTCATGTACTCAGGATAAAAGGATTAATAGTACAATTTTAGCCATGGAGAAAAATAAATCCGATGCTACTGACATTGCAGAAATGAAAGAAAAATTTGCTGGATATAAACGGTTGTAATTTAATTCCTTTTGGAACTAAAAATATTTTTAAATTGCTAGAAAAAAAGTTTTATGTTTATGATAGGTTTGTATTTATTAAAATGTATGAAATTTAAAAGTAATTAAGTTTACTGTATATGTTTAATTTATAATTTACTTAGTCTTTAGTCTACGATACAATACAAAAGTGTATACACAAATAATAAACCATAATAAATTCATCTTTGAATTCGTAAGTCCTCCCTAGACTCCATCTCACTATAAAGTGTACCAAATGTCCTGGTTGGCCTAGCAAAAATTATGACAATTTAGGGATAAGATTATAGTAGAAGATACAATAAACGATTTACTTTCTATTGCTGGTGTCAGCTATTATTGATTACATAGGTTAACCCATTTAAAATTGTAGACTCAATTGGATTTGTGTACTTGTATGATTTTGTTATCTGGGGCCTATTGCATAAAACTATTAGATTATGAATTAGCAGTGATTACTTATAAAACCAAAGCTACGGTACTTTTTGTGAAACCTGCTACTTTTGTAGACCCTAAATATTGTATTTAAAAAAAAACTCCTGACCAACATAGAATAAATAGTAGTTCTACTTTTATGATTTTAAAGGTTACTTTTATAGGTAATGACAACCATCCCCATTCTCTGATATTAAAGTTGGTTTTTAACTGTATAACAATTTGCAACATTTACATGCTTCAGTACAGATTAACTAACCTACAATGAAGCAGTTCAAACATTTGAATCACAATTAATTGTTTAGTGAATGGTCTAAAGACTAGAAGCAGACAAGATCCAAACACAATAAAGTGTAAAAGAAGAATAGCTTACAAAAGGTAAAATAATTAATAAAGATATGGCACTAAAAGTTTATCACTCTACCCAATAAAAATATAAGGCTCTAAAATAAATTCTAAAAAACATATTCTATAGTAACATTTTAAGAACTAAATTCATACTATGAAGGGATTCAAATAAGAAACACTAATTAGATCAGTATGTAACAATCAGGATCAGCACCTAACTTAACAACAACATAAAATAATAGTCAGGGTTCAAAATACTTTACAAAAAACCTATAAATTTAATGTGATACAAATTTTAATTTTAGAAAATCCATTTAGTACAATATTCTAGTGATTTTCGAATAGTGAAAATGGATCAGAATTATAAGCAATAATCCAAGTTCGGTGAGCAGCCAGCTAAATTATGACATTATTAGTTGTAACTTGCTTTCAAATTTTCAAAATTTTCCTTGAATTTTTATATTTTCAAACGTTATTTTTTATTCAGAACCATAGTGAACCAAATATTATAAGTAGTAAATACAACTTAAGAAAATGCAGTTTAATACCACTCGTAACATAAACTTACTTCTAACAAACACTTTTGAATGTTTATACATTTAATGCTCCACGCCTATATAATTTAGTTGGCTCTGAAATTAAAAAGAAGGGTACAAAGTGTACATTTTTTTAATATTTGAAAGTTTGGCTCTAGTCAATAAAAAATATGAAAATGTATTTAAAAATGTAATGTTAATGAAATTCGCCAACAATATATGTATAAAACTCTATACGATTTTTTTAAATATACAAGCCTTGTATTTATTTGTTTTTTGTAATGAAATATTAAGTATGCCTATATTAAATTGTATTTGTATATTTTTTTTATGAGTTAAGACAAACCAAACTCTATTTTGATTAGTTAAAATATGGAAGTCCCAAACAAGCAATCACTATGGGACCCCTGCTATGTTTATTGTAGGTAGGTATAAGTTGTTATAATTTTGTAAATTTGTTCATTATTTTATATCATTTTTAGTTTAGTTTATATTTTGATTTGTAATAGCCTAATATTCTTGTTTTATTTATTTTTTGTAATTCAGAAGGCCTACTGTTTGGTTAAAAAATTTAATAACTTTATACCCCCAGTCAACTGGTTTGAATTTTTTTCTGTACAAAATTACTCCACAATCTACAGAATTTTTAACAAAGGGAAACGTGCTAGCTATTTCGTCAAATTAATTAAATTTTAATTCAATCTTAATTAATATTTTTTTGAAAAATACAACATTTGTCTAAGGATGGACATATCTATATGACAGTGATCATTTATAAGTTAAAGCAATACAGTAGGGCGTCGAAAATCCGAACTAATTGGGACCGAGAGGGGTTCGGATTATCAATTTGTTCGGATTTTTGAAAACAACGAAGAAAATGCCATTTAGGCTAAAATGTATGCCCTTTAATCGATTAAAGTGGTTAAACAGTAATGTAATTACAATAGAGTATGTAAGACTATTTACAAATTATAATTTAGAAGAACCTGCACGTTCAGTAGGGCCAACATGATTATACTTGTAACTCTCAATTACAGTACAGTACATAATTAAAAATTCACTACATTATAGTTAACACAAAAAATAAAAAAATACTGTACAGTACACTGTATGTACAACACACTGTTATAATGATTACACAAAGAGAAATGAATGAACTTTCTGTGTTTACTGCTTGCGGCAAAGCAGCTTATTGTAACGTGAAAGTGATGAAAATACTGACAGCCAGTCTGCTGTGAGGTCGTGTGAGAGCAGGTATTAAGAAGTGTTAAAAAGAGATAATAATGTCAAACTGCGATGAAGATTTTTGTGAAATTTTTAACGACGCAATAATTGGAATTTGCGAAAATGAAAACTAAATTTTTGCTGGGGCTGCCTCAGAACGCGTTCGGATTTTTGACGTTTCGGATTATTGACGTTCGGATTATCGACGCTCTACTGTACAATCATTTAAAATTAATACATTAGCAGTCATTAGAACATTGCGAAATTGATAAATACCATAGTAAACTATACACATAAACACATTCGCTATCTAACAGTAGACAATTTTTTAGCATTTGATATGTCATTAGTAAAGACAATGAGTATAATCTACAATATGCCTCCACAGTGCTAACCAATGTGCAAAAAAAGCTACGGGATTAGAATTTAATCGTAATGTTTAATTTGAGTATTTATTTCCATTATTTTGTTTGAGAACTCTATTGTATTGTATTTGTTCTTTTCACCTTTGACAAAATATATTTTGTATGGCAAACATCATTATGTTACAGAACATTAATTATATATTATATTGATGATAATAGAACATAATAAATGTTAAAACAAAAATATATAAAATACAGTACACACATAAAATAATTAGTGATATTCATATTTAAATGTGATAATAATAATATTAATTATTCTACAAAACATAAATTTTTCCTTTTTTACAACTTTATGCTTCTTAAAACTAATTTTATATATTAAAATTACAATATTTCAATAAAACTTATACTCATAAAATTATGATAACAAAATATACACATATTTTTTATTCATTTATATAATAATAGGCTATAAGGCCTAATGTGGCATCAAGAAACTCCCCCATGGCTTAAAAAGCATTGAACTTCAGCAACCGCTTTAATTTGTTTTCAAAAACATTGACTTCTATCGATTCTTTAGGGTTAAAAATTTTTTTTTTTTTAATTGAATTTTTACATTTTTCTGCATTTTATTCTGAATCCATAGATACCAAAATACAATGGGAAGTAAAATTCTGCATTGCCTTTTACAGCAGTTTATAAAACATGTCATTTATTTTTTAATATACAATATATGTATTTAAAAAACAAACCACAAAACAATTGTTGTTTTTTAAACATACCAAAACATAGAGCTTATTATATGAAAAACATACCGAACTGAAATTGTAATTTTTGTGGCTGAGGCCCTTTTAGCATGAAGCAATTAAATTTATGTAAGTAAAAGGTTTTTTATTTTTTTCCGAAAACGATATTTTTTGCGTTGGTACACTTTTTAGCTCTATTTACCATCAGATCATAATTAAATTTGGTACAAATATCCCTTATATACTCAGAAACAACATGAACCTCTATAATTAATAAAATTTTGGTATATACATTTTTTTATAATATTTAAATTATAAAAACTAGGTAGGTAAATAAAGTATTTTTATTGATTTATTATTAAAAAATCAAAATACCTCAAACCTATTGGATAAGCCTATACAAGTTTCAAATTGATTGAGCAATATTTGTGGAAATTAAATTTGTAATGTAAAATTACTTAAAAAATGTACATACAGGGAAAGGTCAAAATACCTAGCTTTTTAAATGCATTACAGCAAGAATCACGATGGCCCAAAAGAGCGATAATTCTTAGTGCTTGCTTTTGTAAACTGAAGACCCATTGGGTCATTTGCTTTGATGAATTACCTCAAAGAGCAATTATTCCATAATTTAGGTGAGAAGAGAATAGACCAAAGTATGCAAATTTTAGAATGTGCAAAATACATGTCTTTGAAAAACGATAAATTAAAAAAAAGTCAAACTCATAATTCGTCCATTGAAATTCCTGTAAATCTTGAAAATGTGTTGACAAACAAATTTTACTACTGAATTAATTCCTGTTACCTTTGGTTATAAAAACTCCTGATTATATTTGATTTTACTAAATTGGAGCCATTTAAAAGTAGACCACGAACGAATATATACTTTTTTTTTTAAGTTCCGTGTTCTTCTTTACTTTTCAATACAAATAACTACTTCAAGGCAGTTGTGGCATTGCCTTTGAGCACATAGTTTAAAGAATTATAAATGCGTTGAGTCAGCCGCGTTCAGTTAGAAGCATGGGAAGAATGTGACAACATCGCACATCAGCGATTGGCGCGTCCAAGGTCTCGGTGTACACAAGCCCATCCCACAACGGTAATCTTTCGTGGTTTTTACTATAGTGCATGTTCCTGGCCATCCATTGCTATTAAAATAAACTCAATTAAATTAATAATAGCATCAATTGTCGTCTTCCCTTTCATGAATCCAAACTGGCTCTGAACAATAATGTTCATCTTGCTCAAGAAATTTTGAAGACGATTTAGGAAGAGTTTTTCAAAAGCTTTACGAATTGCGGGGATCAAGGATAAGGACAATAATTAGTCATCATTTCCTTGTCTCCATTTTTATAAATAGGGATAACTTTAGTATTTTATAGTAGTCTGGAAAGATACCTTCAGTGAAGGAATTGTTCACTAGAATTGTTAAGGCTCGACAGACCCAGCCACCATCTTGAATTTCAACTATCATAAGAGCAATGTTAAACGGGTAACAAGATTACTGGAGTAATAATGATCAGAAAATTATTCTGAATATGTCATTTTAAAGGTTAGAACAGTCCGAATGTGGATGTCTTTTAGTTTTTTAAATTTGTTTTTAACTAAATTTGTTCTTCGACTTAACTCAAAATCAAAGTTTGCGATTTTTTTCCTAATTCAATAAAGCAAATATCAAAAATGTAAAAAGACAACCACATTCAAAGTTTAATTATCTTTCAAATAAAAGTAGTTTCAATAATTTTGGATAATTTATGACGAAAAAATCCTATGTATTGTGGAAGCATGTACTAGCCGAATTTGCATTCCTTATCGAGTGTTTAGCCCGCACTCTGGTTTTTATCACATCAACTTGTGCTCGCGGAGGAATACTAGAAAAATAATAAATCCGTTAATTTTGAATATGTGAGAGAAAGCTGTGTTTAATAAGATGTATAGATTTTTCAATATGTCTTATAAATATGGGTATTCCAACTCGGTATTGGATTATGACCCATGTTTGTTAACAATATAACTAATAACGTTTTATTTACATAGCATAGCCCAAGTTACTTAGGAGATTATGTGCATTGGATAAAATCAAACAATTTAATCGGATAAATATTAAGTCGTTTCAAACAATTAATCATATTTACCATACTGTACATATATTTATAACTTATGGAAAAAATTAATAATTAATTTTCCGGCTAACAAGATGTAATGGTTAGTTGTATTTGATATTATGGTCGCTGTACATATATTTTTAACATATGAACCAAATTCATTGCTGATTTTTGTTATAGAAATTATTAATCTTGCGATTCGAACTTCAACTCAATGTATGTCGGACATCCGCTGTATGTCCAGCAAAACCTACGACAAGAACCACATCATTGCTCCAGTCCCACTAAAATAAAATGACTCATACTTTCGTTTTGCAAGTATCAGAGGAGTGTTTGTCTCCCTCCCTAACAGAGGCGGCCTTTTCCGAGAAAAATGTTCCCTCATGCCGATTGGAAGAAATTTTGCAGTGAAGGCAATTAGTTTGCTTTATCCTGACCTCGTAAATTACTTCAGTGGTGCGTGAAAAATAGATAGACTGAACTTTATCCATACCGTATTTGATTTATTATTTATATCGTATGTTTATCGTACTATTATTATTTACATTTTTGCAGTTAGATATCGTATAGTTATTACCATTTGAATTGTTATAGTTACCGTATGTTGAAATACAACAATTTTCAACTAGCGCTTGAGCCCGAACGATCCGTCGGAGAAGAAAACCTAAACTGTAAAATTTGTAGGAAATTTTATGTTCTTTCATTTTGAATTAGAAGGTTATTTATGAAAAGTTGATAGTTTTCGAGTTATAAGAAAAAAACCACTCACAAATGAGATTTTAAACCTTTTTCCCTTTTTTGTCAATGTTGCGTCACAAAATTTTGTATTCAAACCTCGGATTCGGATCCAGCACCCCAAAAATCATATATTTATAATGGAAGAAATCAAAACTTTCCCGCTAGGGGCTATTTTGAGCACATATTGACTGTATTATCATAGCAATGATCATGAAATGATAGTAGAGGAAGTTACTCCAAATGAAGACATAGTCAACATACTTTATATTTGTTTATCTATATTCTATATATATATAAAAGCCAAATACCACTCACTCACTCACTGACTCATCACGAAATCTCAAAAACTACTGAACGGATTGGAACGAAATTTAGTATGTCCTCTAGGACCATAGGTGTTCACTAAGAAAGGGTTTCAAAAAATTCGAAATCTTAGGGGGGTTTGGGTGGGTCTAATTTACTAAATCCCGATCTCCCAAAACTACCAAACGGATTGGAATAAAATTTGGTATGTAGCTTCCTCTAGGGCCATAGGTGCTCGCTAAGAAAGGGTTTAAAACAATTCGAAATTTTAGGGGGGGTTTGGGGGTGTCAAATTTACTAAATCATGATCTCTCCAAAACTACCAAACGGATTAAAACGAAATTTGGTATGTAGCTTCGTCTAGGGCAATAGGTGCTAACTAAGAAAAGTTTTAAAAAATTCAAAATCTTAGGGAGGGTTTGGAGGGCAAAAGTTACTAAATCACAATTTCTCCAAAACTACCAAACGGATTGAAACGAAATTTGGTATGTAGCTTCGTCTAGGGCAATATGTGCTAACTAAGAAAGGTTTTCAAAAAATTCGAAATTTTAGGGGAATTTGGGGGGGACAAAGTTACTAAATCACGATTTCTCTAAAACTACTGAACGGATTGGAATGAAATTGGGTACGTAGCTTACTCTAGGGCCGTAGGTGCTAACTAAAAATGGGTTTTAAAAAATTCGAAATCTTAGGGGGTGTTTGGGGGTCAAAGTTACTAAATCACGAATTCTCCAAAACTACCAAACGGATTGGAACGAAATTTGGTATGTAGCTTCCTCTAGGGCCATAGGTGCTAACTAAGAAAGGTTTTCAAATAATTCTAAATTTTAGTTGGGTTTGGGGGTCAAAGTAAATCACGATTTTTCCAAAAGTACCAAACAGATTGAAACAAAATTTGGGGTAATGTAACAAAATTTGGGTAGGGCCGTAGGTGCTAGCTAGAAAGTGTTTAAAAAAATTGAAATCTTACGGGGGTTTGGGTGGGTCTAATTTATTAAATCACGATCTCCCAAAATTACCAAACGGATTGGAATGAAATTTGGTATGTAGCTTCCTCTAGTTCCATAGGTGCTCTCTAAGAAAGAGCTTCAAAAAATTCGAAATCTTAGGGGGGGTTTGGGTGGGTAAAATTTACTAAATCACGATCTCCCAAAACTACCAAACGGGCTTATCATTTTGATGTTCTCATTCCTCTAAACCCTTCTATTCCTCATACTCCCGTTCCCTCTTATATTGAGGAGGATAATATTGGGGAAATTGGGCAGCTTTCAGACAATGATCTCCAAAACTCTCAGTCTCTGTCGACAGAACCGTGTTTGTCATCTGATACTATTGAGTCAGATCATTGTTCCTTTGTTCAAACCACCCAGAAACGTGGGAAAAACGGCGAAAACGTTTTTCTAATACTAATCGTGCTAAAGTACATAGGGAGTCTGTCAAAAGATATAGTGCAAAAAATCCCACCGTAAATCGCGAGGCTGTCAAAAGATACAATAAAAAAAATCCTGCCGTGCATCGTGAGGCTTCCAAAAAGTACAGTCAACAAAATCCCCAGGTCAAAATTGCTGCCGTTTAAAAATACAGTTCTAAAAGATGTCACATGAAGGTCTGAAAAATCAATGTCAGGGATTCACTACAACTGCAACACCGATTATCACAAAGAATAAAACAGTTGAACTAGGTCCTATGACGACATGTAAATGGTGTACAGCTATGAAGTGGTATAAATGACATGGTTTAGAACCTAAGATTCATATCATTATGACACACAAAATTACCATCATTTGTTGCATTTATTTCATCAAAATAATTATGCAATAGCGAAGCATTGCTGGGTCAGCTAGTATATTTATATAATAATATTAGTTTACAGTATTTTATTATATTTTAATCAATGTAAATGTTAACATTAGGTTTATAAACTGCCCGTTTTTTAATCATTTTGTGTATTGTCATAATGATATAATAGTACAATAAGTATAGAAAATGTATTAGGGATTATTCGCAAGTGCCAGCCTATAATTTGAATTTATTTGTATGTTTTTTTGTAACTTTGGCTGTTTCCCTAATGAAAATAAATTGACACTATTAATACGAGAACTAATTAGTTGTAGTCTATATATATTATTTAAAAAGTGCTAAAATTTTCCGCTTGCCTGCTTATGTAACTGGTTTTGTTTTTTTAAATTTAATTATTCCTTTTTTTAGATCTCAGCCAAAATTCACGGAAAGAAAGTTGTGGAAAGTGTAACATCAATATGAATTGTAAACATATCAAAATAAATTATGTTTTATTGCCCTCATAGCGACAAAAATGAAAATATTGGTATTAATTTTTGAACTGAGCAATTATTAGAATAAAGACAATTACGATTGTGAGTCTTATAGTGATGTCCCGATTTTAAATATCATGTGTTATATATATTGCTGTGCAATTCGGTCACTGACTTCAGCATGCATGTGACTTGCTAAGGAGAAAGAGATAACATAGTCTACTAATTCTGTGGCTACTACAGACAATGATCGCATTGTCACGCATAATTTTCATACAAATTAATGATTTATACAGTGGTAAAAACAGGATCAAAATCGGTTCACTAATTTTTGAAATTAGTCGAAAGAACAGTAAAATAGACGTTTTCAGGTAGATTTATTTTATAATTTGTGGAGATAATAATGTAAAGTAAGTTATGTAACAGTATCTTTTTATAATTTAATATTTGTTAGTGTAATCATTTTTTATTCTTATTGTAACCTGTGTTTAGATATTTAAAGATAGTCTTTGCCGCCATTAAATTATAAATTATACATTTATACCAGTACTTTGTACGTATACGTTTTTAGGTACATAATTCTTAATATTTTCACTTTTCTGTTTCTGTCTTTTATTGATTGCATTATTAAAATCTCAGTCAATATTCAAGGTAAGAAAATGCTCATTTTAAAATTTATATAATTTATTTACTTTGATATCAATATAAATTGTAAATAGAATAAGTTGTATAACCAAAGCAAACATCAGTGGAAGATTGCGGGCTCAACACTATTTCAAATATCGAGTTGTAGGTCTGCTAAAACTGTAAAATCATTTTGAGACGGTGGTACAAGAAGTCTTCAAGGGAGAGAGAGAGAAGTATAGCTAGACAGACTGTTTACATAGTGACGCATGCGCATTTCAGTAGTTTGTCACCTAATAGAAGTAGTTCCCGGCGGCCTATATTTTTACTAGTAGAAGAACGAGATTTCACACACAAACTCAATGCTATTAGTGTATAGCTTTGAAACTTGGAGTGCTGCGGTCAACACAGAAATAATTTTTCACTCCTGCCGAGCCTTAAAGACTTAATCAGCCCTTAAGAGCACTTTTTTAAAAGTTAAGTAGAAACTCCATCAAAACTAGAAGACTGGGTGTTCTTAAGGTATATGAGTGTTCCTGCCATCTCAGCTTCACACACAGGAAGGAGGATAGAAGGAGAAAGGAGAATAGAAAACAGTATTTATATTTTTAGTAGGCTTTGATCCCTCTTATATTAGCAAAAAAGTGATTAAACATATTCAAGATTCATTTTTATGTCTCCAGTTGCAATAGTTTAACAACTAAGCAATGTATATCTACAATATTAATATATATATTAATAATATTAATATATATACCTTTTTTCCGTCTTGCAACTTATTTTCTGTAGTGTAAAACTACGCGCGTTTCAGGAACACGTTCCCATCTTCAGGTTTTATACAATTTAAATAAATTTTACTCACATGTGAGCACGTCAAAATTTAACAAACACACACATACACACATACCAAACACGAATTATTGCACATATAAAATTAAAAACAAAAAACACAGTTTAAACATTTTTAAAAACAGTTGGCTTTAGGTCATGCTACCGTTGCACCGGTCACTGGTCGACTGATAGATTACATCCGTTATCTCCATCGTCAATACTATTTATAGGCCTACAGGTAGCAATTGCAGTGTTATACAGGCTATTCGATTTAAAATGTAATTGTTCATTGAGAACTAAGCTACTCTGGTGCAAATTAGCTTGGTAAATTTCAAATTCTTCCAATGCATTCATTAGGCGACCTTTTCTACATAAATGCAAAGGGATTAAATTTACTGTCAAATTGTCATAGCTGTGATCATTATCAATTAGGTGTGTAGCATATTTTGAATTGTTATTTGCAATGTTTTTTTTTTTAGGTAGATGTTCTTTAAATCTATCCTTGAATTTCCTGCCGGTTTGTCCAATATAAAATTTATTGCAATCGCTGCACTAGAGCTTATACACACCAGAGCAATCTTCAATGCATTTTGTTGATTTTGGTCGCAGTTGTTTTTTTATATTATTGCTAGTTTTGAATGACACTGTCACATTATGTTTCTTGAATACATTTTTCAAATAATTAGGCAATAAGTTGGTATATTCCGCGGAAATGAATTTCATTGGTTTGGTTTTACTGTCTCTACTTTTACTCAGGTGTTTGTGAAGTAATTTATCAACTATTTTTGTACTGTAGCCATTCCTGCTTGCTATGTATTTTATTGTTTGCAGCTCTTCGTGATAATGGAGTTCACTCATGGGTATTGTTATTAGACGGTGTATAAATGGATTAAATGCACCCATTTTTTGTGACCATGGATGGTACGAACTAGCGTGAATTACCACATCAGTAGTGGTTGGTTTCCTGTATATGTTTTTTATAATGGTTAACTCCAGATAGTTAATCCTGTTATTGATTTCCTTTTCAATTGTGAATTGTATATTGGTGTTTAAACTGTTGAGGTAATTATGTAGTAAGTCAAGTTGTCGGGTTGTGCCTTTAAATATTAAAAAAGTGTCATCAACATATCCCTTATAAAACAAAATTTGGCTGTAGTATTTATTTTTACTTGATAATAAAAAATTGTTTTCAAAATAATTCAAAAACAATTCGGACAGTATAGAGCTTAATGGAGATCCCATAGCTAAGCCTTCACTTTGTTCGTAAAATTTGCCCTCAAATTCAAAATAATTCTGCTTTAAGACAATGTTTAGCAGATCGATTACTTGGTTTACGGAGGTGTTACAAATTTTCTCAGTTTTAGTAAGGTTTTCTTTCAAAATGTTTAAAGTTTCTTGTACTCGGATGTTGGTATACAGGTTCACAATGTCAAATGACGCCAAAATGTAATTCTGTTTAGTTACTATTTCTTTTGTTTCATCAATAAATTCATAACTATTTCTCACGGAACAATCATTATTAATTGTGATGTTATTTTTAATGATTTGTTGCAATATTTGGTCTATCCTGTATCCGGGAGCTGTAGTATAATTAATTAATGGCCTTATCGGAATGTTATCTTTGTGTATCTTAGGCAATCCAGTGAGACGTGGAGCGGTAGGGTTAATTGCTTTAAGATGGTTTAGATTACCTTGGAATACATTGGTACATTTATTGATGCCTGCATTGATTATTTTTGTGTATTTAGCAGTGGGGTCACTGTTCAAAGTCAAAATGTTGTTATTGTTGATGAACTCAATAACCTTGTCTGCGTAATCCAGCTTGTTCATGAGAACTACGGTATTTCCTTTGTCAGCCTTTAAAACCAATGCATTATTACTATCCAATTTGCTACGTATGTTTTTCAAAATACTGAATTTCTGTTTATATCCATATACTGATTTATGTGTAGGTTTTTTCAATAAATGTTTCATTTTTGTATTTATAATTACCCGAGCTTCATTTTGTAAATCAACGTCTTTTATTGTTTTTATGGCTGACTCAGCATTAGTGACTTCGCGTATAATGTGATGCTTATTAAAACTCGGAACATTAAAATTTAATCCTTTCTCTAAAAGGTCTTCCTCAGAAGTTGAAAGAGTTACGTTAGAAAGGTTCTCAACTCGTTTATAAAATGTATGCTGACTCACTGCCTTTTCACATTTGTGTTGTTTATTGATTAACCGTGTGAGTTTATTGGTATGGGTGGCGTCCAGTTCTATTGCTATTTGATGTATTTGGTTATTAATAATATCCATTACATTGTCAATTATTGCTGTGTGCAAACTATTTAACAGTTGGAGGTGGGCTCTATATAATTCGTAATTTAATCTATTCTTTTTTATGTATAAATATTTAATTTCTTCGGTTATCCATATTTTTTCAGACTTTGATTTTGTTTGGATAAACAATAAACTCACACGGTTAATCAATAAACAACACAAATGTGAAAAGGGACATGCTAAGTTTACATTATATTCAAAGTTTTTTATAAATTTTGAGACTTGTTCATTTACGTTTTTAATTTGTTCTATGTTACAGCATAGACAAATATATAGACTATTATTTACAATCTATATAACATTTATTTTGGTTGGATATATGTCTATAATACCGTATATTCAAATCATACATAAAATTAATTTTTATTAAAATATATCTTCTGCAATTTGATACGATATTGCTATTTGATGAGTTATCCCAAAAAATAACACTGGATGAAATAATCAAATGGAAATAGTTAAAATAAACTTTTTTAAATCTCATGAGAACAAACCCATCTAAAGTACCTCTAAAAAGCAAGCGTTATAATTTTTGAGTGAAATGTTTTGAATAGCCTACGCTTTTTCTATTTTAAATTTGTATCTAGGCCTACATTTAGTAGCGAAATATATTTTTGGAAAGTATGACGTGTTACCAACTTATATATATATATATATATATATATAAATAAGACAAACTGACGACATATTGTGTTGGAGGGTTTAAGTTACTTTAGTTCTGGTTTTTTTGGGGGGGGGGGAGGGGAGTTGCTATTCTGTTAAGTTTGATTATGTCAATATTTTTGTGTTCCTTCTGTTGTTAGATTTCATCAAATATCATTTTATTGGTTTATTGGTTCACTGAATAAGTTATTATTCTATGTTAATTAGGATAAATAAACATTTTTTATATTGAATTTTGTATCATTTTAGGTCTTATATTTTGTTTATGGTTGTTATTATTTACCTTTTTGGTGTCAGTGAAATGTTTGTTTTTTTCTTTAGTGCAAATATTGTGAAAATACCTGGATTTTGGGTGTTTTATTTCTCTTGTTCTTTCTAAATAGATTTGTCTGCCCCGAAAGGGTTTGCATTTTAGACTCAGTTTAATGTGTACGGTATTCCAGAATATGAAAACATCCCACTTTATACGATCACTTTGTCCTACACAACTATTAAGTTAATAAATAAAATTAAAAAATGAACTACCATTGATATTTTTATGCATTACTCTGAGTAACCAAATATTGCATTAACTAAGAAATCTTCACATTGTTGCCAAATGTGACAGTCTTCAAATCCTAATTTGAGAGTTTGTTGTAAGATGTATATAAATTTCCTGGCGAACTTTTAGAAAACCACTACTTGTTAAACTAGCACCAGCTGAAGACCTTTTATAGAAAAGTAAGAAGTGCGTGACCAACTTGTATAAATGTATTTATAAACTGGAAACATATTGTGACTGGAGAGTGTAAATTAGTTTAGGTACCGTACAGGTTTTTTTAGGTTGCAAGAAGCTGTAATAGAAGACGTAGTGGTATTCTAAAATTGCATACATTTACTTAAATACTCGTTTATATATTTTACCTTAAAACTAGGCCTACTGTGACAAGTTAGGTCAGCTTTGAATAAATATTTTCCTTTAAATACCAGACTACTGGTATAGTCTATTAAAATGCGATAAACTAAACGTTTAGTGTACCTGCAGTAATCTACAAACAATATTACAGCCGGTTCTAGTGGAGCACGCAGTGACCAGAGGTTTTGATAGAATTACACTAAACTTAACTTTTTCCTTTATAAATATAATAAAATTAGTCACTTCACTGGTGGTGGGAAATCAATTAGAAACAATCTAAGACAATTACAACATAACAAATTAACAAACCTTGCTTATGTGATTTTATAACATAGAGAATCTTCAGCCATGTTTTTAACGAGATCACAGGTTGTCGTTGGACTAGATTTGTATGAAAGTAAGAAATGCTACCAACATATTAAATATGTTTATAAATTAAAAACTTTAGCATCAGCAGAAGAACTTAAGACCTTTTTTAGAAAACTAAGAAATGTTATGAACCTATAAACGTTTAAAAACTGGAAACATACTGGGACTAGAAAATATAAGTTAGAACTCCAAGCTATTATTTTTATGGGGTTGCAATTCTGTTATACAAAACAACTTCATTGGTGTTAGCAACTTATATACGTTTACAAACTTGAAACATACTAGAACTAGAGACTGTAAGTTAGAACAGGTTATTTTTTGTATATAGGGTTGCAATTCTGTAATCTTTCACACTATGAGGTAATGTTCAATTTGGCAATGTTAGTCAACTCGAGTATGTATTCAATTATTTCATAGCATTCAATATTGTTTTATATGGTTCATTGTTATTGTTTTAATATTAAACGTCTTGTAAAATGATTTTACATTTTTCACGTATATTTTTACGATTTCTTTCATTCATTTTGTTTTGGCAAATGTTTATTTAAGTGTCTGTTGTGTCTGTTAAGTGATTTGTTTCTTTTGTGGAAACATATCAAAAGTTTGCTGAAATTCACCTATATAAGTTCGAGTTTTATTTCTCAAATAGGCTATTTGTTTTCAGCAGACATGTTTATAGAGTCAGTTTAACGTGTTCTTTCATACTATGAAGACAATTTTGAAAAACCACTGGTCACAGCGTCCTCCATTTTTATCTTATAGTCAATATGCTAAGGTTTAGTATCTTTTTTTCCCGTTGTGAGGATGGAAGCTCTACCAGCCAACATCAAGGGTCGGCACCACCCGAAAGTGTGGAGATCTCATTTATTAAATCACCCTATGCTCTGTTTTGTCATCAACACCATCCTGTTACTGATATGACATTACTTCAGGATGGTCGCCCGACTATCTTTTTTTCTTCATTTGTACTAATTGTAATTCTTGTTATTTATGTTTTACTCTTGCGCAATAATTCTACTCTCCTCTTCCTTTTGGCTCGATCTTGCCCATCTTGTAATTCTCGCTTTACTAGTGTTCCTTGGCCATCATAAAATTGGCAATAGATGTCACATCTGGTGTAGTCCCTACAATTTTCTCCAGGTCTTTCCTGTCACTCTGCCATCATTGGCAATAGAAGAACGTATGTTCCACCTAGTCTTCCTTTCCACAGTATTTACACCGAGGGCAATCATGAACCTTGGAACAATGTAAGTAGACACCAAATTCGCCATGTCCTGTGAAAAGTTAAGATTTTGGGTCTAAATTTATTTTACGACCCTCAGCTGATATGTTTGCAAACGACAACCTTTTTTTAGGAAATAGTGTAGTGGTGCCAACCTAAGCACATTCTACTATTTAATGTTGAATGCAGGTAATCATACTGTGACTAAAGACTGTAAGTTAGAACTTCAGGCACTTTTTTTTAATGCTGTCATTATTTCTGCTATAAAAAACAACTTACAGTAGAGCGTCAATAATCCAAACGTCAATAATCCGAAACGTCAAAAATCCGAACGCGTTCTGAGGCAGCCCCTGCAAAATTTTCGTTTATGTTTATGCAAATTCCAATTATTGCGTCGTTGAAAATTTCACAAAAATCTTCATCGCAGTTTGACATTATTATCTCTTTTTAAACACTTCTTAATACCTGCTCTCACACGCCCTCACAACAGACTGGTTGTCAGTATTTTCACCGTCACGCTAATATAAATAAGCTGCTTTAGTGATAGCAGTAAACGTACAAAAAATTCATTTATTTCTCTATGTGTAATCATTATAACAGTGTTTCGTACATATACAGTAGTGTACTATACAGTATTTTTTATTTTTCGTTTGTGTTAACTATAATGTAAAGACAACTTTTAATTATGTATTGTACTGTAATTGAGAGTTACAAGTGTAGGGCCTAATCATGTTGCCCTGATGTGTACATGCAGGTTCTTCTAAATCATAATATGTAAGTAGTCTTACATTCTGTATTGTAATTACTTTACTGCTTGTCCTGTTTAATCGATTAAAGGGCATATATTTTAGCCTAAATGGCATTTTCTTGGTTGTTTTCAAAAATCCGAACAAATTGATAATCCGAACCCCCCTCGGTCCCAATTAGTTCGGATTTTCGACGGTCTACTGTAATTGATGTTACTAACTTATATATGTTTAAAAATTGGAAACATACTGTGACTAGAGACTGTAGGTTAGAACTTCAGGCTTTTTTTATTTTCATCGATTAATAGGATTGATTCAATGTATCGAATCGTGAACTTCGATGTACCTATAGGCCTATATAGAATATCCGTAGTATTTATGTATTGTACAGAATTTTATAAAGTGAAAATTGTGTGTTCCTGTTTTGTTACATTATGTATTTTATTAAGTGATGGTAAGTTGTGTGAATAGCGGCGTCCGGCAATTGTGTTTATTTACATTTGTATGCGCAGTCCGATATCATTGAAAATATACGTCTAATATTTTGCGAGTTAAGTGCTTTATTTTCTGTTTATAATTAATTAGGGCCTACATTTAATTTTGTGAAACATATTTTCTGTTTTAATTTATTTAGGACGTTTAGAAATAGAATTGAACATTACAATTACATAATAAAGCATTTTCTTGCATGTACCTAGACACCTCGTAATGTAAATTTGCGCTGGATTTTGACTTGAATCAAACATTTGATTCAAGTCAAAATCAAGAACATGTTTACCCCAGTAAAAAGCTTACTTAACAACATATTAACAGGGGCAAGCAGAAATTTCGTTTTGTAAATTGTCATTCAAGGTATAGTTTACAATTGAGAAATTGACAATCTGGCTTAAATTTACCATACGACCCTAGGCTGATGTTTTTACAGACGGCGGCCTTGTTTTACATTCTACTGTTAAATGTTGAATACAGGTAGCTAAATATACGGTGACTAAAAGCTATAAGTTAGAACTTCAGGCTTTTTTTTTATTCTTGCTTTCTGTTGGCGTAGGGTCATAGTTCTAAAGTAAATTCGCACCGACAATCTTTCGAGATGAAAACAAGAACTGTAGGTATATAAGTAAAATATCAAATTTGTATAACCTACCATCGATAGCCTACCTACATATAAAGTTCAACCAGTAACCACTAACTTGTAATATAAACCTACTTGTCACCTTTAGACTGTAATACCTATTTACCTCAGATGATTGTTGAGTTGGGATGTATGCATATCTACTCTGTCAACGTCGAGATCAAGGTCGGAAATAACTTTTCTTATATCTTCTGAATTTTGCAGTTTTGGTTGAGCATCTCTTTTATTTCCTAAAGGTCCTTTCGCGTTATTGTAGCACAGTTCTGGTTTAGTTAATGCAGTTCGATTTGTTGTATTATAATTTTTTTTACTTGACACAACTGTTTCTGTTTGATTAGTATTTTTTTTAGTTTTAAAATTAAGTTCACTTGAATTATTCCTGTCATCATTTGCATTTCCACTTCGGCTTATTGTATTGCCGTTAACAAACATTTCTGTATAATAGCTTAACCTTAGATAAATCAATTTTGATCTAAACTTAAAATAAAAATCCACACATTATTTTTACTTTATCCATCTCAACAATCAAAAGCAACAGTCAAAGAACCAGCTGTGAGCCAAGTTCTCCTGCCAATATCTTAGCCTTCGCGGCACCAATATTACCAGCTCTCCTATCAGCTGTGCAATGTGCAATGCCAAAATAAATTCCAAAATAAGTAACTCTATGTGTGACAATTAAATAGTATTCAGTTAATCGTTAGTATATTATATAATAAACTATTATTTTTTGCTTAGAATTATTGCATTTCAAAATTTTACAAAAACAAAGTTTATCTGAAAATAACTTGTTTAAACTTAGTAACCCAAAGTCTATTCCAAACAAAGTAAATTAAACAATTAATCAACAAAATATTGTACATCTGTTAACATATGTCTACAATTTTTTACCTGCAAATATTCTTTATTAAGTTTGTTTCTTTTAGTTTTGAGCATTTTCTAAGCTACCAGAAACTAACATGTACTCTGACAGTATTATATATACGATGATAAGGTGGTTTGCATTTTATATAATTTTGATTTAGGCAAAAAAATCAAATGGGGCCAATTTTATGACTATTCTATGCTATAACTCCAAACTATCTGCATGTAGTTTACTATGAAAATTAAACTTACTTTTCTATTACACTTCCCAAATTTTATTGATAACCACCAAATTAATTAATTTACTTCTGTTAAGAATAATATGGCATCGAACAACCAAATTCTTTTAAAAATTATCTGGATATTCATGTAGGGGATTACATGTTCTAGTCATAGACAGTAATAAAAGTTGCCGTTTAATGTGAATACATTGTACAGTAATAAAACCTTACAAGTAAATGCTTAATACAATTTGTAAAAATAGAGTAAAATTCAAAAACAATAATAAGATATTAGTAAATATTTTCACTAAAAAGGGTTGTAAAATAAGAAGTAACCAAGATAAGTCTTTCAACGGTAAATATGTTGATTTTGTGTGTACGGTATGTTAAAACGTAAGCAAGTCCAACTAAGGAATAAAGTTTTCAGTCCAATTTCGCATTTTTTTACAGAAGCGTTTGTCCGAAAAATGTAATAAATGCCCCTAATATGTTTGTTTTATTTCGTACGGTATTTTTAATGGTGCTACATAATTGAAGACAGCATTTTTATTATACAATACGGACTCTTAAAATTAAAAGGTACGGAAATCTCATAGATTTTTAATTACAATATGATCTACGAATTCCCGAATTGTACTTGAAAATTGTTGAAGAATTTAAATAAATTTTATAATAAGTTAAACAAATTTCATGGCAAATCATTTAAAAATATAACACCACAAAAGATTTAAAAAAAGTCACATTACAGTAGTTATAAACTCACAAATAAACACTCATTTTATGAAACATTTGAAGTATTGTACTTTTCAAGTAAATAATAAATAAATTAAAGTATATTTTACTAACAAATCATATTAATTAATTATTGAACTTGAATACAGAATCTAAATCTACAGCTTTGCAGAAAATAATTAATTAATAACATCTATACTTTTACTAAAACAAAAAATTTTAGGATTAAATATTGTCTTTTTTCTACAGATATGCCCTTTGTTTATGGAATGACACTTAAGTGAAAAATTTTACTGACGTATTGATGTGTTAAAAATTATATAAAATCAGGGTGTTATTAAAATAACAGTATTTATTTGAGCGATTAACAAAATTTTGTTGATATTCTATCAGTGTGAATAACAAAAACATTTGTGTCTTTTAACACACACTTTTAAACGACCTAAATTTACTTTAATTATTGCTCTTATTTATTAATAATATCTATCTTTGGTTTCCTACCAAATTCGAGTCGGTTTTCGGTAGTTTGGTGTTTGAAATGTTGGTCACAGTACATTCCTATCAGTCGCTTTGTTGTGAATTTCAAGATGGCGACTAGTGATGATGAACCTATGCATCTTTATGAAGTGTTTCAAAATTGTTTTAACAAGATCGCCAACAAACAACCGGGTGAGTTTTCAATTAAATTTGCATTATCTGACATACATATATGTTTATAAATATCGTTTTGACCAACTTCTTGGCGAAAAAATGGTCAGTAATGATTTTGGCATGTGGGACTTTCTACATAATATAGGCCTAGCTTCAAAGGCTGTGTTTAGTTTAGGAACACAGTTTGATCTTTATAGCTTGGTCCAATATCAAAACTTATTTTTTGTAGATATTTTTTCGAATATTTAGGGTGAACATACATTTATATAACATTATTTCCAACTCTTGTGGTCAAAGCACCTATATGAATGTGAATATAATATAGGTATAGGCTATGGTTTCATTGATGTATTTTATTACCAGCCTTAAATAAACAAAAACATTCAACAGGACATTGTTTTGTAGATCTTTGTATTGCACCTGTTAAATGCCAATTTCGTTTAGACACAATTTATGTGCAGTCAGTTTTAAATCTAACTTTATAGAATTATTTAGCCTAAATTTTACTTTGTTGTTGTTCCATAAGCTTCAATACTTTCATTGTTTTGACATCTTTGGGAGTTAAGTATTAGTAGGCCTAACCTATATTAGTGTGATATTCCCTAAATACAATTATTTATAACTTTAATTTAAAAAATAATTGTTTCTTATAGTAAATCAAATTTTGAATACTACAGCATGTTAGGGTTAATATTGATCTGGTATAACTGGATAGCCAGACATATATATCTAGATCGGCTCTTAGTAAAAACGGTTTTTAGTCTCAATTTAAAACTATTATTCAGGATATGTTTCTGAATTATATTTTACATTTCGAGAAATTTTTAATTTAATTAATTCTAATAGTTCCACAGATAACAAAATTATAATTTTATATTTAAAGGATAGTCCAAACATTCAGTTTTTAAATCGATGGTAATCTAGACTTACTTAGAAGTATATACTTATTTTACTACATCTTTATTAATAAGATCTATTTTAAAACACTTTTACTGGATAATTAATTTTAATGGGTCCTAATGTAGGCCTAGGCTTTATTGAATTATGGGTCTTTGTTATATAAATGGGTTACAGTTAAATAAATGCAAACATTGTAATTAGTATTCAAAATAGGATAGATCTAGATAAAACTTATACAAATATATTGTACTTTTTGACTATTAAAATAAAGTTTTTTTAAACAAAATTAATAGGGGAATTAAACCATGCTAGGCTAGGTTATGTATTTGCTTTCAAATTAAGCTTGTATACCTCACAATAATGTAGGTCTACCTTTTTTAGTTCTAAAATTTTGTTATATAAACAACCAAAGCAGAAAACAGTATACTGTAGGCCTAGATAGCCTATACAAATATTTTTTATTTTAGATATCAGGTGAATTTGGGTTAGGCCTATTTTTGTTTTAAGTAACTAGGATATCTGTAATAGCCAATAGGCTAGTTTAATTGTTTTGTAAAAAATAGCACCTAGTGTGTAGGCTAGTTAATTATTTTACCTTGAATTTTCTAAATATTGTAAGTTAGTAAGTTATATTATTGTGGATAGTGTTGTGAAAAAAAAACCTAAAACGAATTCATAATTTGTGTAGCCTACATCCATTGCATATACTTTTTGTGAATATGTGTTTTTGGTTGTAAATAACTTTAAATCTTACTGTTGTTGATGAAAAAATAGTATTGTTATTTATGATGATCTTTTATTTATAAGCTATGCTATATTTTAGGGATTTCATCTTTGATGACACTTAATAAATAGATAAATAATTAAGGACTTGTTACCTTTGTTTCCAATATTGAAAGCTGGTCAAGTTTAAAACTATCCATATTGGTATGTTTGTATTATGATCAACATGTTTGAAGCTGACATACAATGTTTAAAAATATCAAGGGTAATATAGCGTCATGAACATATCTACTATATGTTCTTGAGATTATAATTAATTGTAGACTAAAATTTTGTGCTATTCAAAAAAGAAGTTTCGTAGGCCACACAAAGCCTTTAAAATATAAGGCAAAGACTAACAAGTATCACCAGATATCTTGGAGATGGCCTGAAATATTACCTATAACTTTAAAATGTACGCTGACTGGCGCTTATATTTGAAAGGTAAAAGTTTAAATAGGATGACAAAACCCGGTCCTTTTATATAAACATTTTCAACTACTATCCCGCACTCCCCCTCTTGTTTTGTCAGCAGTCTTAGGTCATCGCCCAAGATATCTGGATCAACTTATGGACAACAATAAGTTATAAACTCCAGAGCAGGTTAGGCCTAGTTCTTTAAGTAAATTGAAATTTATACTTATACCATTGACTTTATTATAGTAAACTAAACAGATTAATAATAGATCTTAATAGATAATGTCATTCAGATTAATTGTATTATAAACTGCTTTAATTTCTGGTAGTTAAAGAATTGTAGCTTGTAGGCCTAATGTAGTGTAACTGAAATAATTAGGAAATAGTGTTATCATTTTATAAGGTGGCTGCATATCTCAAGGTTGATTGAACATAAAAATTCGGGAAGACATGTCATTTTAATTGTCTCTATCTAAGCTACTTACAGAGTGTGAAAAAAGTGTTTATCAAAAGTTTAAAATATGCTTCATTGTTCAACCACAGATGATGTCCCTTTTTCTAGGATGAGGAAGATTAGTGCTGCTAACTTTAGAAAATTGTCACTGTTTAATGTGGTAAAAATTTACTTTAACTTGTCAATCGATTTCTAAAGGAATTTGATATAATATGAAAGAACACATCTAACTGATCCTAAAAACAACAAAAATTTTCCCGGGAAATAATATTTGTAGTAGTTATGAAGGAAATAAAAGTTGAAATTATATAGGTTAAGTTTCGACTTTTCCGCGATATTTCACGTAATTATAACAAAATAAATCACTTCACATACACCAAACATGTAAGAATTAAATAAACTAAACAATATTAACCCCAAAAGTATCCACAAAGCAAGAAAATGTGAAAATAATGTAAGAAAACGTAAATTACCAAAACAAATACATCAAACAATAGAAAGTACAGTATAACTGCGTATTTAAAATGGAAATTCATCAACGTTGCCAAATCGAACAATAGGTTATTGTACTGAATAAGGTGTGTATAAATCAAGGTCACTAGATAGTAAAGGTTGCCTCATTCGAGAAATATCA
This sequence comes from Philaenus spumarius, assembly GCA_018207615.1. Taxonomy (NCBI): domain Eukaryota; kingdom Metazoa; phylum Arthropoda; class Insecta; order Hemiptera; family Aphrophoridae; genus Philaenus; species Philaenus spumarius. The sequence continues at coordinate 77,169 of JAGFPH010000465.1, forward strand.
AAAAAAAAGTGGAGGTTCAAATTAGAATTAAAAAAAACCAGAGGTACTAACCTATACTGTTTAGTCACAGTATGTTGCTGATAACAGTATGATTATAATATTTGTATGATTATAATATTTCATCGTATTATCACTTTATATACCGTAATTAGAATTAAAAAAAAAAACCAGAGGACTAACCTATACTGTTTAGTCACAGTATGTTGCCGATAACAGTATAATTATAATATTTTGTCGTTAATATCACATTATTTATAAAATTAGAATGAGAGCCTAAACTGTTCGTTTCTACACAAAAAAGAACAAGAACAACGCTGGGAGGACGGTGAGAAAAACATGTCGGCACTTTACTATGTAAATTTCCATAACAAACTTTTGATTTGAAAGTTTTTAATGTTGTACGTGTTGAAGATGGTTAAATATTGGTTTCCCGGCATCAGTGAAGTGTATAAATACTATATTTATTAAGAAAAAAGTTCAGGTTTGTGTGTTTATAGTAGTTTTGATTGACAAGTTAAAATAAACAAATACCTTTAATGTTAAACTGTTCGTACTGCAGTTTTGTACTTTAACTAAATTGTTGACCGCTTTTCAACACCAGTTAAATAATATAAATGCTGAGAAAATAAAACACCTAGAAAATGATAAAAGATATTTAAAATGCATTCAAGAAAAGCAAATTTCATTGATGACGATAGTCTTACAAATTCAGCATTATTCATAGTTACTTATGAACGAATGCATGTAATGGATGTTTGATTGTAGAATTAGACCAAAGTAAGAATTAGGATAGATTTATTATATATATATACAAATACATATATATGTAAGTTAGAATGACAGACAAAAATAGGTATATATATACGTCACAAAAAGGAAATTTTCAACTAATTTTTTAATTGTATTTCGTGTGGATATATTTATGAGATGTAAGCTTAACTTTTACTCTTGAAATTGTTCAATTTATCCATTATAAACGTGTAGATTTATCAATATTGTAACATCAATTTAAATTGTATGAACTTAATATAGGTTCTACTTAAATTCACTAAGATCTCATAATGTTTATAAGTTTTTTCAAATGTATTTTTCTAAGGTTTTTTGTTTTGTGTTATTTATGTTCTTTTATTTATGTTGTGGAGTATTTAAATTGAATGCAAGGTTAATTTAGGAAAAGTTGTACAATAAAATAAAACTTGAAATAAATACTATTAGACAGAATGCTATTATTAGACATTATGATTAAGTTGTAGAGCATTTTTGTGATTATAGGTAGTTGGCATTTCTACTGCAATACGTCGTGGAGGCGTATTGTAAATTTACCCTAATATATTGTTTAATTTTCAAAAGTTCAACAGATAACAAGCTTTTTTGGGAAAGTTAACCCTTTGGCTCCCGACGTCCAATTTTTCATATGTTCCAAAAATCCCAACCATTATCTGTTATGTATGTGCATAAAATCCCAGGCTCAATTTAGCGAATTTTCAGTGTTTCGCAAAAAAATATATATTAAACAAGGCGTATTAAAGAAGGTGTGTGCATCAAGGAGCGTAAACTCGTCCGGCCCGCGCAGCTACGTCACATGCTACATACTGAACCAGTAGTTCAAGTGCAATTGTAAGCTTTTGCTCAAACTGCGAATTAAATACTTTAAGGTTGTCTAAAAATTATGTTTTTGGTATCGATGGAAAGGTAATAAAGTGAGCATTAAAATGATCTATGTCCATGGTCAAATATTTCTAGGCGTATAATTTTGAAACAAGCCTAAATCTAATATACGGGTTTGATTGACATAAAAACTACCCTAAGTGAGGAAGTTTTTTACTATTACTTTCGGGAGGCATTCAAAGACATAGAAATGTAGAGAATAAAATGTAGTATATAGCCTACTGACATCAATTTTTTTTATGAAAGTTATAGCTGTCCTACATAATAAGATTGTAATCGGAACCATAGTTACTCGCTTCTAATTTGTTATTAGTTCTCATTTCTCTTCGTTATTTATTATTCACATTGTTGTGAACAGGTAAATTTTGTTTAATGTATAAATATGAGTTTTTAAAGAGTTGTCAAATTTAAGTAGCTCTATAGGGTAAAAAATTTTACCATCAATAAGATGGTGATTTTTAAAGTTTATTGGTTTTGTTATGTTTACTAGGCCTACTATTACTAGTAGGCTAATAAATTTACTTTACAAAAATTGAAACTATCTAAAATTGTGATTGTTTAGTTGGCCTGCCCAAATATAAATAATAAATAAAAATTAATATAAACTAACTATCAATGAAATGATTAAAAAATAGTAGTCTAGGTGATAAATAAAAAGTCGTGGTGAATACAACATTGAGTTTTATTTCACTATTAACCCTAGATTACTTATGTCAAAATTTTGTCACGGGATTACTTATATGTATCGTAAATTAAACTACTACCGGTAACAAATATTTTTTTTTACTATACTAAAATAATTTTGTAATTATTTTTTTAAATTGTAATAATTGTAATTTAGCATATTTTAGGGTTATATATATATTTTTAAAAAGAGTTATACATCAAATAAATAAAATCATTTGTACCACCAATATTTTATTTTTATTACTCTTTAAAATTATTTAATAACATACAACCGCATTTCAGTAACGATATAAATTCTATCCACTTTGAACATAAAACAATTTTAATACTCTAAAAATATATGTTTTAACAGTCTAAGCGTCAGGCACTTTTTTTACTGCTTGTACAATTGTCATTATCACTTAGATAGAATGTATCCTATTCAAGTAAAGTATACACTATTATAAATTTTATTGTTCAGGAAAGTATGGAGAACATTGCCATGTAAACAAAATATTTAAACAAATTTCTCTAACTATTTTTGCGCTTAAAAAAAAAAAAAAACCTAATTGGTAAACCAAAGTTTCAAAAGTAAGGGTTTTAGAAAAATACTACAAATTTTTTTAGTTATAAATCCAAAATATACAAAAATAGGAGAAACCCATGCGTGCTCCGCACGCCAACCTCGTTGGCACCTTCTAACACATAATCATTTTATGTTTTCTTAATAATAATTGTTTAGGATTCATAATAACCCTAAAGCTAAGATGGTAATTAATGTTAAATGTTCAAATAAAATTTTCCGTATATTTTATAACAGCAGTTATAATAAAGTTTAAAAGAACCAGCAAGGCTCAGGTCTACACTTTAATAAAAACATAACCTAAAAGTTAAAAATACAAATAATCGCTTCAAAGTATGAAATCAGCTGTTAATGAAAATATTGGAACAAACCGTCGTTTATCTGTTATTTTATTCAATTGGTCGCTGTGGTAATGCATGTAAATCCATGTGTTGGTTCGTCATTCTAGGTCTAACCTAAGATTTTTTCCAACTAAATTTACAAATATTGAAATACAAAATGTTTTAATTAAAATGAATTATAGCCTATGTTAATCAGGGATAGTGGAGGTTTTTATTTCGTAGATCAACATTTTTTGGGAATCAATGAAACCTTACTCGTAAAAAGCTGTCTTTTTTGTTTGAGTTACCGCTGCCAAACACGGCACAAAAAGGCATTATAATTAATGGTTATTAATTATAAGAAATGTTATTACAATAATACACTATTTTGCCTATAATTAATAACATAATTTGACTTCAAAAAAGCTTGAAGGTCGTACAGGTTTCGGCGGTAAATATGGGGAAGGAGTCTAGACTGGAACTCCGACTGTAGCACTCTACGTCACGGGTAGGCTGGAGTGGAGGGAGAAGCTGCGCATGCACACACCTTCTTTAATACGCCTTGTATATTAAATTTAATTACTGATCAATTTTGATGATTTTTAAAAATTTTGTTTGGAATGAAATGTTCTATAAGGTAGTACCTTTTAAAAATAAGTGTAAGTTCATGTTACATATAAATTTTTTTAAATTGTTACTCGGAAAAAAAAAATTAGATTTTGTTTACTTCAGTCTTGAAAATGACACACAAAAAAATATCTAGAACAATTTTGTCCATATAACATAATTTTACACTTAAAAATTAACAAAAACCTGAAATTTCATTACATTATATTGAAAAATGACAGAGTTATTAAGTTCTTTTGAAAATTAGGCTACTACGTAACCAGTTCTGCGTTTAGTTGTACGTATATAGTCATAGGGATATACACGTCACTAACAAGTGAATGTACTCGCTTCATAATCACAATTTTTCACAGTAAAAATAACTAAACATGCTACAACATAATATATGGGCCATAATCAAAGCCAACACACAAATCAAGTTATTTACCATCTGACAGATGACAAAAGCACAGCCAACGTATATCACAATTATCTTCGTTGTAGTGAACATAGAGGTAATTTTTAACATAAGTAAAACTCATAGAGGTAAATAGAACAGTTCTTTCTGATTCCATTGATATATAATAAACATAGATTCAATTAATGATTTGTATTTTATATGATTTTTTTTCTGAACGTCCGAAAATTCAACGTCGGGATTCAACACACATACACGCAATGTCCGAATTTTCGGACGTCGGGATTTAGCGACATACTAACAATGTCTGAAAAATAGGACGTCGAGAGCCAAAGGGTTAAGCAGTGGTACACCTATGCATATTGTGTCATTGATAGTAGCCTATTTGTAACTTTACAAACTGGAAACATATTGTGATCGATACTGGTGTGTGTTTATGTTCACGCTGTTGTTATATTAGTATATCCGAACTATAATGTTGACAAATTTTGTGATGCACTGGCTCAATTTGATTGGGAAAAACTGTTAACTGATCCTAAGTTAGATAATGCAAGCTTGAAGTTTGAATGTTTTTTCAAGAGTTTTTGTAGCATAATGAATTTGTTTGTTAAAGTCCAAAAAAGAAATAAAAATGAAAATAATTTTACTGTGTATAAAAAACACAATAATTGGTATACAAAGGAGTTAAAAGAAATTAAAAATTGTATCTTACTTTTAAATGATCTTTACAGGATTAATAATTCACCTGAAGTAAAGAGACTTTTGGGTAAATGTAGAAAAATGTATGGAATGGGTATCAGAGAAGCTAAGCATGAATTTAATGCTAGGTTTATCCAGAATAGTGACAACAAATGTAAGGCAGCTTGGGCTATTGTTAAAAGTGTATCTAATAACAGGAAAGTAGATGAACAAATAACTGTACTGCCAGATGACTTTAATAAGTATTTTGTTGATGTGGCTGGTGAAGTTAGAAAAAGTATCGCCAAAACTCTGGTCTTCTCACAAGAACTAATGTTAAATTATAAAATTCCCTCTGCTAGGTTTATGTGGGAAGAGGTAACTTGTAATGATATAATAAAAGTAGTGGGCCGGATGAAAAACTCTCGAAGTCAGGATATATATGGCTTATCAAATAATTTGTTGAAGAAAATTATTTATTACATAGTAGAGCCCCTCACTTATTGTATGAATTGGTGTTTGCAGGATGGTGTTTTTCCTGAGCAACTGAAAGTGGCTAAGGTGATTCCTATCTATAAAAATGGCCCAAGAGTTGACCCAAGTAGTTATAGGCCAGTGTCATTGGTACCGGTGTTGGCAAAAGTTGTGGAGTCAGTTGTCGGTAATCAGATTGGCAGATACTTTGAATGTTTGGATCTGTTCACTGCATCACAGTATGGGTTTAGGAAATCCAAATCGACTACGCAGGCAGTTGATTCCATAATTAGGGAGGTTATCACAGTTTTTGAAGATAATGCTAGTGCACAGGCAACTTTTTGCGATCTGACTAAGGCCTTTGATTGTATCGATCATGGTATATTGTCTGATAAACTGCAATATTATGGTTTCATTAATAATCAGCTAAAATTTTTCAAGTCATATTTGGAAGATAGGAAGCAGTTGGTTTATACTGAAAGTGGGTTTTCTTCTATCTTAAATATTAAAGCTGGTGTTCCGCAGGGATCTGTATTGGGACCTATTTTGTTTTTGATTGCTGTTAATGATTTACCTGATAATGTTGAAGCACATTGTAGCATGTACGCAGATGACACAACATTTTTGACAATAAGCAATGATGTCAATAAATAATTACAAACAATGGTAGCTAGCACAGTAGCCAGTGCTTCCGAGTGGTTTAGGGCGAATGGGCTTCTTCTGAATGATGTTAAAACGAAACAATTGATTTTCAGTTTGAAAAATGTTGATTCTTGTAATGCAGAGGAGAGTGTTAAATTTTTGGGTATTTATGTTGATAGGCAGTTGACATGGACTCCACATATTAATTTTGTGGTTGGGAAACTTTCAAAAATTGTCTTCTTGTTGAGTAGGCTACATGAGGTTATTGGAGAAGGGTATTTGAGAAATGTTTATTTTGCATTTTTT
>JAGFPH010000465.1:83929-143758 GCA_018207615.1 Philaenus spumarius
ATTTTGCATTTTTTCAGTCAATTATGTCATATGGGATTGTATTGTGGGGAAACAGCTGCAAAATAAAAGATGTACTGATAGTACAAAAAAAAGCTGTAAGAGCTATGACTAAGTCTCATGGGAGAATACATTGCAAGCCTCTTTTTGTTAGTTTGAATATTCTCACAGTAATCAATTTGTACTTATATGAAGTGGTTAGGTATACAATAAGTAAACTTGATGAACTGCCCAAGAGACATGAAATTCATAAATACAATACAAGAAATAGAGGGGGAATAAACTTGAGATACTATAGGCTGAAGAAATCATCAAACTGTCATTTGTCGGTGGGTTTAAAAGTATACAACAACATTAGTAATAACCTTGATGCTACCCCAAGTAAAAAATGTTTAAGAAGGTATTATGCTTGGCTTGTCGAGAACCCCTTTTATTCATTACAGGAATTTTATACACTTAAGAATGATATGATAAATTTTTAACCTATTTTTGTTATGTGTAAGTAATAGTGTATGTGTGTAGAGATTTTTAATGTTTAGAAACATGAGGTTAAATTAAAATTTCAATGTTGACTATGTCTATTGTACTAAATGTATCGAATGGCAAATAAATTATTATTATTATTATTATGTTTTTATAATCTGTTTCGTTTTGAATTTAAAAAAATCAGCAGTGTTTACATAATACAGGTACCACTAAATAGTAGAATAATTTACTACAGCATCAACGTTTTTGTGCGTAGTTGGACACCCTTGCTGCAATATGGTGTAGTGGTATAAGGCCCAACTGTATTTTAGCCTGTTATTCCTTTTAGTTTTTTACAGTCAACCTGTATTGTGACAGCAGTAGATTTTTAACATGGTTAAAGTAGATAGGTCTACAATAGCCTTTAGTAACGTTTTATGTCCTTTGTTTCAGGATTTAGGCTAATAATTCATTTTACTTTATGACATTTTTATTATAAATTATGTGGGCCTGCACTATGTAACTTAATAATAGTGCAATGATTGAGAAGTTTATTATGAATTAGATTATATTTCATCTAAATAGACACAAATTAGCGGATAAAATATAGTATACGCCATATTGTTATGACAGGGTGCCAACCTTTTTGTAAAAAAAATCTGGAATATTAGGGATCCTGATGTTTAATTGTAGACTAAACTTGTCAAGTATATTTAAACAGCTTATACTATTTGTTGAAATAATATATGGAGTAGTTTATTTAAAAAAATATATATTATCTTGAACATAAAATTATTTCTTGGCAACGATCACACTATGTTTCCAGTTTGTAAAAGGCCTATCGTGTGCTATGATCTCAGTAGGGTGGTGTATACTGTAGTTTAGTTAATTGTTAAACTTTACCCTGTATTTGTTTGTTTAGATATATAATACGTTCATTTTCACAATTAAATTATTTCCTCGAAAAGCTTGTTAAATTAGGCCTACAGTTGCATCAATCTTGGAGTGTGTCTGAGAGGAGCGTAAAACGGGGGCACCACGGTTTGTTTGTTGAGACAGACATCGACAGTACAACTGCAATGAAAAAATATAGACCTCTGTTGCTTCAGTTTATACCATACACGCTCTTTTAAAGATTCATATAAAAGAGATGAACTCATTTTTCTTAGTGAACAAAATGTGTACAAAATAGTTGTTTTGTTTAAAAATATACTGAGGGTGTCACAAAAAAACCTAGGAGCTCTATACAGGATCGGGTTATATACATTAAAATAAATGGCAAAATTCAGTAATTTTTTTAGAATTCGGGTTAGTTTAGTCACAACCCACCATTTTATTTTTTTTTCACAAAAACTCAATGTAACTCCAGAAATTAGCCTAGTACCAAGTTAACACTTTATGTGGGAAATATGTGAGTTGACAATTCTTTTGCACATGTTTTAAAGTTATGAAGAAAATGCATTCATGGAATCGACGAATAAAGACAACAGAAAGGTGGAATATTTCCTGAGATACCTTCAATTGTTCTACTTATTTTTCTGTCAAAAAATGTAGTATATACTATGTCTCATTCTTAGTTATTTGATGTGAGTAAAAATTATTCCATATAAATAGTCCATAAAAATCAGTCAATCTTATTAGCTTGTGTGAATAGTTAAAGAGTCGATCCATTAAATCTATTTCATTAAATAATTAGCGTTATTGATGTTTATTTCAGTTGTTTTAAATCGTATATATATATTCTATTTCATCAACCTGGTGAAAAACAATATATTAATATGAAAAGATTGTAAACTATAAAACTGTAAATATAGTTAGTTTGGTTAAAACAAGATGGTATTATGTAAACATCAAGAGGGCCTACGGAAAACACAGGATCACACCAAAACAATGCCAAACAACCACAGGAATTACTTCCTGAACAATGTAATGTATTCACCACAGGAATTACTTTCCTCCTGACCAAACAAAGGGTATATAACAGAAAATAGTTTCAAATAAAAAAGTTAATTCAACTAATTATCTACAACCTTCTTGCAAACAGTTTTCATTTTGCTTAAAAATACACATTTTTCTCGCTTTTTATATTTTCTAAAAGTGTGAACTACTTTTTACATAAATATTGTACGCAAATAGGTAAAACTATAAGAAAGTGAGACGCAGTCAGTTATGGAGTTGTAACTTCCTTAGTTAAATATATTTTATGAACCTAGTTTTCGTGGAATTGGTTGTACCGTCAGGTTCGAGGAGAAAGTTGAAGGGATGACACATTCACTAGGCCAGATACTTTGCTAGTCTGAGGGTAGTAGTAGGCCTTCTGTACATTTCTCTACACTGGTTGGAACTTTTTTATTTTTTGTGTACATAATCATTTAAAAAAAACAGAATTAATTCCATTCAAATAAAATTCGTAGACATACATAGTACAGTAGAACTCCAATTATCCGAATTAATTGGGACATGACCCAATTCGGATACTCAATATTGAAATAGTTGGATATGGCTCTCAGGAATCAAGCCTAAAATATGTACTTAAAATTAATTCATAATTTGTGTAGCCTACATCCATTGCATATACTTTTTGTGAATATGTGTTTTTGGTTGTAAATAACTTTAAATCTTACTGTTGTTGATGAAAAAAATAGTATTGTTATTTATGTGATCTTTTATTTATAGGCTATGCTATATTTTAGGGATTTCGTCTTTGATAACACTTAATGAATAAGATAAATATTTAAGGACTTGTTGTTGCCTGTGTTTCCAATATTGAAAGCTGGTCAAGTTTAAAATTATCGATACACATACATATGTACATCATACATTGTAAAACAACTTTTATTAACATTGCTACATAGGCTTACAATACCGGGTGTCCCACGAAGAGGTTTAAACGTTTGATTTTGTATAGCTTGCCCATTAATGCATTGATCTTTTTGAAACTTCACACACACCACAATAGAGGCTTTAAACATGTTCTGTGAAAATTTTAGCAGTACAACACTTGCAGAAACAAAATGGTGGAATAATGACAAAATTATTAATTTTCTCCCTCCAAAAATAACTCTTTTGATTTGGTACGAGATTTTTATTGTTTTGCAGTTCTAAATCTCATTGTTGAATAGCTGTTTGATAGAACAATATTGCTTTAGCCATAAAAAACTTTAACCTAACTTTCCCTAGTGCAGTTTTTAATGAATTTGAGGTTTGCAAAATGGCTTTTACTGTTGAACAAAAAGTAAAGTGTTGTGCGTGGGCTATTGCTTTTCGTAACGCTACAGAAGCAGTTGGTCAATTTTAGGTTGCCTACCCAGGAGTTGAACCACATAGCAATCCAACAATAACTAAATGGAAAAACCTTTTGTTAGAAACTGGTAGTGTTGTAAAAAGTATTCGAGAAGATCTAATGAGGAAAGAGAAGAATTGGTACGTGCATCAATGCTCTGCTCTCCTGGTAAGCTGAAATCTCTAAGGAAGGTTGAACTTGAAACTGGTATTCCAAAGTCTTCTGTATAGAGAATTATAAACAAAAATTATATTAAATTTTTCAAAAGTCACCTGGTCCATAATTTACTTGAGGATGATCCGGACAGAAGAGTGAAATTTTGATCCCGTATTGAGTATCATGAGTTAGATCCTGATTGGCTTGCTCGAATTGTTTTCTCAGACGAGTCCACTTTCTACCGCAATGGTGTATTGAATAGGCATAATTGTAAATATTACAACATCAACAATCCCCATATTCTTGAAGAGACTCTACTCAAATCAAAAGGCATTACTGTTTGGGCGGCTGTGAATGTAAACGGAGTGTTATCTAATGACATTTCGGACAGTACAATGTCTGGAATTAGGCATGCACAAGTTTTAAATCAACATGTCTTGCCTCATTTTATGGTTCCAGAAATGAACCAAGCAATATTCCAACAAGATGGTGCTTCACCTCATTTCACAAATCCTGTCAACGACTTACTAAATGGTAATCATAATGGGCGTTGGAGTGATAGTGAAAGTAATTTTTTGGATTGGCCACCCCAATCCCCAGATTTAACTCTGTGTGTGACTTCTTTTTATGGGGATACCTAAAGGAACATGTTTATTCCACAGCTTCAACAATGAGGATTTAAAACACGCAATTGAAGTGAAACTTCTACGGATACCGCAAGATTTCTTTTTAAAACGTACGAATCATTTGTTGAGCACTGTTACCGGTGTGACGTTGTGGATGGATTACAGTTTGAGTAATTTTAGACTTTTGTTTTAAGTTTTCCAGTATGTTATATATCCTAGTTTTCTAATCAAAATCTTCATTAGAATGTGACAATAAAAATATTTTACAAAATCTACAGTAATTTAATTTAATTTAATAATTCAATTTTTGTTACAAAATCAGTAAAGTACAATTCAAATAACTAATTTACAAGTGTTATACTGCTAAAATTTTCACAGAACATTGTGAAGCCTAAAATTTTAAAGCCTCTATTGTGGGGTGTGTAAAGTTTCAAAAAGATCGATGCATTAATAGGCAATTGTTTTGATTTGTAATAATTAAACCTTCTTTATTCGTCTTGTATTTATATTTATTAGGCCTAAATGTTCGTAAAACATTATTTCTATTTAACATTTTTGTTGATTTAAGCAAACACTATAACATACCTTAATAGTATTCATCAGATTGATTTAAATTATCAACAAATTAGGTGATTAAATAAATGATATTAAAATAGAACAACAAAAGCGATATAGGCCTACTTTGAACCAGTGTGTTTCAAAAAGACAATAGGCTTTTCAAGGGGGTGTGTGTACACTGATTTTTAAATCTAATCACTATAACATAAAATAGATTTTCAATGTAGTATCAGACATTTTTTTAAATTAGCTTATAAGTTACTCTTTAATTAATATTCTAAAACAAAAATGTTCAAGTTCAATGCAAAGTAAGTAACTTGGTGTTATTTATCTTTGCATTAGAAGTAGGCCTAAAAAAATTACAGTTATTTCACTTGTTTTTAATGCAGTATTTTAAAATAACTTTCAAAGTTTAAATTAGTGTTTGATGTATTCATTTATAACACAAAATTAGAGTTTGTCAATAGTAGTCCTACCATAATAGGCCTAAATGTCATCCAAAATTATGTACAAATCCACTGAACTGTTAAAAAAAATACTTGGAAACTGTTCATTTACTGGCTATGGATTATTTATATATATAGGCCTATGTATATGACATATAAAGGCTATAACATCAAGTTTGAAGGAATACTGAAATTTACAAATAACTTAAAAGATAATTTAGGCCAATAAATAGATATGAATATATCAGTTTGGAGGTGTTAAACAGCTGTTTATTGTACCAACATTATGAAGGGGTTTTTCTTGGTTGTTCATAATTTAAATATTTTAGGTAGAGTTCTTTTCTTTAAAAACTCCTGTTATATTAGTTACCTAATAAATTGATCAAATCATTTAATTTACCTAATCGAGATTATAATTATTCCTGCACCTTTATGTTTAGAAGAAAATTTTTTAATTGTATTGTTTATTTGGACACTTGCCATCATTTGTGTTAAAAAATCTTTTTTGAGTTTGTGGGCCTGTTTGTATTACTGTGAAAACCCACCGACAAATCTTCGTATTAACTGACTAAACTAGGCAAAAGCATGATATATTAAGAATTCAGGCTTTTTTTGTACTTTAACTGGAAATCAATTATGCAATTCTGCAACGGTAAGTTCTAGAATTTATATATTAAGAGGTTCAATTTTCACTTATGCTTTCATTAAAAAAACCTAACTTTTTTTTAATAGTAACATTCAAACAATAACACCATTGTATAACAATAGTTACTTAATTAGTATTTTAGTATTGTAAACAAATGCCTTTACCAAGCACCAAAATAAATCTTTACTTATACAAAAAGGAAATGGTAAAAGACCGAAGTAAGCATAGATCGTTTAGTATTTCGGGCTTTTACCCTGTAGTTATTAGTAAATCCTAACACTTTCAAGTATTCAAGCTTTTACAGTAACTGTGAAATTACAGTATGAATCACCTAACCTCTAAAAATAACAAAACCTGAACTTAAACTAGCTTCAAGTTATTTGTAAACATTTATAGTTTGGTACCATTTCTTTCTTAAAAAAAGTTTCCCTGCTGCTATGATCTCGATAGGGTAGCTTAAACTATAATATAAGGCCTATTATAATTATTATTTCAACACAGTAACATATAAAAACTCTTGTTATCGTATGAAAACTTAAAAACAAAAAGCAAATAAAAGACTTATTAGACTTATGCCACTATCTTGAATTCTATGTAGCAATAAGTGAAATGAATATCTGTAAAGATGGTAACAATAATGGTAGAAAATTTAATGTATATACAGTAGAGTCCCGCTATTCCGAACCCCGTTATTCCGAAAATCCGCCTATTCCAAACAGAGTTCAGAAAAAATACCGATTTTTTGACATAAAAACAGGAGAAATCAAAAAGACGTTTGTGAGAAAACGTACATTTATTGTTATACAAATAAGTTACATAGAGACATACGAGACTTGTCCAGAAAGTAAGTACTGTTTCGTTCTACCGCCGGCACAGCGCTAGAGACGAAAAGTCTCCTTGGTTCATTGTTGAACAGCTGACGCAATTACGGCAAAATTTTGTTGTGTTTACATTAGTTAGCATGCACTCAAAATGTTTAAAACAATTTCTGATCCTGTGGACTGTGAAGTGCGTTCTGTAAAACGATTTTTGAACGTAAGGAACATGAAGCTGTTGAAATTCATCGCCAACTTACAGAAGTTTATGGAGAAAAAGTTATCAGTGATGGAATGGAAAGAAAATGGATTCGGTAATTCAATGATGGGCGAACCAATGTTCATGACGAGGCTCGCAGCGGGCGGCCATCGGTTGTAAGTGATGAATTGGTTGAAAAAGTGAATGAGAAAACTCGTGGAAACAGACGTTTCACCATGAGAATGCTTTCTGATGAATTCCCACAATTTTCAAAATCTCTTTTCCATGAGATTGTGCTTAATTGCTTGAATTATCGCAAGTTGTGTCCCCATAGGGTTCCGAAAATGCTTACGGATGAACATAAAAAGAAGCGACTTGGCAGTGCATTGACTTTTCTCACCCGTTACAGTGATGAAGGAGACGAATTCTTAAACAAGATTGTTACAGGTGATGAAACTTGGGTTTGTCATGTCCACTCCAGAGTCAGTGGAGTGAAGACAATCACGATCCCTCAAAAAACAAAAGTTCAAAACAACTTTGTCGACAAGAAAAATCATGTGCACTGTGTTCTGGGACAGAAAGGGCATTCTGCTTGTTGATTTTCTACCCAGAGGGGAAACAATCAATGCGGAACGATATTGTGAAACACTGAGAAAATTTCGGCGTGCGATTCAGAACAAAAGACGTGGTGGAATGCTTAGTGAAGGCATTGTGTTGATCCATGACAATGCACGTCCCCATTCTGCTGGTGCCACTCAAAACCTTATTATTCAAGAATTTGGTTGGGAGCAATTTGACCATCCGCCGTACAGCCCTGATCTGGCACCTTCTGATTTCCACTTGTTTTTGCACTTGAATTGGGATTTCGGAGGGCGCCGCTTTGACAGCGATGACGATGCTGAAGACGGTGTTCGGCAATGACTCTCGTCAATGGCGGCTTCTTTCTATGAAGAGGGTATAGAAAATGGGTTCCTCGCTACGACAAAAGTCTAAACTATTTTGGAAACTATGTAGAGAAGTAGTTTAAGATAGCCTCTTTCTTGTAGAAATAAATTTTGTTGAAAAAAATTGTCTGGATGTTTTTTCCCAAAACGGTACTTACTTTCTATACAAGCCTCGTACATAGAGCGTAAGCTTGATGAAAACCCCTGAAACCAAATTGGAATAAAAACTGGTTTTGTTTCCTTCACGTTCACATTTTCCATCCATTTTTCGGGAAGGAAGCTACCGCAACAAGCGTCCGGTGAAACGGACACCGGGTCCTTCAGAAAGAAGGAAGGATTAGGTACAATAGCTAGGCACTAGTAGTGTTGTTGCCACCTGCCGGTTGCGTTCATCCGTTTTTCTCCTCAGTTTTCGTTATCTGGAAGGAATTTTATTTTTTTTCTCAACGTTTTTTTAAGACTATGCAGATCTAATGGACAGACTGCGGTATGACAAAACGGACAGTTCGAACAACCTATCCAATCTCTTCTGTTTTTAGAAGAAAACAAAATCGTAACACAACTGAAGGAAAAATACGGATGGTGTAAACCTACACAGACGAGGTCAAGAGCATTTGCTTCATCTACGTGTGATATGAGTTCAGTTTGAGCGTTCACCTCCTCCCTGATCAACGCTGTGTAGAACTGACACTAGCAGATGTCCCCGCTCTTAATTTACGCCTAAACAAGTCAATATGTTGATGATATTATTCATGAAATCCACTTATTCCGAATTCCCGCTAAACCGAATAGTGTTCGGTCCCAATTAGTTCGGAATAGCGGGACTCTACTGTACTTGTATCATAAAAAGAAATGAATATAGGCCATACAAAAATTACTAAATACCATTTTATCTGGATGACATTAAACTTTTTTGTATTATACATTAGTTATCCACATATTTAAAATGGGAGAAAATGTAGTTTTAGAAAATTTGCTTTTCGGTTTTCTTATTTGCTAAGTTTGACTAAACCAGTAGGGCATAAAGATATTAAGGGGAGGAACATCTGAAAATATTAAAATCGCGTATAATTTACATACTTTTCAACGTTTATTTTATAATTGTGAGTTAAATAACATAATCAATATTTATTGTATCTATAAATAAATCATTTTTGTTCCTTTACCTCCTTTTTAAAAATATTTGAGCTTTTAAAATTGCTAAAACACTTTTTTTGAGGTGTCTTGAAATGCCATTTGAAAGCTAATACTCTACCCTTCATGGATAGGTATTGTTTTTATGGTATCCTTGTACAAAAATGTCTTGGGAAAATTAAATGATTAAATTATAATTAACTAGTATCCGTTAGCAATAGTTTTCAGGCATTAAAATTTTGTAAAACTAAAAGTACAGATTATTCATACAAAATTTCATTGCTCTATCATTTTGTAGAGGTAGGTTTTCATCATCATTTCATTGCTGTAGGTTTTGAGTTTAAGCACTTTTCTATTACAAACAAGTGGAAAACTTAAGCTTTCGAGAAACACAACTTTCCAAGATGCTTCTACAGTATGTTTACATTTTAATAATATAAATATACAAACAAATGTCTATTTTACTTCACTGACCTTATATAAGAACAAAGAAAATCATCAAAAGTTTACATAAAAATAGAACTTTATTATATATTTTTAACATATTAAGTAGTATATTTTCATAAATTTTACATATTTTTACATTGTGGGGGTTTAACCCTTTCCACTCCAATTACTGGGGACCTAGTGTTGCTATCAGCTCCATTTAATTTTGAGTGAATATTGCACTTTAATTTGTTTACTCAAAAAAAAAAAAAGTATTTCTGTCAGTTCTAAAAGGCTGATTTTTTTATTTGTAGTTTCTTCTGTGACTAAAGTATAGATTGGTATGAAATAAAACATATACTTTTATTTTTAAGTATATTTTTTAAATTTTTATTTACTGGAAAAAATAGAAATTCGTAACAAAAAAGCGGAAAAAACAAGAATTTTGGACAAATTTTCGATGGGAAGACCTATATTTGTTGCTTTTTTTGTTGTCTATATCCTTACAAACAAAATTAAGTGGTTTACAAATGTTTTACACACAATAATACATTATAAAAAAATTCTAATTTAAAAACAAGTTTTTTGTAAAAATTAGTTTTTATGAAAAAATTAGTTTTACACCAACTTGTACAAAATTGCCTCAACTATTTATTTTATTGTTTAGCAACAGCATTATATAGGTCAAAACTAGTAATAAAAGCTTTTTTCAAAACTTATTTGTAATATTGGGATCACAAAAGTTCTGTCGCCACTCCCGTCATTTTGTAACAAACTGCCATCGTCTTCGTTCATTTTATTTCACAACAGTCATTATTGTAAAAAGAACAATATTAAAAATTAAACTGTGAAATTACACATGATAACCTAGTACAACAAAACTAAACAACGCGTAAGCTCACTAAAACACTGCATAGTAAGTAAGAAAAAAAGAACGGCAAGAGCAGACAACTGTTTACAGAGCGGCCAAAGACGGCAAACATTATAATTTCTAAGATTTACTTACCACAGAAACTGAACTCAAATGGTTCTAAACGAATTCCAAAGTTAGCAGCACATATTAAACTTCAACAAGAGCGGTTATCAAAGTAACTACATCCGTTCAAATGCAATCAAAGAACCTTGGCATATCAAGTTCGGGGCTCGCACGACATAGGAGTTCGTGCGGATTAGTAGGGTGCGGGGCTGCCCCGACACTCGAGTGGAAATTGTTAAAGGCTTGATTAAGGAAATAAAAATATTTTTGAAATATTCATAATGCAGGTTGACCTTTTATGTAAGTTTGTTTTGAGTCTTTGATATTATACACTGGCAAATCATTAAACCTTACACTGTGACATTAGAACAATATTGTGTGTTGGTTGCAGTGGCGGCTCGTAGCTAAAATTAGTGAGGTTGGTTCACCAGAAAATGTTTAGCCTATGTTTTAAAATTGTGTTAAATAAAATTGGTCTAATTACAGGAGTGCCATTTGCTTTTATAATTTGATGTCTTGCCCAATCCTAATCTTCTACGATATTAAAATAAAACAACATACCCAAAATATATAAAAGTACAATTATAAAACTAATGATTTTAACAATATAAGCCAATAAATAATTATAATTAATGAGGCCTTAAATATCCTCCTTAACTCCTTTAACTCCTCTGAAGCATTAAAAAGAATAAAAAATATATATACTCTAATTCAAAAAACTCCAAGAAATATCCAACTTGTGAGAAACCAAATTGTGTAGAACAATTGATAAGCATAGACGATGCATTAGCATTAGTTCTAATGTGCTCTAGATGTAGATGCCTTTTGATTCTTCCCTCACAAGTGGGAATTTACCAGGTTATTCAGCTCTAAGAATCCTTAATCTTGCCACGCATAGTAAAAATATTGTAAATTTAGATTTTTGCTCGCACCATTAAAAACTATGATACTAATGAAATGCCACAAGGCCTGTGTTGTAAATAAAATTGTTACTAGCTTCAAAAACTCAAAATTAGAAATAACTTTCAGCCTACTCTATGTTTATTGGGCCCACACTTGTAGAATAGTAAACAATAGAGGCGATCGAGTACGTTTCATCATCAATAATTGAAAAGAAATAATCCCACTCTGTCTGGGATGTAAACAACAGATGACAGCTTCTAAAACTGCGAATGCTCGCAGCCACTTGTATTAATTATTTTTTTTAAACTATAAAATGCACTGTAAGTAGTGATTTCTAGAAAGATTGTTCTAAATACAATTATCACAAGTTTTATATAATTGACCTACTTTTTTAATTTTTTGTAATTTTGTTCTATGCATCCGTGAAGTAAACTTGGCTTTTCTTGCACATTTTAGCAACGTCCTCCTAGTTGGATGTTGGCACTGAAAGGGTTAAAACATCCCAATGGTAGCAGAATTAAAAAAAAACCTGTTTAAATTTCAAATTTAATTGGAGTAGGAAAGTGACTGAGAGGTTACAAGCGCTGGTCAAGCCAGCTACAGAACCTTCAACAAAATTGTGTATTAATAAACTTTAATTTTGAGACGAGTGAGAAGGGATTACTTCAGAACAATAACAATACACTAATTCTCACACACATACGTTTAATAATCAAACACATTTCAACGACAAAGTCGTCATCCTTAGTGATATAGGAGCTACTATAAGCTTCTTTATTTTTTAATTGTGAAGTTACCGGTACTCACAACTAGAACAAATAAACATTTGAATTACCATTTTTTCAGTAACAGTAAATTATCAGTAAAATCACCTCTACTGCATAGCCTTAGAGCTAGATTGATTTAGTTAAACTATCTTAAGCGTACTGACAGTGTACAAAATTTGATGTGTATCATTGTGCGATAACTTGTTATTTATTTAGTAGACTGTGTAGGCTAATCCTATTTTTGTATAATGGATAAGGGAGTATAATTTAAGTAGGCAGAAATAATAGGGCCATGTGTTAGATAAGACGTGCATGGAATCATCTAGGCTAAGCCTAGTCGTATACATTGCTAACACCCACACACACGTTCAAAATGAAACCATTAGGCTACAGTTGCAAATAAATAAAGCAATAAACATTGCATTCACATTTTCTGTATGTCTACTACAATAGTATTGCAAGGTCGTGGTTTTTAAAGAAAAATCTGACAGTAAATGCAAGTAAACATCTATTTATTATTATTATAGATAACAGACCACCCATGAGGTCGGTATCAGTTTATGATGTCGGTATGAGTAATGAATCAGTTTAGGCTCTTGGTTTCAACTGAAATCATACTATTTAGTTAATAAAGAATCTAAGCAAATTTGTTTTCCAAATCTCTGTGTCACAAAGGCATATTTTGGAGAATGGAGGTTGTTTTTGAAGAAATTTCACATGAAAAACATAAGTGGAGTCTTACGTAATTTTAAAGGTCTTTTAAAAAAGTTTTGATTTACTTACTACAGTTTCAAGGTGGTCCTAAAATTGTAAAAAAATTGTTTTTTTAAATATTATATGTACTATTACAATGGTTTTATTTTCAGTACGTAATCAAATTTTTTATAAACATTGCTACTGGTGTTTTAAACAATTTCCAGCTTGACAACTTTTTTGGCGAATCCACAAAAAATTTCGATTAGATGAAAATGCCCATCTCTAAAATACACAATTAGCAATATAGGTTGCATCTGATGCATTCTGCTAAAAAGTAACTACTGGAAAGATCCACTGAGGTGGTTGACCTTAATATTAATATGAAGGGAAGACGGGCAAATAAATACTCACTTTCAATCAATCCCCCTTACTTATAATATTAAAAAAACCAGTAGTCTACATTTTACAACAGCGTGAGCACCAAAAGGATAATAGTAAACATTTTGAAAAAATTTACATACTTGGATCTGCGCCAAAATGGCCGTTCTAAACGTTTTATTTACTCTCACTAAATGGTTTTATTCTCAGAGCCCATCTCTAATAAAACTGTCCTTTCAGACAATGTACAACGTGGCCAGTTTTCACAATTTTCCAACTTTTGAAAAAGGTAGAATTTAGGGGAAGTAGAAAAAGCCCACATAGGCTATAAAAAAAATTAAAATGAAATGGTAGGTCTAATGGAATATTAAAGGCCCTCAAAGCTGAACATTTTGTATATCGTCGCTTAGCAAACGCTACCGCCTTATTGACATTTTTAACAAAATTGGCTTTCTGGTTCCAATGCATTCTGGCGGACATTTTGCATCGACTAATACAATGTTTACGGCAAAAGTCTTACAGATAGCAGCAGCACCATTGCAGAAAAACAAAACCGTCTATTTACACAAATCAGACTGCCTAAAAACAATACTGCTTATCTACAGAGCATATATAAAAAAAACCGCCGAACTATTAAGGGCCTATAAATACAATTTCGCCTATCTACAATTATTTACAGGCCAATACCGCCTATTTGCAACTCAATAATGAACCACTACTGTCTAACGTAGTAAATTTATTAACTTAGATTTATTTTCTTTAATAGTAGAAAATTATCCAAAATATTGTTTCAAAAATAAAAACTAGAACTATATTAAATACAGATTATTAATATGTACTCGGAATAAGCGGTTTTTTGTCCCTTCTGTAAAGTTACTGAATGTCAGTTATGTTCATCATACACTGTCTGTAGAATTACAATACGTTGGTCTGTAGTTCTTTCTTTGTTTTTATGAACATATATATCAGGTATAAATGTTAAAAGTTTTTGAAGTAAATAAGCACCAACAAGCTCCTGAAAGAAGAAAGTTTTTTCAAAATATTCTGGCGATGAGTTTAATGAAAGATAACTTAGAGGTATGAGCTCAATTTACATCACTTCCTCATGAAATCTATTTACAAATGCTAGAAAATGAAGCGACAACAGACGAAACAGCAACAAAGAAGATTACTTTTTGGTTGTGTGGATAAGAAGTATTTTTCTGCTTCAATAAAATGCGACTACATTTGTTTGCAAGCAGCTCAAAAAATTTTCTTTGTCTGCGAGGGTGGAAATGATAGTTAAGACTAAGAAATCGGTTAATGAAAGTCTTGATAAATATATAGTCTAGGGATAGAGATAAGTATTACGTTTAATAAAGCACAATGGTAATAAAATAAATAAAGCAGTGTAAAAGCTATAAAATAACAATCGCGAGTGTCGTAGTTGTCAACAGAAAACTATTGAACATGAGTAACATTCCATGGTGTAAATTGAAAAGCTATAAAATTATGACAGTTTCTAATAAATCATGCATATTATTTCCTTGTAGAAGCCAATTAAATTTGTTTTAAGATTGTTTATTACTATCACATCCGGTGTTAGGTGCTTCGTGTTTTATGACAAGTTGTCAAGTTGTATACTTCAAACTAAATTAAAGATCTTGTCCACACCTAATAAAAAAAATTAAATGTTGTACGGGGTGTGTAGCTTTAAAACTGTTTACATTTATAACTGAAATTTCGATACAATTAACATAGATTCTGTTTTTGTCAGTATTTACTATCCATAGTTTTTAAAGCTGGCCCTCTTTTCCCAAACCAAATTTTAAAATTTGTGATGATAAGCTGATGATCTGAAATAAAAGATCACAAAAATTTAGTTTAAGATTTGTGTTCTTACATATAGGGTGAGTGTAAAGTCCTAGGACCAAGGTGTGCAGAAAATATTTTAGCACACTATATTTCCCCAGAACAACCTTTTTTCTCAAAAATTTTCCCAATCACACTTTGCGATTTTGTCGTAATTCATATAGCTAATATTGTGTAGTGCATTATAATATAGGCCTACAATATAAACTTAATCCTCCATCTGGCAGTTGGATATTTGTATACTGGCAGGCACTTTTTTACTTCTCGAACCCAGTGTCATTTAAACAGTTATTTTTGTCTAATCCATTTTTGTAAAGTATATACTATTATACATTTTCGTGTTCAGAAAAGTACAGAGAACATTTACTTGAATTTTTTTACATTTGCAACAAAAATTGCAGTAGAAATGAACAACAAAAAAAAACTACTTTTGTAAATGGAAATGTCAAAAGTTGGCTCTTTGGAAAAATACCAAAACAATTTTTATAATAAATCCAAGATATACAAAATGTAGACAAAATAGTTTTTTACAAGAAACAATAAAAAGTTTAAATCAAAATAAAATATGTTTTTGGGAGACAAATAGTTCTGGGAAATTTGAAAAAAAAATACCTTTACGTATTAAAAAATGTAGGTGTAAACATTTCAAAATTAGAGTTTCTAGACTATATTATAAAGGATAATATATCCTACAAAAAATCACTTCAAGGGTAAATTTGTAAGTTGTCTTATATATATATTATATTATATATTATATTATTATATATTATATTATTATATATTATATTATTATATATTATATAAGTTGTCTTCTAAAATCTAGAATTTGTTTTTCCATGAGTAAAAAGTAATAAAATACAAAATATGTTTGCAAAAGCAAAAATTCATAAATTGAAGCTTAATTTTGTTTTAAATATACATAAATGTAATAAACAAATTATTTAGTAAGTTGGGAAAAAATTTCTTCTACAAACTAGAATATGATGAGTAGGTGTATTATAAATTTTAACCTAGTTCACAAAACCACAAAATATGTTTCCAAAAAGGCAGAAAATAAAGCATAATTTAATCTAAAATATAAGTCACAAATTATTTTTTAAGTAGGCTATTGCAGTAAGACAAAGTTACAGTTTTATTCTGAAGAACTGGAAAAAGAGTGGGCTACACTAAGATAAATTAACTGATGGTAAACTAGCTATTCTAAGTCAGAAAAAGTAAAAACTAAAATCCTTCAACTTCATGGCCTTCAATACCAACTTGAATTATCAATTTAAAGATAATTTCCATACGAATCGATTGGTATATAATACTTACTTCGTTTATAATATTACTAATAGATAATCACTGAAAACAAATCGTTGCTTACAGGTACTCTTTGCCAGTATAGAAACTGCTTGTGTAAGGAATTACAGAAAAATTTTTAACTATTCATAGGTGGCAATAAAAAAAAAAAAGATTTTCAAAGGAAAAGGTTTGACCTTTGCAGTGGTGTAATCAAAATTATTCCAAAACAAAATTTACCGTCAGACGAACTCAACGTCATTCTACACAATTTATTTTGTGACTGTATATTTCTTACGTGATTATTATGTGTAATAATAAAAAAAAATGTATTATGTTAAGAAAGTAATTTTTAGAAGTAAAAAATTTTATTAAAAATGCTGTAAATATGTAAAAAAGTACTGTATTTACAAGAGGCTAATACAATGAACAAAACTATCTCCTAGCTGACAATAAAATAAATAAACTATAAACTAAATTAATCTTAAGAATGTCTTTAGTACAATTATATGTAATATAACTTACTTAAATATTACTTTAGATGAACAAACTTTGATTTAAAAAGTGCTTGTTAAAAAAGTACTCGACTTTTTTTTGCCAGTTAGAGGGATAAACATCACAATAATAAACAACTGCCTAATCCACTTGCTACTTATAAACTGATGGGTTGGAATCAAGAGGTACCGTACAACCCCACCCCTCCACCCAACACAATGAAAATGTAAACAAACAAATGAGTCATCCCATCGTACGTATTTTACTGATAAAGACCGATTTCGGTAAGTAGTTAAATGAAAAACGTCCGTAATACCTATGAAATATACCTTTATATAATAATATGGTTTAGTTGTTATAGCTTGAATAATATCATTTGTATGAAGCTAACAAAGTTTGCATTCCGGTACCATAATAATTAAGAAATTATAGCCTGTTTTACAATAGTAAAATTAAAAAACTCCTTGTAATACAGTCCTTTGCTAGTTAAACCTTATGTGATAGACACTAGGATTGTTGCTGTCTAAAATTATACAATTATTATAAAATTACCATATTTCTCCGTCCAGATAATCGTTATTTCAAACTCGGATTACCTGTGTTAGCAAAACTATGTCACTACCATCAGATTCTCTCAAAATGTGTTATAGATCTTTCACACATTCCATGAGCGTAAAAGTTATTTGTTACTTGTCCATGAGTTGTGATTTTAATCATGTAGATGAGAGACCAGAACTGAAATGTGCCCGTGTATAAATTTTAAATATTGTGTTCTGGTAATTGCTTTTAAGTTTTTGACAAGTGAAATGGAGTAATGGTTTGAGGGATGTTGCTGATCATAGAAAGTACTGTATGGTGTAAGTTCAGTTACCTGGAAAGATTATGGTTTTTGAATTATTCTCATTTAAAATGTTTAAATGACCGCCATTTTTAAACGTATTATTTAGAACAAGTTGATTATATTTTTCAAACTAGGACCTTAGTGAGTAACATTTTCAACTCAATCGGTCAAGCCGTTCTCAAGATATAAATTATTTAGTAAAACATAAAATGGCTGGTAAAAGAAGTGTTTCCGGACATATGCTTGTAGGAAGTTCTTTATTTTTACCTATATGGCCACCCTGAATTATCTCAGCCCAATACAGAATCACCCTGCACACCCCTCTGAAGTCCAAAATTTAAAAAAATGGGTTTTGTATGACAACCTTTTTCTGCAAACAATCTTAGCCAATAAATGTTTAAATATTTTACTATTTATAACAAAGCTATAAATGAAAAAAGTCGAAGGTTTCTTTTCATATCCCCTGTATAGATTTTTTTTTTGATTGTGTTCTAAATTAGTTTCAGTTGTGGAAGTAAGAGAGGAGAGAATGAGAGGGAGATAATGGGGGGGGGGGTCTTTAAATGTTTAATACTGAAAGGATATGGTTACTCAAATAGCCGAGTGTCACACACAAACATTGTCTTTGTCCAGTGCTTTTGTATTGTATTCCTAAAGCTGTCTTTAACAAACTAGATAATACCTTTGCATTGTTACATTGTAAGGCCTATCTTTTCTGTAGAGCCAAATTCATCCTAACGTTGTTTACTATCGAATGTTCACCATCCGCACAAACGTTTAGTCCTAGAACTGGAAACGGAGATATGTTGGTTTTCCTGTAATCAGTATTTTGTACTCAGTACTTGCCAACTGGAAAAGTATCCGATTACTGTCAGAAGAATACAAACACTGACCAATGTCTATTAAGTACTAATCCTGTGCTATTACGGTTACACCCTGTATCCGTGTACTCTATATTATACTTGCGTACTCTGTGATTCTGTATTGTGTTACGTGAATATTGGATACAATGATTCAACCAATTGTGCTGCGATTGCAGCGCACACAGAGACCTTATTAAACTACATAATAAACAATATTATATAATGTAACAGACCTGAAAAACTGAGGGGGGGGGGCAAGGACACTACAGAGGTTCGAATAATTTAGGGGGGTATGGAATACCTCCCAGTCACAGGGGGGTTGAAAAATAAACCTTCCAAATCTCTATTTGCATACCTTTCTGGCTGAAAATGTATTAGTTATTTAAAACGAAAACTCACCCTCCAAAAATGCCATTTCAGCATATCCCTGGATAAAAATCAAATAATCACTTAAATCAAAAAACTTAAGAGTAAGAGCTGTTAATAGCAAAATTTTACAAATTTTGTAATTAAACTCTTTGTCTTGAAATTTTGATGGATTTTTAGGATGTGATATTTTTTTGACAAATAAAAAAGTAATATTCAACAAAATTCATTTTCTAAAACGTTTGAGTAGGCTTATTTGTTAAATTTATAATAAAAAAAAAGTTTTTCCCAATTTGTCTTAAGAATTATATATTATATAGGCCTAAATTTACAACTACTTAAAACTTCTAAGACCTCATTTTGTCTGAAATTTAAATACTTTATATTGGTTCAGTTCAATGAAAAGCCAAAATCCACGTTTATTTAAAATAGAATCAATGATTCAGGTATCAATGCACCCATTTTCTAGAGCTAAGGATAGAACATATTATGAATATAAATAATACACAACTGAAAATTTGGGAAAAAGTTTAACAAATACAAAGGTGACAAATATAAAACTAAAAAGCTACTTACATAAAAAACGGTGTCAGTAAATAAACAGAAACATAGAATCTATTCAAAAGATATCGGTCATTATTCATAAAAGTCTAAAATGTGTCTAAATGTAATGTAAATTCTAAATCTGAAAATGTGTATATTACGTTGTTTAGTTCGAAAAAGTGTTTGTTTCTGGATAAAGTGTTTGATTTATTTAAATAACCTGATAGTTTTTTTACTTCAAATAAGGTAAGAATGTAATTTATACTCATAACTTAAGAGGATATCTCAATATGAAAATTTTTAATAAACATTGAAAATGATTTAACGCCTTCACCAGGAATTAAAAGGGATACTTTCCAATTCAAAACTGTTTGGTCGAACCGTTTTGTTCGTTTTTTTTTTAAACTGTTGATTGAAGCCATTTTTCGTTAGTCACACCCACCTCCACGCACCCCCCAAAAAAACAAAACCCGTGAACAACCAGCTAGATATAAGAGCATAAGACTATACGGATGACGTTTAAGGAATAACCAAAATATTCAAATAATCGTTTTAATCATCAGTTCAATCGTGTTTAGAAGATCGGTAAATTGGCAATCAAAGCTAACTGAGTTTCAGTATTGACTTTTCAAAAATTTTGATAGAACACATCTGTACACTTTTTTTAAATTAATTAAATGGTTTTTTTTTTTTTTAATGTTCGAATTTAACACAGGAACTATACTGAGAAGGGGGGGAAAAGTTTTGAAATATTGCCTAATATGTGAAATAGTATCTGGTTTTTGAAATATAATATAGTCATATGGGGTAACTTTGCATAAAAATAATAAAAACTTGAAAATGTTTAAGAATGAGCAGGGAATGTAAAGTAGCTCATCATTGTAAGAGTTCTGAAAACTGAGATAACTTATTCAACTCTATTTCATAGTAAAAGTCTTTATTCTAGTTTCTAAAATCTTCAATTTTATAATAATATCAATTATAATAGGACTATAAATAAATAAGTTTTTTGTTGTTGTATTTTTGGATTTGTGGGTTGCTGTTTCAAATTTTGGTGAACATTGACAGTAGAATCTTTGTAAAAAACATATGGCATTTTATTAGCAAATGCAGAAAGGGTTTAATATTACCAATCTGTATATTATTAAAATTTAACAGAGTAATAAAACCCTTTTTTTTGTCATTACTAAGTAACTAAGAGATATTTTTTTGTGAAATCTCTGTTTATGATATACTGTGTAACACATAATATTAAAGAAATTTTGAAGTGTAAAAACACCATGTAACTAGTCAGTTCGGAAGCAACCCAACCATCGTTTGCTTTATTTTCACCCTCCTTCCCTTTAAACGACAGATATAAAAAGCTACCTGGTCTCTAGCCGTGATTTGAACTAGGATCTTCTGATCAGGAAGATACCACGCTGTCCACTCGGCTTTGGCTTGTCTACAAAAAAAAAAATCTGATAAATTAACAACTTTTAGTTACTTTACTTTCTCTTCTAAGGTTAATCTTACTCTACAAAGAAATACATGTACAAATAAAAACAAATACATCAGCACAATCTAGGAGTAATTATAACAAGCTTGCTTAGTTTACTCTTAATGTTAATCTGTATATATTGTACAAGCGACAGATAACTTTAAAGAATAACTAGACATAAAGAATGTCATATTCCCTATCTTGCCCCCTCCTCCTCTCTCAGTGTTTCATACTGCAACATACATCTTATTGTTGTAATCGTAACTTTTAGTAGTCACATATTACAAAAAATCCTGTGATAGGAAATAGTGAAAGGCCCAATCTAAAAATAAATATAAATCCTGGTTCTACCTTAAAGCAGAATAAAGTTATGTATATTATAGTTAGCATTGAGTTTAAAAATGGCATTCGGAGTGGACTTAAAGAAACGATAGAAGTCAATGTTTTTAAAAACAAATTAAAGCGGTTGCTGAAGTTCAATGCTTTCTATGCCTATTATTATATAAATAAATAAAAAATGTGTATATTTTGTTATCATAATTTTATGAATATAAATAAGTTTTATTGAAATGTTGTAATTTTTAACATATAAAATTAGTTTAAAGAAGCATAAAGTTGTCAAAAAGGAAAATTTTTTTGTTTTATAGAATTATTATTAATATTATTATTGTCACATTTAAATATGAATATCACTAGTTATTTTGTTTTAGTACTGTATTTTATATATTTTTGTTTTAACTGATATGAATGTTATTATCTATATAATATTTTAATGTCGTGTAACATAATGACGCTTGCCATATAAAATGTATTTTGTCAAAGGTGAAAAGAATAAATACAATACAACAGCGTCCATTAGTTTGATGGGACATTCATATAAACAAAGCATAGGCAATAATTAATTTGCAATATAGTTTTATGTTTGTAAGCCTAAGTTTGTTTTATAGGCTGTCAAGAATGAAGTAAACAAAAAAGATTGTAAAAATACATAACATTTTCAACGATTTAACCTCAAAGCCGACTATATATCATATTATAGCCTAGATTTGTTTTTTAAACTCGGAAGCAAACACATCCAGACATTATAAGAAGTTTGTTTTGATTGATGTTGTAAATTTATAAACATAACCTCAAAAGTGTAATCTAGGCTAGATTTTGAATGTCCAGTTGTTAAATTTATGAAGTCGTGTTTATTGTCGGCATTTGCTCAAGAACGTAACATATGTTTTAAAAATTATAGTTATTTTACACGACCCATGCTCATGCGCTGTACTATTTTGTTACAATCGCTTTTATAGGAGTTGATAAAGAGAAATTATACAATTTAAAAAATCTAATGTGGCTTCAAGAAACTTTTTAATCGAATACAAAGCATTGACACTAAACAGCTTTTTAATTATAATGACTTGCGAGAATTCACTAAACTCCTTAGGGAGTTTATTCATGAAAGTGACTCTAGCTGTTTATATATCCTTTTTACTTAAAGTTAAATTGTGCTTGTGCCCTCGGAAGTAATTTTTATTATATTAAATTTGTAGGAACAACCCTACAAGAATCAGAATAGCCCAACTGCTCTATGACTCTGATTGTCTGCTTCAGCAAACTGTTTCAGAGGCAAGATGCTGAAGCATTCATAAAGGGAAAACGGTTTCTCTTCTCTCTAAAATAGAATGATTTTCAAAAAGGATTTTTAGTGCGAGAGTAACACATCGGAGCAGGTTTAAGTTGATATGTTTGGTCTTACCATGGACACCTAGGTACTTTGGTAGATTATTTGTTCTCATAAGGACATGGTGTCATATTTGAACTATTTTTTTGTTTTATTCTTCTTGTTATGTGACTATATTAAAATTTACCTATAAATTATAATTTTATATTTGCTTTGTTACAGAGAAACCTGGATTTCAATCGCCTTATACTGCTATGGACAATGGAATGGTATGGTCTTTTGATTTTTCTTCTAATATTGCACTTTTCAATACATGAAAGAGTATTATTAAAACATCAGTTTAGTGTAGATAAGCTATATTTTTGGTGAGGGCAGGAATGCAACTAAGTGTTGTACAGTGAGAACCTCTTTTATATGGGCACTTACCGTTTTGATATTTGGTCCTATCACAAGACGTGTCGGTTTCTTAGAGGGTTTAAATAAACTGTTTGGAAAAGTGATATATTTTTAATAAAAACAGATGTTTAGAAGAAAAGTTGATTTTATTTATAAATATAAAACTAGTGATAATAATGTTGATGAAAATTTTAAAATACAGTAAATAAGTATACAAACATAAGAGGGTACAAAGAGTTGTTCACCACACGTATTGCAAATTTTGACGGTTACCGTATTGAATCACATTCACCTTGTCACATAATTTCATTCATCGATGAGGAATCATTGTAGTTGTAGACTATAAATAAAGTACGTTAGCAACTTAATTACAGTACTACTTTCGCTACATACAAAAATACTCTACTTTACTGTATGTTTAATGTAACCTTTTCTACACGATTTAATACTCTTTTACACTTAATTTTGCGGTGACAATTTAAATTGTGTACAGTAGTTTTGACTCGATATTGATGAGATCTTGCAGCCGAATGCAAATTAGTGTGCAAATTAGTGCTGTGCACATTTTAATAACGTGTAACAAAAATAATAAAAACTAAACTGTACTATAAGTTTTGTTTACTGAAAAAATCAGGATATGCAAGGTCATCAACCGTCGACATTCAAACTCAACTGACAAACACATATACATTTTTAAGATTACAGTGTTATTCTACTGCGGAAGGTCGAAGTGGAAAAATGCCTATATAAAAGATATTTCATTGTTAAGTTTTGCCAACGAGGGAGTCTTGTAGACTTTGCATACTGCAACATTACTTTAATTCAAAGAAAGTACTACCTATTAATAGATCCCAAGAAGAAACCTTTTTTAAATTTTTTTCGAAGTAATCTAAAGTTGAAAACATTATTGCCCATTTGTAGTTGTGACAAATTTCAATCAATTCCATTTGTTTATAAAGATCCACAAGCCTGTGCTGCTTAGTTTTTCCTTTATAAGTTGTAGGCCATTTGCGTTACTATTCGTATTTCAGTTCCATACAACGGCCTGTCTCTACAAAAACTTTAGACTATTGTCACTTGATGTATAGGCTAGTTTAAAAATATTAATTATTGCCTGATTGTTGACTACAGAGAAGTGTATTAATTTCTAGGGCCAATAAATATGTCTGTTTCAATATATATTGTTGACTACAGAGAAGTGTATTAATTTCTAGGGCCGATAAAAATATGTCTGTTTCAATATTGTGACGCGATCAGGATCAGGGTTAGGCAATCACTCTATGCGCATCACAAAGCGGTGAGAATCGATACTAATATGGTCCGTCTATGGTCTTGCCGCTTCACAGGGTTGCCTCGACCAATCAGCGGACGGCACCTAAGTCTGGCAAGACGAAGCCCTAAAAATCGCCATTGTGGTGTAGACGCCGACGTCGCAAGTTAGCGCATTGCAGTGAATAGGTAATTTGGTGTTTGCAACGAGTAAATTAATTATGATCGGCTAACGCGAAAACTGGATTAGGCTATCGTGCAAACGGGGGCCATGTAACAGTAATGTCGGAAAGCGTCCCAAAGGGCGATATGTCAAAATAGCGTGTTAAAGGCTGAAGACATACGCCCATCCTAGTGTGATACACCTTGTTAGAGTATGTAAATTATATCAGTATTTAGTGGTTAGTTTATTATAGTGCCTATCAAAGCTGGTTACCCTTGTGTGTGGCTAATAACTTTAAGTGGTGGTATTAATATAAAGGGGGGGTGCTTCGTTAGATTAATCCGATTCACGTTCCTTGGGGGAAGCCAATAATTGTTGCGGCAGGGCGCGGTAGTAACGACGACCCTTACAATATATATAACTGTTAAAATGAATTCTGTTTATTTGTCCGTATAATAGAGGCATAGAAAATATAAAAGAATGATTTTTACTGGGAGGGTCATGCAAACAGAGCGTTAGCTTAACCCCTTGCCGATTTGAGACGGAATATTATGTCACACACATAGAAACAGTTGCTGACGTATTATTCCAATACGGCAATATTGTTCAGTTTTATTTTGATTTCTGTTGTAATATTCTGTTCTTGATTGTAGAACAACATTCTAGTTTCATTTTTAGTGACTGCAATAGTTACAAGGAATTATAGAGTTCAATGAGTGTTGTTTGTTTGTTATAAAATTACGTTTGTTTTTAGTAAATTTGTAAAAAAAGTGAAAGTTCATTTTTTCCTATAGTTTATAGGAGGTCTATTGTTTTTATAGCAATCAGTTTTTTTTTTGGTTTGTTTTCCAAATTCTTTGTGTGTTAGCTAGGATAGCTTAGGCCTAACATTTGTGTTATTGCAAGAGCATGCTTTGAACTAATGGTTTTTAGGCTATCATTAACATAATAGAATCATATAATATAAAAAATTAAAATAGGTACCGTAACAAAGTGTAATTGGGGGGGGGGGGGGGGAGAGAAACTTGTAGGGGGTTAACGGAAGGTAAATTACCTGTAATAACATATTGAAAAATTCCGTTCCCAAGACAATTAATTACCTTGTTTCGGGAGGTTCCGCTTAACCATAGCATCATAATCATATTTTGAGTGTGAATCTAATCATAATCATTCGTCTGTGAGACTTTGAAGTAGGCTTCTCTCGGGTTGTGGAGAAAACCTGAAATCAGAAGTTATAATTAGATTAATTGTTCGAGCGGGAGAGGAGGTGGATTATGGAAGTGCGGGGACTGGCCTTGCCTGGCCGGGAGGGGTTAGAGTGTGGAATGGTTGATTTATTTGGTTGGCCCTAAAAAGAGTTCGTGTTGGTCAGGTCAAGTCAAGTCTGCCTTTAGGCGTGTGCCGTGGGAGCGTCCTCTTGTAGAGTAGCTTCAGTTTGTGGACGTTCAAGATGATCTGGCAATACCACGTAGAGCTGTTCTCGGGGATTCTCTGGTCGGAGTTTAAGAACTGGTGACGGCGATGGGATGTCGATGTTCACCAGTTGTCTATAGGAGATGGCGGAGTAAATCCTCCCGAGCGAGGGCGGGGGTAGCCTGGTTCAGGAGGAGCAGTCTGCTGCGACGGCGGGCGCTTCTCTGCGGGCATGGCGTCGCTCCGATGTCGTTTTGGGCATGTGAAACAAACAAACAGGATAATTAGTACTGTGCCCAAACTGGACCCTAATTTAGTGACGAAGATCACCAGGGACTGGGCCCCTTTAATTTCCTCAGTGTGAGGTTATCGCTAACAGAGTATGCCAGGCTCCAGCCTTACTATCGCCTTGAGAGGCGGCGTGTACACTGTAAGATCGCCGGGCTCCTGCCCCTTTTATCTCTCCCAAGGGGAAGCAAGTTTGCCTTAGAGGAGAAGGCAAAGAAACAACAACCGTTATCATCTGTGAATTAGAAATAATGTTCTTTACTCCTTGGTCTTGTTTAGCTCTAATGTTCATGTAGTGGTATTGGTGTATGGTGGAGGTGTCCCTCCTGAACTAGAATTTGAACTTATTTATACAATTTCTCGGCCACAGTTTAAAATAGCCGAGCTATTGTATTTTCTCCCGGTGAAGGGAACCAATCAGAGAGCGAGAGGGATCAAGCGGGCTGCGATCGTTTCAAGGTTTCTTTAGTTTAGAGTTATATGTAGTCTA
Organism: Philaenus spumarius; assembly: GCA_018207615.1. NCBI lineage: Eukaryota > Metazoa > Arthropoda > Insecta > Hemiptera > Aphrophoridae > Philaenus > Philaenus spumarius. Next base: position 110,753 of record JAGFPH010000465.1, read on the forward strand.
AACTTGCTCATAGTTTGAAAGCTTCCGGCCAAACAGGAGTTTGCTAAGTTAGTGGCTCTGATAGTGTACGTTTGGCCGAAGCTGTTATAGAAGTTGGGTAGAGAAGGTGTTTGCGTGTAAGTGTTTTGGGGACTAATCGGGTGAATTAGTTCCCGTTTGTTTTGACATTATCAATTGCCAAGGTTAAAAACTTTGTAAAAATTATATTTTTGCTAAAAACTTTATTTTTACATTGTTAAAATATAGTAAAAGCAATAAACTAACATTTTAAGATGTTTTTGTATCCTACATTAATTTTTAAAGGTATTTTACACCAATTTTCCCTAACAACAACAGTCTGTTTTTTTAAATTGTATTATTTTTACTTTTTTTATACTTGATTGAACTTGACATGAATATCCAATTATTCTACCAAAGTTTTAATTCAAAATTATAAAAAATATATTTTGTGTAATGTGAATAACAATGTAAATATGCAGTATCACTAATCCTAATCATTCGTCTCACAGACTATGACATAACTTCAAAATACAAGATCATTGCGTACTGAATTGCAGCTTGACACTGACAGGTGGCAAGGGAGAGGATTAGAATGGGGTAGATCATGCCTGCGTCGTCTGTCAGACACATGATTATGACTGTAGGGTTAAAGATGTTTCACTGTACATATTTTCCACAAGTTTTCTTTCATTGTTTGGCTTCGTGTGTGTTTATTGTGCAGGTATACATTTTTCTGGAGTTTAGATTTGTTTCTATTTTTGGATTCTTTACCTCTGAGATTTTTTCCTGTACCATTCTCTATCTTCTGTTTCCTAGTTTCCTACTCCAATTCTTTCTAAGTCTTGGTGTTCTTCAAATACCTGTATTTTCCTTCCTTGTTGGTAGTTCGGTATGTTTTTAACTTGTCTATTCCGGCCCAATATTTTAATGTGTCCAGAGAAGTTAATTTTTTCTTTTTAATAGTTTCCTTTATTAAACATTGCCTTTGAGTTTTCTTGTTTCTATAGCGTAATATTTAATATTTTTCTTTTGTATTACAGTCTGTCCAGCAGCGTTGAAACTCAAGGAATTATGTTTGATTTTTTTGTTGGGAAAACGGTGTGAATTTGTGCTTGAGAATGAAAGCTACTTAGAATTTGTAATGTTATTGCTATTTATCATTTTTTTACCAACAGAATTTTGAACCAGGAACCTGGATGCAAAACACCAAACGTAGAAACATTCCAAAAAGCTACCTGTGCGGGACAGTTGTGGAAACTATAACACGATTGCCCTTATTTGATGAAATATCGCTATTAAATCGTAATTGGTATCTTTAAAAACATTTTTGGCATTTGCAGTAACCCAAATTCGATTACTCTTGTTTAGGAAAATATCGCTATTAAATCCTAATTGCTGCAACTTGAGTTCGATTATGCTTGTTTGAGGAAATACCGGAATTAAATTACAGTTGCAACAACTCGAACCCGATCTAGCTTATTTTGTAAAGTATTGGAATTAAATCGCATTCTGCGTCTTTAAGAACAACCATGGCAGATTTATAGTTCTAATTCGATCTCGCTTATTTCATGAAATAACATAATTAAAAAATATTATAATAATTTTCAGAATGTAGTCTTCTTGTAATTGACACCTTGGTAATTAAAGCATATTGAAATTCACCTGGTTCTTCAATACGAATATTATTTGAAAAATCGAGTAATATTTTTAATTTGTTGGTGTTTACATTCAAATGTGTAAAGAGAAATATTATATAGTTTTTCCACTTTTATCTTTCATACCAATACAATAGTGCCTTGAATTAAAATTGTAAAAGCCATGGAATTCTTGAATTATTCTTAAATTTTGTCTTCCAATTATATTGGACATACTGTATTAGTTAGATCGGGGATTCTCAACCCGTTGTGTGCCCTCCTGGAGGGCACAGGAGAATTTTTGGGGGGCGTGATAAACTGTGAAAAACATGCAGTGTTGACCCTCTCATTAATTAAATAAATATTTGAAACTTTGTGGTATTACAATGTTTTTGTACTTATGCCTAATAAAAATAATATGAATAAATATTTTGGATAAATTATTATTATTCTGTGTAGTATTCATGTATTAATAATAAGTCTCTTATTGAAGTTATTTTTTTGAAAATAATGTGGTTGTGGGGCACAGACCCTAAAAGGTTGATAACCACAGATGAATGATGATTTAAATTAATACTAAAGTAGTAGTAGTAGTATTGCCTATATGCACAATAGTATAAAAACGAGAATGGCTAATTTAAATATTGAAGTTTTTCAACAGTACAGTATTAACGAAAAGTATTTATATAGTTTGTAATAAAAAATTCTGATAACATTAATATTGCCTGCTACTATAGGCCTAGAAATAATATAAATATATGGAATGATTATGTAAGTATTTGTTTTGCTTTCAGACTGCTTACACCAATAGTTACGGAACTGTTAATGAGACATTCAGTCCAGATTCTCCATATTTTCCATTCAGCAATGCACCAAGAAGACCCCAGCCAACAGGTAAAGTGATTTCATCATAGTATATTGACCAAGACCAAACAGCAACGTAGGCCTATATCATGTAAACACGCTTCACTTATTTATCTACAGTTTGATACTATTAATTAATATAGCCTACTGGACATGATTTAAAAAAATAAGTTGTTAGTAGAAAATATTGAAACTGAGTTTTGGAGTGTTAAAGTACATATCACTTTATTTGAAAATCACACCAACAGTCTGACTTTTTTATTAGGATAGTTTCTAGATGTATTGCTAGTTTCAGCACTATTATTATATATGGAAAGAGATATGCAAAATCTTATCTCAGCAATGCTAATCACCTTAATCAACAAAATTTAAGTTGCAATTTTTTAAGATAGAGGGGGGTTTCAGGATTTTGTAAATAGGGTTTTTAAGGTTCCCCCTAAAGGTGAATACACTAAATCAGAGGTTTTCCTAAAAATCACCTTGTATGTAAGGTTTTCCATCCCTTTTATTACTTTGCTATTATGTTTCATCAGGTTGTCTGCTGTAACAAAAGTAACGAATTTTATAGATTGGTCAAATAAAACAAAAGTAAAGTAAGACCTTGATAATCCGGCACGCTCGGGGATCCTGTGATGCCGAATTATATCGAATATGCCGGATTATCGAGGTCTTCCTTTAAAATGGTTTAAACAGGAAATAAAATATAAATAAACGCACGTGTACTATATATATATTATTATTATTGGGTTGTTAAAGAGATGTTACAACACACAAACAAAAAGCGTAAATTACACGTTGAAACTACGTAACAATATCTGTGTAGAGAGATTGATACTAGCCGCTAACTGATGGGCCTCATGTAGGGACGGCTAAATTCCCCTTTGTTGTTGGCTTCTGTTAGTCAATACGTGTGGGCTATCACAAATTCTTGAACTCCTTTCACTTCCAAACCGTGCAAAGCGGTTTTAAATCGAAGAAATTCAATGTATCTTTTTCCAAAGACTTCAATTTGTTAAAATAATCTTCATTAAGTGGAAAATACGTTCAACAAAATACTTTCAGCAACGAAAGTGGTAAACGGTCCCCTTAACCGGGAACGTTTTTAAAGGACGATGAGAACACATTTTTTTGAATCGGTTCGATTTATAGGAGAAATGTTGATTGAAATTTTTGTTTTGGACAAGTTTTTTGAGCAGTAGAATTTTACACACTGTTTTTTACGGATGCGGCACCAACAGACAGTGTAGTCCGGGCCTAAATCCAGTACTACTAAATACAGTAATTATAAAAACTGCCATTTTTAATGAGTGAGAATTTTCAAGATTATGGATGCCGAACTATCGGGTCTGCCGGACTATCGAGTGCCGGATTATCGAGGTCTTACTGTACTAAAAATTTAATTTTTTAGGCTGGGAAACGAATTTTGAATATTTCAGGAATTTACGCTTCCCACGATTTGCGTTTTTTGTGGGAGTCCTGGCGAAATGCCTTTAATCCCTGCAACAAGTGATATTTAAATTCAACTTTTCCCGGATTTTACAACAGCCATCTAAATTATGTATTTTTAACAGCGGTCCTTCACTGTTTTATTTTAAATTACGTTATACCGGCAGTATTTTCTTAAACACTGGAACAAATTATTTTCAGGAGTTGTTTACTTTTGCAGAAATTCACTGTTGTATATTAAATTGCTTTTAAAAAAATAGCGCAAATAATATTTGGACGTCGTATTCATTCGAGGACATTTGCCATTGTATTTTAAATAATATTTTAACACTGATAGTTCATAAAATTGGCACTAATTGTATTCATGCATCGATTTCTTTTGCGGACATTCACTGTGATACTTAAATTACATTTTATCACTGGTATTTTATACATTTTGTCTAATTGTATTTGGGCGTCATTATCTTTCGCGGACATTTATTGTGATATTTCAAATTACGTTTTAACCTTGGTATCTCATAAAATTAGCGCAAATTATGTTTGGGCAGTTCATCTCGAAGTCGAAAGCTCAAAAGCTTCTATTGATGAGTAGAAACAACCTTAGGTCGATTGTAGGTATCCTCACTGGTCAAGTACCACCTCAAAAAAATGGGGTTTATTTTAGAAGACGCCTGTAGATTCTGCTCTCTTGGAATTGAATCGGCTCAATACCTACTGTGTGGGTCTCTGAGGAATTCATGGACCAGGGTAATCGGAATTTCTTTTGTTAGCCCGGAAGAGTTCCATGGTGTTGATCCCAAGACTCTCCTTGGTTAAATAAGAGGCCTAGGAAGAATGTGGGATGCAATAAGGGGAAAATAATAGCGCAATAGATTCTATTGGGTCACAGTGGAGGTTTTGGACTCCTCTATCCCTATTAACAAAAAAAATATGTTCGGGTGTCAATTTCATTGGTGGGCATTCACAATTGTATTTTAAATATTTTTTTAATACTAATAATTCATAAAACTGGCACAAATTGTTTATGGTTAACGATTTCTTTTGCGTGACATTTACCCCTTTATCGCCACTTATATTTCAAAGAATTGGATAATAGTATTCGTGCATCTTTTTATTTGCGCGGACATTCTCCGTTGTATTTTAAATTACTTCTCAATGCCAATATTTCTTTAAATCAGCACTAATTTATGATGCCCACAATATCTGTGGTTTATCAACTACATAGGTAGTGGATTCCATAACTATGGAGGTTATCACAGTTTTTGAAAATAATTATAGTGCGCAAGCAACTTTATGTGATCTAATTAAAGCCTTTATTGTGTTGATCATGTTATATTATCTGATAAACTGCAGTATTATGGTTTGATAAATAATTATCTAAAAAAATTCCAGTCATATTTGGAAGGTAGGAAACAGTTGGTTTATACTGAAAGTAGGTTTTCGTCTATCATAAATGTTAAAGCTGGTATTCCACAGGGCTCTGTATTAGGCCCTATTTTTTTAATTGCTGTTAATGACTTGTCTGATAATGTTGAAACACATTGTAGCATGTACACAGATGGCACAACGTTTTTAACAATAAGCTTGGATATCAATAAATTACAAACAATGGTGGATTGTGCAGTATCCTGTGCTTCTGAGTGGTTTAAGGTGAATGGGCTTCTTCTGAATGATGTTAAAACTAAACAATTGATTTTCAGTTTGAAAAACATTGAGCCTTGCAGTGCAGAACAAAGTGTTACATTTTTGGGTATTTATGTTGATAAACAGCTGACATGGATTCCACATATTGATTTGGTAGTGAAAAAACTTTAATAACTTCAAAAGTTATCTTCTTGTTGAGTAGACTTTTTGAGGTTATTGGTGAAGGGTATTTGAGGAATGTTTATTTTGTCCATTATGGCTTATGGGATTGTATCATGGGGAAACAGTTGCAGAATAAAATATGTACTGATCACTTAAAATAAAGCTTTAAAAGCTATGACTAAGTCTCACTGGAGAATACATTGCAAGCCTCTTTTTGTGAGTTTAAATATTCTCACAGTAATCAATTTGTACATGTATGAAATGGTTAGGTATACGATAAGTAAACAGGTTGAACTGGGCAAGAGACATGAAATTCATACGTACAATACAGGAAACAGAAGGGAAATAAATTTGAGATACTATAGGCTGCAGAAATCATCAAACTGTTATTTTTCGGTGGGTTTAAAAGTATACAGCAAGATTAGTAATAACCTTCATGCTACCCCAAGTATAAATATGTTTGAGAAAGTATTATTGCTTGGCTTATCTAGAACCCCTTTTATTCATTACAAGAATTTTATACACTTAAGAATGATATGATACATTTTTAACCTGTGTTTATTTTGTTTGATAGCGTATGCATGTTTATGTTTAAAGATTATTAACATATGGTATAAGTGTAGAGGTTTACAAACCTGATGTTGGTTTAAAATTAATATTTGACAATGGCAAATAAATAAATTACAATTATATAATCTAAATTAAAAAAAAAGTCAAACGGTAATTAAAAAGTAACAAATTTTAATATTAGATTTGTAGTAGACATCCTGTTCATAGTAATATTTCGGACATATAGCCTACTCAATGTAAAAAAATCTGATTTTGGCACTCTATGCATAAACTGCCAACGCCCAGAAAACACAACATGGCACTTAAAGCCTACAAATAAAATTTGCAGGCAACCATATGTTGACACTGAAAGGATTATAACCTTTCATTTATCAGTAAATTAGAGGAGACTCCTGCCTGGTCGTCTGCTCGCACAGTTGTAAAAGAACAATTTACAAAACCTATATTTTGTTATTCGGATGATTATTAGTGTGCGAGATTGACTTTTTGAATTTGAGACGAGAACAGGAATTTGTTTAATACCAATTAAAACATGAATAGTGTTTCAGGAACATGAATGAACCAAAATTTTAATCTCGAGTTGAGAGCGAGAAAAATTAAATATCTTTTTACACCATTGAAAAAAATATAAGGTATATGGGGAGCAATTATTAATAAGTTAACCTTCTTTCGATTTGCTATTGCTACTAAGTTTATGTATCTCAAAGATACGTACTTTAACAGTTGACTATTGATATACTGTAAGACCTCGATAATCCGGCACGCTCGGGGATCCGGTGATGCCGGATTATCGAGGTCTTCCTTTAAAATGGTTTAGACAGGGAATAAACTATAAATAAACGCACATGTACTGTATATGAACAGGTAAATTACACGTTGAAACTGCATAACATTAACTGCGTAGAGAAATTGCCGCTAACTAATAAATTTTAAAAGCCTAAAACAAAATCATTTTGTACATAAAATATTTATAATATAAGCTCTCTGAGCGCTGGATTGTAACAAATGTAAAAAAAAGGTTCCGTAGGCCTGTACTATCGTGCGAGTGACACGCTGATGTTATAATTGTGATCATAGCCCCAGGCTTCAAGATGATGAAATATTTTTCCTATAATAACCTGATTAATTTTTTATAAGGCATATCTAGCCTTTAAAATAATTTTGAGCACATATGAAGCGGAGTAATTATGTGTTTTATGGTGTTTCAATGTCTTTTTTGCCGAAACATTAATACAAACAGGAACAGCGTTCGGTAAGGGGGGGAGTATGGGCGTAGTAGTGAACAGCAGAGCAGACAAGTTGCGGCGTAGTGATGCGCGATTGTTTGATGCTCGAGATGTTTGAACAATCGAGACAATCGACTAATCACGCATTTCGTGTATCACTAGTTGGGTGTATTACTAAGAGAAGTAGACATAAGTCATAAGTGATTTTAAGTTTTACAGAATAAAGACTTTGTATATAGAAACTCGATTTTTTAAATTTTTACCCTAAAAGTCACTGAAAAGTCACTGATTTTTATTTCTGGGAACTAGTAGAAATCCTGAAAGCGGTTTTAAATCAAACAACTATTTACAAGAAATTCAATGTATTTTTTTCCAAAGACTTTAATTGGTTCAAATAATCTTCATTAAGTGGAATACGTTTAACAAAATACTGTCAGAAACGAAAGTGTTAAACGGTCCCTTTAACGTTTTTAAAGGACGATGAGAGCACATTGTTTTGAATCGGTTCGATTTTTAAAAGAAATTTTGATTGAAATGTTTGTTTTGGACAAGTTTATTGAGCAGTAGATTTTTACACACTATTTTTAACGGATGCGGAGCCAACAGACAGTGTAGACCGGGCTTAAATCACTCAATAATTACAAAAACTGCTATTTTTAATGAGTGCAAATTTTCAAGATGATTGATGCCGAACTATCGAGTCTGCCGGATTATAGAGTGCCGGATTATCGAGGTCTTACTGTATGCAGTTTACCTACATATGCAACATATTAATTTTTATATAATTATATTTATTCTTGGTTAAGTAATTATTTGGCATTATTTATTTTACTAAAAGCCCAAAGTTATATAAAACTCGATCTCTACTGTGGTAAGTTATTTCTCTTCAGTGTCAAGGTAATTTAAATAAGATATTGTGATTTTTATTCTTAATGTAACATTTTAAGTTTTATAAAAAAGTTAAAAAATAAAACTCAAGATTTAAAAAACGCATCAAGAAATTTATGGCTGAATCGAGACAAGTACAACTGAGAAATTAATTTTATTCTTGTCAACAAGATCGAGACAGTATTGAGTTATTTCTCGTTACTGCTTGAGAGTTTCAAGATCTTGCAGACCAATATTAGTTGTTATAGGTAATATTCTTGTTAAGATTGAGTTAATCTCTCTTTTAAAACTGTTTTTAAAATGTTTAACTCTGGACCTAACCTTAATACAGTATGATTTTTTTGAAAACTTACCAGCTGTGTTATTTAACAGACATTCAAAATATAATCTTGGGACAGTTATTCACTATTAGGGGAGAACCTTAGAAAATCTATATACAAAATTATCTCCCTCTTCCTACCAACCACCCTTATCAACAACTTTAATTTTCTTGAGTTATTTGTTATCGTTCTGTGATCAGGTAATCTTGGCTCTTGTTTATTTCATGCTGTTAACCTTGTCCAATCTTAAATATTGAAATTTGTAATAAAGTATTATTTTCATAATGCAATAATCTATCTTTATAAAATTCTAGAAAATAATTTACAAATATCATAGCGTATGAATTCTAAGCAATTTTTATTTCATAACCCCAGAATTTCATTTTTTAATTTGATGTATCTCAAGCCATATGTGTTGGTCACAAATTGTTTATATGGAGTGATAGGAGTGGGGTTATGAGTTTGGGATTTTGCAAATAGGTTTTCTAAGGTTCTCATTTAAAGATGAATAAGTGTCCCAAGAAAAAATTTTGGATATCTCTTTCCGTTTTTAAATAATATAAAATTAAAAATAACTACAAAATAACATTTTTGAGCATAGCGAATGAATGCGTTAGCCGATTTGGGTTTTTTACCACAGAAATTCATGGTTTTTAAAGTGCTTTAATTTTGATGTAACACAAGCCATATGTGTCCATTGCAAAATTTTGAGATGAGGGGGGATGGGTTGGTGAATAACTGTCCTGAGATCAGGTTTAGCTTATCTCTTTTTGTCTTTTAAATAATAGAGGTGGTAAGTTTTCAAAACTCACCCTATATAAATTAGTAAGTTTTTATTTCATACAAGACACAACCATATTTATTTCAGATGTTCAATATCAGCTGCCACAAACTAATAATATAATTGTTGATTTATTCGTGTGGCAGTTATAGTGAAAACAACAGTGTTTACAGTTGGATATTTTTCTAATAGTTTTTGGTATGAACTCACATAAGTTACTCTAAAGCCTATTGTTTTTTTGCTCGAATTGGCATAAATGCATCCAAGGTAACAACTTTAAGGGTTTTCTATACCTTGCGAAAAACAGCAAAAATATGCACTTCGCACTAATGTGTTTCGGACGCCGTTTTTCAACCTAAAAAGTTGTGAAACATCTTAAATTCTTCTTAAAGGCTTTGTGCTTTTGTCTTATATCTCATAATTGAAATAAATCGACGGCAACTCCTTTTAATCAACAGTTTAACTGAGTAAAAATCTATTATTTTTAACGCATTTTTTGGGAGTTTTGAGCAATAATTTCCATATTTTAAGCTAACCAGTAAAATATATAAAGCCTTCTTTAAAACTTAAAGTAGTTTCCCAGATTATTAATTTATAAATAGAATCCGAAACACGTTATTACGAATGCGTGTCAGACCTTTTGTATTGAAATCATACTGTACACTCGGGAGTTTTCTTCAAGGTATAGAAGAGCCTTAAGTCGCCAGGTGGGCATACTGAAATATATTCAAGCTTGCACTTAATAATTTTAGCTTTAGCTCCATTTTATTCACTTTATTTTAAGCTTTAGCTAGGAAAATTAGTCAAAGCTTAAAATTATTAGACAAAGCTTTCAATAGTAGCTATTGCTTATTTTTTATTCAACAGACCCATTAGCTACTTTTCGGCGAGCTACTGGTGTACAGTCAGATGATTGGTTTTAACCATTTTACCTGGGAAATAGTTTACAAATATCTGTGTAGCCTTACAGCCAGTGAATTGTTTGTTCCTAAATAGCAAACTGCGCCCTCTAACCCATCCCTTCCCCTATCCCGCTCAAACAATACAGTGTAAAGTGTCTTAAACATGAATGAAAGTGGTGAATCTAGTAAAGCACTACAAATAACATTCCAGAACTTCACCACTCCTTTTGTGATATTTGTACATGATGTTCTAGAATCTCATTGCTATTTAAGTGCAATTTGCCTTAAATATTTTATATCCTCCTTAAAAGGTTAAATACACACAGAGCTAACAATTTGTTTATTGGCTTTTAAAAGAGAGTTAGATTACTAATTAATGTACAATGTTTTTTTGTTTGTTTCAGGGTCTTCAGTTAAAAGGAAGAAAGAGGTAAGGATATTTTCACTTAGATTAAGTTAACTCCCCTATTTAGAATTTACATTGGTAATGTAAAATATACAATTTAATAAAGTTTTCCGCAAATTAATAGCATTTCAGTATTTGGCAAATGTTATTGTCACTATACTTATAGTTGGGGACAAGTATAGAGAGAAAGGTGTAGGGGTCGGTCGGCCCAAGACAATGCTATTGTTGTGAAACCGACCGCCCAGCCACCCTCGTATAATATACCTGCTGTCACTGTCACCACCTCCCTTAAATTCTTAGAAATAGTTCGGTCCAATACAAAATATTATAATTTGAACCACTAATCGAATAAAAACAAGTAACAGCTCAATCTTCTCGCAAGATTTTATACCAATAAGAGAAAACGAATCACAATCCTACGACTCTCCGTTGACGAGCTATTGGTTATTACAATAATAGTATTGTAAATGACACCAGTTTTGAGGCGTTTAGAAAAACATTACTCATAAACTAGTTGTTATTCAAAAACTCTTAACTAAGTGATAAATGCAGGCTAGCCACTTACACATAAAACAATCTGCTCCACTTCAAACTACAGAACAGCTTGTTCCATATAACAAGCGGTCAAAGCCTTGTTATCCTTAATAAATAAAAACAGAAATTTTAAAATTAAAAATCAGAATTTAAAATATTTACATTTATAAATAAAGAACAGGTTTATCTACAAACAAGAGAAAAGATCCTTCTTTACCTGTAATACTTACATAAAAATAGAGAAAAAAATACAAATTCAGAACTTAAATTGAAAACGTAAATTTAAAAAATATTTACATTTCTATATATACATATCATGTTAATCACCTCAAAACTGGAGTAATTTACACTAATATTGTAATAGCCAACTAGCTCCTCAAGGGAGAGTCGTAGGATTGTGATTCAAGATTTCTCTTATTTGTCTAAATCTTGCGAGAAGATTGAGCCGTCACTTGTTTTTATTCGAGTAGTGGTTCAAATTATAATATTTGTATTGGACCGAACTAGTTGTAAGAATTTAAGGGAGGTGGTGACAATGACCGCAGGTACGAGGGTGGCCGGGCGGTCGGTTTCACAACAATAGCATTGTTTTGGGCCGACCGACCCCTACACCTTTCTCTCTATACTTGTCCCCGACTATACTTCTTGATTCAGCTCTTAAGTGTAATTCCGTATCAAATCGCCCAATGAAAAATAAATTTTAAACCTCTATGTCTCAGATTTATAAGATTTTTGGTGTAGTTATACCAACTGAATACATTACAAATCATTTTTTTTAAATATTTTTTACTCAAATAGTTTTTTCAATATCGATTTTTGAAAATTTAGGAAAAAGCCAATTTTGACAATGTTTTGGATCATGAAATACTTGTAGATTCACAACCGATGGTGCTAGAGAGATGTTTGATAGCTCATTTTAAAGCTTATTGTATGGGCTTTCATTTGATATGTAACTTGACAACCTAAAAACAAAACAAAATTTTTATTTGTGTTTCAAAATTTTGATTTTTGAAAATCTCAAAAACACCATTTTAGATTTTTTTAAAATGTATGTTATTCTGACATATATTGGTTACATTCATGCCAAATATGAAAGTGGAGAAATGATGGGATCACGAGTAATTAAAATCTATATGTTAAATAGGTAAAATTTAAAGTGAAAATTAGGTTACTACTCTCTTCTATAGTCCAGGGCATTTAGATCAAAATCGACCGAAATAAAGAAATTTTTAGAGCCAGCAGATGAGATGAGGTTTTCTGCATTGTGTTCAGAAAGCTCTCAGGAAAAAAGTCTATATGGTGTGGTTATGCCATTTTTCGAAAAATGCATTCTAGTGCAATAAATGCATTTTGCATTTGCATAATTGCTTTCAATATTATGAGAACGATTGGAAACTCGGAGAAATTGCTCGAAAATCGTTACTTGGGGGTTTTCGGGGATGCCGAATTCAATTATGGCATTAGATTACACGGGGGTTGCTCTGCGGGGGTGCCCAGGGGGTGATTGGAGAGGAATTGCACCAATAATGAAAATCACTAATTCTAATGCCAGAATTGAATTTGATTGGAATTCATGGGTGATTGGCGGGAAATTGCAGCGTCCATGAAAATCGTTACTCGGGGGGGGGGGGGGGGGGGTTGGGGAATTTTTTTTTGGCATTAGAATTACCGGGGGCGCTCGGGGTGGCTCTGTAGGGAAAGGTAATGAAGAAAGTGAAAATCACAAATTATGAAAATAATACATTATAAAGTTCAATTTTTAACTTAAATACTAAACATCTTCTTCAAACTCTTCTTCCCCTTCTTCGTCTTCCTCGTCACTATCCTCGGCCTGGTTTTAAGTGCCTTTTTGGTTTTAGCAATTGCCATCGCAATGCTTGCATGCAAGTGAGCACTCCAACCCACTTCGTCGGCACCCCGACTTTTCACTTTCTTCATTACCTTTCCTCGCAGAGCCACCCCCGAGCGCCCTCGGGTAATTCTAATGCCAGAATTGAATTCGGCATCCCTGAAAACCCCCAAGTTACAATTTTCGGCTGATTTTCATGGACGCTGAAATCCCCCCCCCCCCAATCCCCCCCGAGCCCCCCCGCAGAGCAACCCCCGAGCTCCCCCCGGGTAATTCTGATGCCAGAATTGAATTCGGCATCCCCGAAAACCCCCAAGTAACGATTTACGAGCGATTTTCCTGAGTTTCCAGTCGTTCTTATAATATTGCAAGTAATTATTCAATTGCAAACTGCATTTATTGCACCAGAATGCATTTTTCGAAAAATGGCATAACCACACCATATAGACTTTTTTCTTGGGAGCTTTCTGAACACAATGCAGAAAACCGCATCTCGATATCTGCTGGCTCTAAAAATTTCCGATTTATTTCCTAACTTCCCTGGACTACTAATAATAATTATACATGATGAATTACATCACCTACTTAACATATAGATTTTATTTACCCCGGATCCCATCATTAATCCACCTTGATATTTGGCATGAATGTAACCAATATATGCCAGAATAACAAACATTAAAAAAAAATCTAAAATAATGTTTTTGAGATTTTCAAAATTTTGAAAAACAAGTAAAAATTTGGTTTTGTGTTTAAGTTGTCATGTTACATATCAAATGAAAGCTCATACAATAAGCTTTAAAATGAGCTATCAAACATCTCTATAACATCATCGGTTGTGAATCTACGAGCATTTTTGTGGTCCAAAACATTGTCAATATATAGGCTTTTTTCACAATTTTCAAAAATGGATATTAAAAAAACTATTCAAGTAAAAATACAAAAATCATGTAAATCTGAGACACAGGTTTTGGCCTCTGGTGATTTCACATGGAATGACCCTTAAGTGTTGATCCACGATTTCCTGCCCCCTTCCCACGATTTACCTTAAATAACATCCACGATACTGCCTGTGTCAGTGCCTCAGAATCTCTTTCAGATCACTTTCTTCACTGGCTGAAAAAGTCACTTGAAGGGAGCTCCTAAGTAGGGCGTGTTCCTGAGTTTATAATTCCATCTAGCAATTCGTTTAGTCATTTACCTCTTTAAAGATCAAATTTAAATGTGAAATGTACCTCAATCAAACTGGAGGAAATCGTTTGCTCTTACTGGCGCAGAGCTGATCACGTATGTAAGCCTAAATGGGAAACATAGATTGATTTTATTCACCCGATATTTCTTTCATCATTTATTCTTGTGTGCGAGCGAAGCCGCGGACACCTCTGCTAGTATCACATAAAGCGTCTGTCAAATAACTATTGCTGATCTTTGTAATGTTAGTGTTGGAACCGTGCATTCAATCATTTCTGACCAGCTGAATTATGGCAAATTATGTTTGTTGTGGATCTCAAGGTGGTTAACCCAAGTTGATAAAAGTCATTCGTGTTCACATTTGTTCTAACCCTAATTAGCTGTTCTTAACGGAAGCTAATGACTTTCTAGACCTTTTTGTAACCCACAATCAAACATGAATTCACCAGTCTGTTTAAAATTTAAACGTCAAAGCCTTGCGAAGAAAACATTCGGATTCGCTTGCGAAGAAAATAATTTAAGACTCGTCTGCCGATAAAGTGATGTAGGCCCTGTGATAAAGACCCAAATTTGTGTGACTATTTACGAGAAAAATATATTTTGAACTGTTAGTGCTATTTAACATGCTACAACATAAAGTGAAACCTGCAAAGTTTAGTAAGTACGTACTAATAAACTAGTAAGTACCTAATCTTAGTACAACATTGACAATGTTAAACCCATTTTAATATGTTACACATCATTTCTGCCCTTTATATAAACATAAGACACAATACTCATCATTTTTAAAGTGTATGAAACATTTTCATGGGACCTGATACTCCTCCACTGAATAAATAGTTTGATCTACTAGTTACTGCCTTAGGGAACTACGGAACCTCTGACAAGAAACACTTTTAATATTTTCCGGAAGTTATGCACCACGGTCTAAACATTTCAATCTGTGCATTGGGACCTTCAGAATATTCTTGCTTATGTTATATAATTATAGTGGTTTTTATTTAAATAATTTGATTATTTTAAAAGTTAAAAACTTTCAATCTAAATACATGATAATGTCAAAATTGCATGTTTCTTGAAAAAAGTTTACACAACTCATTAAATATAGCTGAAACACTATTCTTTTCTGAAGTTTCGATGGATCCTCCGAGAACAAATATAGGCAAACCATTCGAAGGGCAAAAGCAAGACTTTCCAATGTACCCGCAAGGTTCGAAACATGACTTTCTCAATTTTAATTGTATACAAACTGACACCAAGATATTTAAATTCCTTGTGTTTTGGATTTCTTCTTTTCCTTTAGTAAGAAATAAATTTAAAATTATTTGATATTAAAATAAACTATTTTTATTTTGTTTGTTTCATTTTAAATTATTTACACCAAACTTGTTTCTGGCTTTGTATAAAGCTATTTACAATGCCAATGTACTTTAAACAGATACTGCTCACCACTGTAAAATTAGTATCTTCACTAGTAATATACCAGTACCGGTATATCAGTTGCACCATTTCGTGATATATCATTTATTTACAATAAACATGTGTCGTACCCAGAATTGAGTACTGTAGTACATTATGCGAGAGTGATTCCCAAGTGGAATGATGGGAGTTTAGAGTGCTATCAGAATAGACTACCTTTTGAATTCTATTGAATAAATATGATTTAATCCAGGCCAGGCATTTGATTTCCTGGGCAAACCTACCTTTTGAATTCTATTGAATAAATATGATTTAATCCAGGCCAGGCATTTGATTTCCCGGGCAAACCATATAAATTTAGCTTTCCCAACAAAATCCCATGGTCAACGCTGTCAAAAGCTTCAGAGACGTCGCAGAAGACAGATTCTGCTTGACCCCAATTATGAATAAAATCTTCTACTATTTAAAAGGGAATAAATAGAAGAAGAACTTGAGTATCCTTTACAAAAACCTTATTGATTTACAATGTTATAATTTTTAAGAAAAGAACCAATTCTATTTACTGTTTATTTATTATTATTATTTTATATTTTTTATAAGTAAGACTGGTCTAAGATCAACAATTAATTTTATTCTAACAAGTACATCAGCCAATACAATAAACTTAGTCAATCCATTTATACCTAAGTTGTTTTTTTCAATCACTAATCTTAAACTATCTCTTAAACACAGCGTTACACCAGCTCAAAAGCAGTCATTCTCCTCAATCGTCTAATCAAAGTCTAATTGTTCAGCAGTAAATTTACTTCAAAGTTAGTATGTGGCGTAGTCTGATTTCATGCTTGCTAGCATATTATTTCCTTCTTCCGCTGTTGAATTATGAAGATCACGTTAAATATCCTGGTTACGAACGTACCATGGAGCACTCATCATATTCTTCAAAACATTTTGGAATGTCTGTATCTTCCTGATGTTAGCTTGCTTTGCACACCCCACAGCTGTATACTGTACAGCTAGATAGGTTTAAAAATCCAACAGCCAATAGTACTGTCTACACTGCAAATCCTTTCGGTCGTTTTTCTCCGGATTTGTTCCCTCCAGGTAAGTCTAAAGTCCAGTGTAATTCCAAGATATTTAGCTTTATCTAAATTGGGAACCATAACATCCCTGATATTGGGTGTAGGTTGGGTGAATTGTTTAGTCTTTTGTAGGTAAAGTTGATATGAACAGATTTAATCCATTAAGTTTAACTTTCCAATCCCTGGTACATTTGTATACTTGATCACTTGCATTTTGTAACTTTCTAGTAGAAAAGTGTATATTCTGTCCTACTGCAACTACAGGTGTATCGTCAGCGAAGGTCGCAATTGTAACATCCTCCACCACAGGCAGGTCGCTGGTATATAACAAGTAGAGGTTGGGCCCTAAGATATACCTGCCTGCACTTCCTCAAGCTCTGAATATTCATCTTCCTGTCCGAGTCTAAATAGTCTTATCAGTTATGTACGCAGATAGAATTTCCACAAGTTGTTTCGGTAGAACTTTATTTAACTTCTGTGTCAGACCTTCATGCTACATCTTGTCATATGCCTTTGCAGCATTGAGAAATATAGCCGGACAGACTATTAACCATAGACTTTTCAAATATTTTTTGGAAAAACTGAAATATTCCGATAGTAGTTTCTTTACTGCCACTTAAAAAAAAGAGGTTTGACAATATTATATTTTAAAAAGATGTTTGACAATAGTATTTAAGTTACTTTGCCAGTTGGTAGTAATTATTTCTCTGTTTTTAAAACCTTTGAAACGGCCAAAGCTCACAAATTGTTGAAGTACCAAGAAAGTAAGAAAAGATAGTAAATCCTTGCAATGTTTTGCATAAATGTTATTACATATAGCTTTATTTTGTTGTTATTTAGAGTTTGGATCCAGCAGAACCTTCAGACGGAGTGCCTCCACAGCACTGGGTAAGTGCAAACTCATTTCTTACTTTATTTTATACAATAATGGAGTTATATTACTGTAAAATAGTTTGTTTCACAAGCTTCTTTAAATACTGTACACCTTGACTATATCTATATCAACTACAATGCCGGAGAAAGCATTTTCTTCATTGAACCGATTTAAACATATCCGCAGAACGCTGTAGGGTAAATAGCATTGCTTTGTTGTCAATTTACACTGTTCTTTTAACAGTTGAGGAATTCATTGATCTGATGGAAAAGAAGTATTTTTATAAATTTTTTTCAAAATAAATAACTTATATTTAACTGTAAATATTAATTCGATATTTAACGGACTGAAATGGAAAAAAGCTGTAGTAAAAATTAAAAGATAGTGTCAATTTAGATTAATGAACAGCTACTTAAAAACTATTTAGTAGAATGTGTAATTGCTTACGTGTAAAAAGCAACTCCTATAAAATCGAGTGTACGTCCGCATGTCCATGAGTAACAAAATAGTATAACACAATTTATTTAATACTTCAACCAAGGGGCAAGTGGGGCATTCGCCCCCCCCCATGTCAGAAAAAAACTTGGTTGAGAAAAATAGAACGAATTAAGAAAATGTATAAACTACATTAACCCTAAAACTGGCAAACAATACTTTAGTGTTGTTAGACAACGCGACTTTCATCCAATCCAATCTCAATAAAACAAAAACCATTAGAAAGTAAATGTTTTAAACTGTAATTTTTGTATTTTAAAATTTGTTCGAAAACGTATATTTACATATGTAATCATCGTTTTAAAATTGTAGTTTCTAAACAGCTATTGCCATGCAAGAAAACTCAAAGAAATGACACAAACGTGTCACTATTCTAAGGCTCAAAATCGTTCGACAGAATTGTTTTAAAAAGAATATAAGGACACCTTTGGATTTGTCAAAATTTGAACTTTCTAACACTGCCTTCCAATCATTCGTCACTCTTATAGTTTCTTAGATATGAAGTTTTCTGTAAACCCTTGCAATTGGACAGTTTTCAACCAATGAGAAATCACATTTTGAAATCGATATATCTATTACAAATCGATATATTTGTATAATGATATTTATATCGATGTGAAGAAGACACTCTATATTTTCATTTGGTATAAGGTAAACCTTATTTAGTGCACATTATCCGTTACTTTTTCCCATTGTCCACAGCGTCTGGATGGAACTGTATATGATACATTTTGTTTACTTGATCTAATTTAGTGAACAAAGTGAAATAAGTTTATAAAATTAGAATTTTGAAGTATCAGTTCTATTCTATGATTTATTCTCTACAATTTGTTGTTATAAAATTAAATTTTTCGATAAAGCATATATTATTAAATAATATTTCAAAATAAGCTTAATTTTGTTAGCGGTCTTGTAGTAAAAACATAAAAACTGGTGTTTCAGAATTTAAAAAAAAATTATACACTTCTATTAAGAACAAAATTACAACACTTTTTATATTTTGATGTATATTTTTTTAAATACCAAAGATATTAACTAGTTTTTATGTAGTCCTAAAGTTGGATTTTTTGGAAAATTTTTGATTCTTGAGTAAATAACTTTTAAAATTTTACATGAATCAATTTTTTAGTTGCATATATTGATTCTTTGGCCCTTTTTCTATAAAAAAAGCTATGGAACACTTTTGGATTGGGATATAATTACTATATTGGGTGAATTTTTTTTTTTAAATGCTTGCAAAACGAAAAAGTTTTGGCAAATTAATAAGGCCAGTTCTAGGGTTGAAAGTAAATGTAGCCTACATGGCGATGAAAAACAAGTAAAACCAAAATTGTTGGAAAATTTTGAACGAAGTGAAATATTGATTTGGAAAATAGCGCCAGGGGGTAGCCGATATCTGTCTATCACACTCACCCACACCCATACCTAGTGCAAGTGAGTGTGAGTAGGAACAGTGCTAATAGTCTTCTCTGTTTCGTGTGCTGAGTTGCTACTTGCTAGTTTGTTGTGACGTATGACCTCAGGCTTAAAGTTGTGCCAGTGGAGAGTGCAGTTTTGTGATTTTATGAGATTAACTGATGTCATTACAAAACATACAAGTTTGTATACATGAAAATAAATATCAGTACCAATTGTTATGATTTATTTGTTTCAAAGTATAATTTTAACAAGAAAAAACAAAACCCGGACATCCTACCGTTCCCCTGGGGATATTCCATATCCCCTCCTGAAACCCCCCCCCCTCCAGACGTTCTGGATCCGCCCTTGCTTCAACAACTATGTGAACCATTTAAGGTTATGTTTACAACTTATAGAATTCATTGTAGCCTATCGGATTGCTTTATACATACCTTGTATGTCTCAATAATCCTTGTTTTCTAAATACAACATGTTGAACATGTGTTGTTAGTGTTTTGTGTTAAGGGGTCGGCTCTAGTAAAACAGAAACAACCTGCGACTCCCTATAGCGACGGTAGGTTACACGGACATTGCTCATCCTAAATCCATTTAAAACCCGCAATTATTCAAATAGCGTTTTTTTTTTTAAATACTAACAACGTAAAAAATATTTAAAATCACCATATAGCGGCGGTAGGTTACACGGACATTGCTCAGCCTAAATCCATTTAAAACCCGCAATTGTTCAAATAGCGTTTTAAAAAGAATACCAAACTCTTGGGGACGAAATTCTTTATGCGAATGGCTTGGTACTTTTTCGCTATAATTAATAGTGACAACATAAACAAATATTAAAAATCAATGTTTTAAATTGTTAATAAATATTAAACAAAATATTTTTCTTAGTTTTGAAAAAGCCATTTGCATGCATATTGACCATAGCTTTAAAATGAGATATCGTTTATAATTTTCCGATCAAAAATAAAGGAAAAATTTGGATTTTAATTTAACATTGGTGTTATGGAGTGTCAGCCAACATGGCCGACAGCTAAAGCCGACCCTTAACCCTGCAACTGTCAGACTACTCAATTTGAGTGGTCGTGGGGGCGTGGCACGTGAAAACGATCAATTTTGACAACTCTACTTGTAATGAATATTTCACCCACTAAAAACTGTCTAATCGCAATAAATCAAAAACCGTTGGAAAGGAAATGATCTAAACTTTAATTTTTGCATTTACAAGTTTTTTCTAAACCGTATATTTACATACGTAATTATCGTTGCAGTTTTTTAGTTTTCTAAAAGCCAATGTCGCACGAATTTTAATGCACTAAAACTACCTCTAATTCCAGTTTCTATGTCTTTCAATACAGCCCGCCCGGTATTTTTCTGAGTTATATCTGAATACTGAAGGATTCATCACACTTTTACCTATCTGAAACTGCCATCCAATCCAAAATCGGACAAATAGTTCCAAAGATATGGAATTGTCTGTAAACCTTTGCAATTGAGCAGATTTCAACCAATAAAACAACACATTTTGCGTTCGAGATATCTTTTATAATTCGAATTATTTCAACAGACTTTTTGATATCTATTTATAGACCAAAGTTCAATCTTTCATTTGGTGTAAAGCAAACTATATTTGACTTTTTAGATGTTATTCAAACAGCAGTTGAAAGTTCATATTTTCACAGAATTCATACTACCGCTTGAGTTTGCAAAACAAGGCTGTTTCCATTGTCTTCAACGGTCATATTTTGAATTTCCTTTGTCCGCACGAGGTTTCATTTGTTTCATCTTACTTTTGTAATTCAATTGATTCTAAGTAAAACACTTTTATGATGAGGTAATATACAAGTATACAGTTCAATTCTTTGATTTATTCTCTACACTTTGTTTTAATAATATTTCATTTTTAGGCAAAGCATATATTAGTAAATTACGTTTCAAATTAGGCGGTTTTGTTAGCAATCGTGTATTAGGAACACAAAAACTGGTGTTTTCAAAATAAGAAATATGAAATCGATAAATGTTTTTATACAGTTCTATTTAGAACTAAATTACAAAACTTTTTTACATTTACGAAAAAACTACAAAAAATGTTTACGACTTGTTATGTAGGCCTAAAGTTGAACTTTTTCCTTTCGTTACTGAACAATTTTTGCTTCTTGAGCTAATAACTTTTACAATTTTACATCAATAAATTTTTTAATTACATATATGGATTTTTTTAACCTTTCTCTACAAAAAAGGTACAGAACACTTTTGGCGAATTTTTGAAAATATGCTTGCACACGCACTGAAATGACTTGGTGTTGCAAAACATTAACATGGACAGTTGTAGGGTTAAATGTCAGCTTTCAGCCCGAAAATGCTGTCAGTGAAACGGTGAAGCATGTTGCATTTAGAAAACAAGGATAGTTGAGACATACAAGGAATTTACAACATTTAATTACAACTTGTAGGTTAAATTTTGTGTTGTTGTTATAGGAATAATAATGTACATTTATACATCTGATTCGTTATGGCCTGTCTGCTTCCTGACTTGGGCTATTGGTCTGAATTGTTATTTTAATAGAATCAAAAAAGTTTCAGCTTCTGTTAATTTACAAGTATAGACCTGCTGACAATAAAAACTAGTGAATTTTAAACCCCACAATAATATAGTTTTGCCTAAATTTCTGTATTTTTTATATTTGGGTTTAATATTATTAAGTAGGCCTACGATTAAAATGTACGATCTTTTATTTTGTAATACATACAAAATTTATGTCTGGTCTTTAAGTAAAATGTTTAAGTATTATTATTGCAATACTTTTCCGTTATGTCTGCTTCCTGATAGAGAATTTTTACTATGATTTAAAACAAATAAAAACAATATAGTTTTTCTATGTGTATCAAATTAATTAGTTAGTACTATCTTTCCAATATTACTTATTAATGTTAAAAAATACTCGTACGTCGTACCATGTTATGAGTGTTAGGCGAGCTGGCGCACCTAAGAGATTATGTCAACACTCAACAGTGACTGAGAAGGGAGCGAGCGTGAGTGAGCCTGTATCCCGGCCATAAAACGCCCCGCCCATATTACCCTCTCGCCTCGCCACTCATCCCACTCCTCAACTTGATGTTTATAAACGCTCATGTATGTCTCAACATAATTAGTAGCGGCATTGTTTGATTTATGCTAAGTGTCAAGATACAATGTATGCTAGCATGAATAAGAGATCATTTTCAGTATTAAGAAGTGTAAAAAAACTATTTGAGGTCAAGCCAAGGACAAGAGCGAATTGTAAATGCGGCAGTCTTGTGTATTGAACCAGATATGACGAACAGCTTAGTTCTGATGAAGTGATTAATGATTTTGCGCACACTCAAGCAAGAAGAAAACCTGTCATCCTTTAAGTATGACTTTCTGTGTTTCCATCGTTTCCAAACTGTTCATCGTTGCCATCGGTTTCAAAGATTTTTGAAAGAGTTATGTATAATCAAATTATGTTCTTTATACATTTTGATATCGTTATTAGAGAACAGTTTGGTTTTAGACCGGGTTGTAGCACAATTTCAGCTGCTTGTAGCTTGATAAAAGAGATTGTGGAAGGTATAAAGGATTCGGGGAGTACTGTTGGAATTTTTTGCGACCTATCAAAGGCCTTCGATTGTGTTGTATACAATATTTTAATAGAAAAATTAAAATATTATAACTTTTCAAATAATCTTAAGCGTGGGTAAAATCTTACTTGTCTGGACGAAAACAAAGAAGTGTGGTGTATAAAAATAATAGGAAATACATCTCTTCCTGGAAAGACATAACATGTCATGTAAAACAATTTTTAGGGATATGAGACTGTTGACACTCTATTATTTATTAAAGCCAACCATGATGTTTTGTTGAATGAACAAAATGTTCATCAATATGAGACTAGGAACAAAATAAACTTCCAACTATCTAAACATCGCCTTAATATATATAAAAGAAGTGAATATATGGGCAAAAAATTGTTCAATAAGCTTCCTCTGCACATTAAGGAAATTAAAAATGTTAGTTTTATTTAGAAATGTGTAAAAGAGTTTTTGATAGGGTGAGCTTACTATAATGTTAATGAATTTTTAAATGATAACGTGAAGTTTTAAATTTGTAATTATAGCCCAGTCAATAAAGGTTTTTTGTCGCAACAAATTAGGGGAAAGCTGAATTTTTTATATGTGATAGACCCTTATGAGACATATATTTTCCCAAAACTCCCCGCCTCTCCCCCTTGTGCTTCCCCTCCACCCCCCCTTGAAGTTTACAAATGCAGAGCTTCACAAGATTGCTTACAAGTTCGTTAATACTCATCGTAGCGAACTAAGTTTTTGTACATATGTTCCTTGATCCATATTAAACATATTTTGTTCTTATAAATTTGTTCGATACAGTTAATATTAAAGGACCTATTAAACAACAAACACCAAAAAAATGATTTCTCAAGGCATATAAATTTACTTTATTAACTATATTTTTTAAATTATTTAAAATACACAAAAATGTTTGAAATAAAACTTGTAGTATGGATCTTTAGCTTTAATATGATGTGGATAATTACTTGTTTAAATTTATCGCTTCCTCTTGGGACGTCGTCAAAGAGAGCGCTTGCACGCCGCTCCAGTTATCAGACGCAGGTTTTTTAACCGCTTCGCATGGATATATTACGTACAATGGATGTTGCAATATAATTTTAGTAAATGTGTGAGCAAAAATACTGTTTGTATATAATGTATTGTAAGTTTAGGTTTAGATTGTAAGTATATTAGGTAAGTTTATTTATTACATTTTTATAGGCGTATATAATTTATTGGTTATCCCTTTAATTCAAATAATTTCAATAAGAAATGTTATTTTCAAATTTTATTTCGAATACCAGTTTTGGTTCGGGGGGCTAACCCTACTCTATTGAATAAAATAAATACAGCTTTCCGGTATCCACCACCTATGGAACCACCGGTTCCGGATTGGCTTAAACCGGCAAAAGATTGAATTTCCATGTGCAAAAGAAAAGGATTTAAAAAATATATATTACATGACAGCATCACGAACCTCCCACCCACCCCGAATATATGTACAAGTCTTAAGTAGGCTCAAGTACAAATAAGTAGGCTATTTATATTACACTATAACGAGATTCTAAATAATAACATAATTCGCAATAGTTATTTTCATCTTTGTATTGATTTTTGAATTATATTAATATTTACAACTTGCAAATCACTGTAATAACAAATCAAGGGATAATTTCTACTTCTACTCCATGGTGATTTAAATCTAAAAACAAACTTCTTTTTTTTCACCTATTTTAGGAGAATTATAACACGATAAGCCATTACAGTTTTCACACATAGCGGAACCCTGATTTCAAGCATCTACAGTAGTTTCCACACGGCGTCTTACAACTGCAATAGGTACAGAAGGTCATCTGGAGCAAAAGACTTTGAGCTAGGAATAGGCCTTAGAGCCTTCTTTGTTCCGTCGTTATATTTTACATTTTCGTTATTCCATCCCCAGTTCGTAAGCCAATCCAGTGGAAGGTTGTTGCCAATCTAAACTTGAACTTGTAGATAAACTCTCAATAATAGATGTTGGTGAGTTGCTTCTGAAGTTGGAGGTAATTTCACTACGTCAAAGTTGGATTTAAGCATTGATTTACTGGTAATAGAAGTGAACTTGAAATAACTGCCTTCATTCAAATTTGAATATCTGCTGGTCTCGTACTAATCTAGAATGAACTTTTCTCCCTTCTCCCATAATTCATCGCGAGAAGTATTTGCATTAAAAAAAGTATCTGCTTGAATAAAATTCTGGCTTAGGTATTTGTCTTGATAATATCAACAGATTTTGTTTTCCCCAAGCCAAAGAAAGAATGATGTTGCCAGATACTGCTGTGTTAATCAATAAGTTGATTTACGTTGTAGTATACAACTGTTGATGTTTTACCATAAACTACCTTTTGAAAGATTATTGGTTTATCCTGTGGTGCAAGGGTCACACGTAACATGGATGGATCTGTATCTGACCCCACTACAATTGCTTTCGACAATCTGTTTAGCTGTTCAATAATAATTTGTTTTTTGTTGCTCTTGTTTGAAAAAAAATTCCTCTTGTTTTGTAATGCACGTAGTGTTTCTATCAAATTCTATGCCACTCGATGAAGTTTTGTTTCTTATCTTTTCCTCTCCCTATTTTGTAGATTCTTTAGGATATACATAAAATACTACAGTTTTTTTTTTCATATCTATTAATAACATAAGAGCAATAATTCTGGATTATGTCTTCACAAGTTCCTTCCTTTGGCCAAGAAACACAATGTAAAAGGAAGCCTCCATCAATGTCTATGCTGACATCATCCCCCCTGAGGTAATTCATTGGTGATACGCTCAGTAAATACTTTTAGGAAATACGATTTTGATCCTTTGCGTAGTGAGACTTCATCAAACAAAGAAGAAGATTGGCTGTGAAGCTCAACTCGTATCCAAAATAAAACTTCAACTTACTTGGGCTGTCACAGAAACATAAGATCTGGTTGAAAAGTTGTTAAGGGTTTCCTGCAACTTCATTAGTTCGACTAGCTACGGACTTGTGACTTGCTTGGGTCATAGCCAAATCTTTCCTTTTTAACTTCAATTCTCCAAATTTCTTTCCTTTCATTTTTTCCATATCTCGTTTCAAAATTTCATATGCATTGTCACAATTTACTTTTTCGTCTGAAATGACACCTGAGCCTAAAGACACTAACTCTCCTGATAGCTTTGTAAACAGGGAGTGTTGAGTTAGTCATGAAATAAACTTTTGTATGTCGGAATCGTCTCTCAGCTTCCGAGACTGTCGAAGTTCTATGTGCCATCTATGAATGACTATGCATAAGGAAGTTGCCCTAAAGCGTGAAAATATGGTAATCAACATGCAGTAGAAATTATCACTTAATTTGTTATTACACTGATTTGCAAGTTGTAAATATTAATATAAATCCAAAATCCATATAAAGATGAAAATAAATATTGCGAATAATGTTATTATTTAGAATCTCGCCTACTTATTTGTACTTGAGCCTACTTAAGACTTGTACATATATGGGATGGGTGGGAGGTCTTGATGCTGCCATGTAACATATATTTTTGAATCCTTTTCTTTTGCACATGGAAATCCAATCTTTTGCCGGTTTAAGCCAATCCGGAACCGGTGGTTCCATATGGAAAGCCCTATTTATTTCATTCAATAGATTAGGGTTAGCCCCCCGAACCAAAACTGGTATTCGAAATAAAATTTGCGTGTTGACTTATTGAAGGTGTTTTGTTTTTGAAAATGCATACTAAGTAAAAACGAAACTGTAAATAGCTAATACAAGTATTAAGCTTCTAATACATTTCTTATTGAAATTATTTGAATTAAAGGGATAACCAATAAATTATATAGGCCTATAGAAATGTAATAAAAAAACTTACCTAATATACTTACAATCTAAACCTAAACTTACAATACATTATATATAAACAGTATTTTTGTTCACACATTTACTAAAATTATATTGCAACATCCATTGTACATAATATATCCATGCGAAGCGGTTAAAAAACCTGCGTCTGACAACTGGAGCGGCGTGCAAGCGCTCTCTTTGACGACGTCCCAAGAGCAAGCGATAAATTTAAACAAGTAATTATCCACATCATATTAAAGCTAAATATGCATACTACAAGTTTTATTTCAAACATTTTTGTGCATTTTAAATAATTTAAAAAATATAGTTAATAAAGTAAATTTATATGCCTTGAGAAATCATTTTTTTGGTGTTTGTTGTTTAATAGGTCCTTTAATATTAACTTTATCGAAAAAATTTATAAGAACAAAATATGTTTAATATGGATCAAGGAACATATGTACAACAACTTAGTTCGCTACGATGAGTATTAACGAACTTCTAAGCATTCTTGTGAAGCTCAGTATTTGTAAACTTCAAGGGGGGGTGGAGGGGGAAGCACAATGGGGAGGGGCGGGGACATTTGAGAAAATACATGTCTCATAAGGGTCTATCACTTATAAAAAATTCAGCTTTCCTCTATTTTGTTGCGACAAATGGCGATTTTCGGCCTTTATTGACTGGGCTATTAGGTTGGTATAAATTAGCTTTAAGGGACTCTAAATATTACCTGTTTTTTTATAGCTATCTCTATTTTTTGTTTTGTTAACAATGTTACCTGTTTTTATATCTATAACTATATTATAAAAAGTAATGTAACAGAACAGTAAATAAAAAATTTTATGAATTCCCATGGAGTTACTTCCATGTTAACTTCAAATAAACAAGTTCCAGTGTATTTGTTTTTTGTTTGTTTGTTTTAACTATTCTGTAATTATTAAATATTGCGTATTCTAATTCTGAATTTATTTCTGAAAAAATGGTATATTAATCTAGTATCTATATCCATAGTTAATGGTGTCCTCATGTGTGTCTCACTGACTCGTACAAATTCTAACCTATTTCCAGATGAGCTAGATACTTGAAATTTGGCAATCTTATTGCTTTTAGCCTATAACTGACAGAAAATTATAAACAGTTGAAAATGTTTGTTATTTTTAACCACAGAAAAAATTTCAAAGCAGATGCAGCTCTTTGCTTATAAAGCCGTGCAGGCGGTAAAACTTATCAATAAACGGATTTCACCAACCGCAACAGATTTGGTAACACTTAACCCTTTCCACTCGAGTGTCGGGGCAGCCCCACACCCTACTAATCCGCACGAACTCCTATGTCGTGCAAGCCCCGAACTCGCTATGTCTACGTTCTTTCATTGCATTTGAACAGACATAGTTACTTCGATAACCGCTATTGTTAAAGTTTAATATGTGCTGGTATTTTTGGAATTTTTTTAGAACCATTTGAGTTGTTTCTGTGGTAAATAAATCTTAGAAAATGTAATGTTTGCCGTCTTTGGCCGTTCTGTAAACAGCTGTCTGCTCTCGCCGTTGTTTGGTTCCTACTTACTATGCAGAGTTTTAGTGAGCTTACGCGTTGTTTAGTTTTGTTGCACTAGGTCATCATGTGTAATTTCACAGTTTATTTTTTAATAGTGTTCTTTTTACAATAATGTTTGTTGTGAAATAAAATGAACGAAGACAACGGCAGTTTGTTACACAATGACGGGAGTGGCGACAGAACTGTTGTTTCGAACCTAAGTGATTCTAATATTACCAATAAGTTTAGAAAAAGCTTTTCTTACTAGTTTTGACCTATATAATGCGGTTGCTAAACAATAAAATAAATAATTGATGCAGTTTTGTACAAGTTGGTGTCAAAAAAAATTTTTTCATAAAAACTAATTTTTTACAAAAAACTTTTCAATTATAATTTTTTTATAATGTATTATTGTGTCTAAAACATTTGTAAACCACTTAGTTTTGTTTGTAAGGATATAGACAATAAAAAAACAAATAACAAATATAGGTCTTCCCATTGAAAATTTGCCCAAAATTCTTGTTTTTCCCGGTTTTTTGTTAAGAATTTAAATTTTTTTCAGAATGTAAAAATTCAAAAAATAGACTTAAAAATAAAAATATATGTTTTATTTCATACCAATCTATACTTTAGTCACAGAAGAAACTACAGTGAAACTTCCAAATAACGGACACTGCACGGACCACGTAAAATGTCCGCTAATGAGAAGTGTCCGCTATTAGGAGAGATGTTTGTACTGTAGATGTACAATTAGCAGTTAATCTGCTGTGTAATAAAGCAAAAATTCATACTGTATATGGTCGATAATAAAAGTGAAATAAATATTGTAATTGTTTCATAATGGCCTACTGTATTACTGTATTAGTGTTGTGTAAAAAACAGGAATAATGGTTTATTCTCACAAAAATGCACAATAAAACACAAATTATTAAATAAAATAACAGTCATTATTTATTAATCATTTACACTAAAAAAGGGTGTAAATGATCATTTTTCGCTTAAGGGTCGGCTCTAGTAAAACAGAAAGCAACCTGCGACTCCCTATAGCGGCGATAGGTTATGCGGACATTGCTCATCCTAAATCCATTTAAAACCCGCAATTATTCAAATAGCGTTTTTTTTATATACCAAACTCTTGGGGACAAAATTCTTCATCCGAATTGCTTGGTAATTTTTCGCTATAATTAATAGTTACAAAGTAAAATTAAAATCACCCTATAGCGGCGGTAGTTTACAAGGACATTGCTCAGCCTAAATCCATTTAAAACCCGCAATTATTCAAATAGCATTTTAAAAAAATATATAAAAAATATGTCACGTTTAGTGACATCATAAAAAAATATTAAAAATCGATGTTTTAAATTATTAATAAATATTAAACAAAATATTTTTCTTAGTTTTGAAAAAGCCATTTGCATGCATATTGGCCATAGCTATAAAATAACATATCGTTCATAATTATCCGATAAAAAATAAAGGAAAAATTTGGATTTTAATTTAATATTGGTGATATGGAGTGTCAGCCAACATGGCCGACAGCTAGAGCCGACCCTTAATTAAAGTTAAACGCTTTCGTTTCAGAGACATCGCAATACACATTGTTCTCACGGTAACTTTATTCAAACTGAATTGTAAATGGTTTCAACCACCACTGTTATTAAATGGCGCAAAGAAAAGAAACCTAGTTTCCATTAAGTCAAATTCCTGGTAAACAGGACGTCAACTTCCTGGTAAATAATGAACAAACATTGCATTGAATGTTTCGAGACATCTACAATTCTTAGAAAAGGGCAACATTTTATACTCCGCTGTCCGTAATTCGGAAGTTTCGACTAACCTATTGACTACCAATTTGGTGTCCGCGTCCGTTTTTGGGAATGTCCGTTATTTAGAAACACTAGAAATTCCATAAAAGCATGAGCTCGGTCGGGGAATATAAAAATGTCCGATATTAAGAAGTGTCCGCTAATTAGAAGTGTCCGTTAAAGGAAGATTCACTGTTGGGTTTAGTGAGTACTGGGGATGCCCTTATTCACTTTGTAAATGAAGTTGCAGCGGCCTTGGATGCGTCACAGAGTACAGCTGGTGTTTTCTGTGATCTATCCAAGGCTTTTGATTGTGTTGATCATTCTATTCTGTTGGGGAAATTGCAGGGATATGGAATTAAAGGTAGATGTTTGTTGTTGATTAAGTCGTATTTGCAGAACCGTATGCAGAGAACAACTGTCTACAGGAAAAATGAAAGATTCATATCTGATTGGAATTCAGTGTCATATGGTGTACCACAGGGATCCATACTAGGCCCTTTATTATTCCTCATTTATATAAATGATATTTCTATAATACAAATTTGAAATTGATATTATTTGCAGATGATACAACTGCAGTAATTTAAGAAAACTGCATTAAAAATTTATCTAGTACAGTAATTCGGTCTCTAAACGAAATTAAATTGTGGTTTGGTGAAAATGGACTTTTGCTAAATCTTGAAAAAACAAACATAATTGAATTCAAGACAAAAGAGAATTTTACAAAAAATGATAATATTCCAAATAGTGTAAAATCTCACAAATTTCTAGGAGTGTATATAGATGATTGTCTAAATTGGAAGACTCATCTTGATTATCTGAAGGGCAAACTTAGACAAATAACCTATGCTTTCTATATTTTAAAAAGGTGTGTTCCAACGTTGACCTGTAAGACGGTTTATCATGCATATGTAGAATCCGTGTTGAGGTATGGCATAGTCATGTGGGGAAATGCAGTGGGTGTTGACAAGGTTTTTTTGCTCCAAAAAAAAATTTACGGACGAAGACTAATCTGCGTCAAAGAACTAGTTGTAGGCCAGTTTTTAAAAATTTAAAAATGTTTACTTTATCTGGACTGTATATATATGAAGTTTTAGTCTGGGTCCACTCAAACAGAAAAATGTTGGATGAAAATTGCTTTAAACATAATTACTGCACCAGAAACAAAGAAAATTACAGATTTCCATCCCATCGTTTGAAATTGTTTGAAAATACCCCACATTACATGGGTCTAAAATTGTACAATGTATTACCAAATAGGTACAAATGTTTAAATGAAATGCAGTTTAAGGGTGAAATAAGAACAGAGATTGTAAACAAAGCTTATTATAATGTAGATGAATATTTTGCATGTCCACTTTAAAAAAAAGAGTAGTTTTTAATAATTTTAATTTGAAATTTGTTTTATATTTTAAGATTGACATGCGCCTATTTCTGTAAGAAATGTTTTTTTTTTGTGCAATAAATCAAATAAATAAAATAAATAAAAAATAAACTGTACAAATAAAAAATCAGCCTTTTAGAACTGACAGAAATACTTTTTTTTGAGTAAACAAATTAAAATGCAATATTCGCTCAAAATTAAATGGAGCTGATAGCAACACTAGGTCCCCAGTAATTGGAGTGGAAAGGGTTAAAC
Source organism: Philaenus spumarius (assembly GCA_018207615.1). Taxonomy (NCBI): domain Eukaryota; kingdom Metazoa; phylum Arthropoda; class Insecta; order Hemiptera; family Aphrophoridae; genus Philaenus; species Philaenus spumarius. The sequence continues at coordinate 142,869 of JAGFPH010000465.1, forward strand.
ATTTGTATTAATTTTTTTTATTTTTTCCACTTACACACTTCCTCAGCAAGGGATATTTAATAAAATTACAAGTGAAAAAACATAGACCAAGACTGGGAGTTGAACCCGGGATCTTCACGTTTCTGTCGTGATGCTCTGCCAACTGAGCTACCCTGATCACTCCAGATATTGATCGATGTTATCTCACTGGTACAGTTTTACTGCAATAATTGAATTAACAGATTGAATACCTCGTGTATAAGACATTGAAAACAATTTCAATTCTTATTTTGCAGCTTACAGTGGTGTTATTATTAATATTTTATTTATTTTTTATTTTTCCGCTTACACATTTCCTCAGCAAGGGATATTTAATTAAATTACAAGTGAAAAAACATAGACCAAGACCGGGAGTTGAACCCGGAACCATCACGTTTCTGTCGTGATGCTCTGCCAAGTATACACGAGGTATTCAATCTGTTAATTCAATAATTGCAGTAAAACCGTACAAGTGAGATAACATCGATCAATATCTGGAGCGATCAGGGTGGCTCAGTTGGCAGAGCATCACGACGGAAACGTGAAGGTCCCAGGTTCAACTCCCGGTCTTGGTTTATGTTTTTTCACTTGTAATTTAATTAAATTTAAAAAAATGTTGGTCCTATGACTTTTTGTCGTATTTCCAAAGGTTGTACCTTAAATAAAACTGAATTCTTAGATTTATGGTAAATTTTTACTATTTTGACATGTTTTAAAATTATTTTCTTCTCGTAATGGATAGCTGCAATTTTTTTTCTTGAAAGTTTAAAAGATATAAAAAATTTGTTTATGGCTTATGTTGGTTATACCTTAGATGGCGCCAGAAACTTAGATTTAGTGCAGTTTTTGTACATTTTCATAAAAATTTTTGC